>CM038217.1:141254812-141469877 GCA_021442155.1 Cymbidium sinense
CGGTGGGATTGGATGGCCTTGACCATCATCTAGGAGATTTGGACTCTGGGAGTGTTCAAGAGGAAGCATATGCGGATATGCAACGTAAAAATAGGGACTTTGCCATGGACCTTCACAGATGTTACATATCTAACATCAAAGTTTGACTTCAAAGCTTTTTATTATGCATAGAAAGTTAAAATTTAATAATAATATTATTTTTGATACAATATTAAAGATTTGAGTATTAGTTATATAAATATTAAAGTTTATGTATTAGATATGTAAATATATTAGAATTATGTGTTATGTATATAAATGCTCCTTAATTTTACATGATATATATAGTTGTGTATAGCTTAAAAGCTTGAAGTAATAGTTGTGGGCATTTATGTGCATATATTTAAAAGTAAATATATATATTTTTATATTGTATGCATTCGTGTATAATATTATTAATATAACATAAGTGTTATTCATAAATTTGTATTTTTTTTTAATACATAACTTTTATCCTTTGTTGTACATTACTTATTTTATTTCCACTTTCACAACAATATAGATAAAATGTACATCTTAAGTGTAATATTTTATTATAATTTAATTCATTTGAAGTGTTGAGCACTAGCGTGTATAGGTAGTTTATTTTATAAGTTATTTACACTTATGTAATACTTTTAATTACAAAATAAGAGATGCACAAAACTATGCATATGTATTTTATTTTAAAGTAATTTTACATTAATTTATTCCACTAGTTATATATGATTGTGTTTAGTCATCAATCTTAAAATAGGGACCTTATATAAGTATGTATAAATATTTTAGTTCAATTTGTTTTGACTATGTATAACCCTCAAACCTTACATAACCCTTGTCCAATCAATTCTCACTTTTGTATCCATATATCTTGAGACCTTTGAACTATTTCTATTTATGGCAACACAAATCCTCACCTTAATGAGTGATGTTGAACTATGAGCTACAATGGTGTACTCTTTAATTCCCTTCACTACATAACGATTACATTAGTTAGACACTATTAATCATCATTCTATAGTTAAAACTTATTTATTGTTTTGGAAGTAAAGCTGCATGATACACTCTTTAGCCCTGTAGTACTAAAGATGCCATAAGCATATAAATACTAGTAACTAATGGGTTATGATTCATATTCTTATGGATAAGGTTGAAACCCCCTCATTGTTATGTAAGTAGTGATGTGCAACACAGTCCTTAGCCTCCACTATCCCCAAAAACATACACATAAGCAAAGTGTTGATACTAACCATCAATAGATTATGGTCCCATGGGTCATCATCAAGCTAGCTCACTTAAGAGGAGTTTATGTTCTTGGCTAAACACAACCACCTCTTAACCACTATTGGGATGGACTATTTTGAACTTATGAAGCCTCTACCTCATACATGCATATGATGACAACATGAAAATCAAATGAAACATAAGTGTAAATTTGGCTATAATGAAAATGCACAGCATAATACATACGACAATTGCTTCTATTTTATATTAAACAAATTTTATTATAAGACTATGATCATCACAAAATACATGTGTTGATCTCACTTTTGGAGTGAGGATTCAATCTCCTCTTTTTAGATTTAGGAGTCTTTTAGATATTAAGATTTCCTTAGTCATAAGATGCTTCTAGCAATTAGGTGAACACTTAACCTAAGCCTAAAGACCTAAAAGGGTTAATCATAGGATTAGGCTATGTCTTAAGACTTAGAGACAAATCTACCTTATAGCCTAAACCCAATCTATGCTACCCTTTGACCTAAACCAAACCTCAAACTCAATTCATTTAAATCCAAATCAAATAATTCAAATCTATAATCAAATCCAAACTCAAAAATCCAAACCCCACATGATCAATTCCATGAACTTAGCCTTAATCAAATCCAAATTAAACTAAAATCAATTAATTTTCTCATGAATCAATTATATCTTCAACCATCACCCCAAATATAAATCAAACCTACAATCAAATTCCAATCATACCAAACTCAAATATCAAATCAAATCCAAACCCTTCCTAAGCCTATGATTTTTTTATTCGTGGACTTAGCCTTAATCAAATCCAAACTCATCTAAATTCAATTAATTTTCTCAAAGTCAATTCAACTCTTACCAAATATACAATCAAACTTAATCATATCAATTCCCAAACCATAATCAAATTCAAATCAAAATCCTTCCTAAGCCATATAAACCAATCCCATGGACTTAGCCAAATTTTCATTCAATTCAAACCAAATTCAATTGATTTTCTCATGAATCAATTATATCTTCAATCATCATTTATAGATGATATCTACAATCATCAAGCCAAACTAAAATCAATCAATCCAAACCAAAATCAATCCAAACAAACCTAACCCATTTGACTTGAAATATTCAAATGAACCAAAACCCATTTGAATCCAAACCAATTGCAATCAAAGCTATATACCAATCCTAAATCCATATATAAACTCAACTAAATTCAAATCAACCCAAAATTAACCCAACTAAATCCAATAGACTCACTTGACCCAAAGCGACCTAAAGGACCTATTTGAGCCAAATTCTAATCCAACCCAAATTGGATTGAACCAAGCATACCAAAACCTCCTATGATGTTTGTTGATCACCTTAGGTTGATCAATTGTCATAAATTGGGTCAAACCAAGTCAACACCCTTAACCCACATGAACCAAACTAGCCAAATCTCAACCCAAGCCAAATTAATTGAAACCATTGATTCACACCAACCTATGATCAATGATTGAACATGACTTGACCATCAATTAAGCCAAACCTAATCCAATTGGCCCTTTGACCCAAGTTGACCTAATTTGACCTAAAAGACCAAATTGGGTCAAATCATGATCTAACCCAAATTGATTGCAACCAATGACTCAAGTTCATTCTAAGTTGATTATTAAACTTGACCAAAGCTATAATTGAACCTAATTTGACCAATTGGTCAACCTAACCCACTTAGCCCAAATTGACCCAAAGGGTTTGCCTAAATCCAAATTAAGTCCAAATTAATTCAAACCAAAACCTACAATCATTTTCAATTAACCAATTGAACATGAATCAACCCATAACCCAAGTCAATTTGGGCAATTTGGTCAAATTGGTCAACTTAACCCATTTGACCTACATGAATCCAAATAAGCCAAAATCAAACCTAAGCTAAATTGATTCAAATCAGTTAAATCAAAATACTTCAAATCATCATTTGAACTTGACCCAAGCCTTGATTTAACTCAATTTGACCAATTAGTCAACCTAACCTTGTTGACCTATAAGGGTCAAATTGAGCCAAACCCACTTAAACATAGCCCAAATCCAATGGGACCTGACCCAACCCATCCTAAATTGATCTTGGGTCAGCCCAAAACTAGCCCAACCGTTCAACCCAAAGCAAATCTCCCTTAGATTCTCCTCTCCACATGGAATTTTCCCCAAATAGGAAAGTCCACTCTCCTCCTCCCCATGTGGCGATCTAAGACCCAATGGGGACTACCTACTCACCAACCCAAGTGGGCTAGGTCGGCCATGGACCAAGGGGAGGTAAGTTGGTGAGTTAACTCACCTCCCCACCATGGCCAAAACCAATGGACCCAAAGAAGAAGGCAGCCACCTTGAGCCACCAACAAAGCATCCCACCAACCAAGTCGAGCCACATGGAGGTGACATCACCACGGTGACAGTGTGGGATTGAATCGCTCAATCCGAGCGATCCCTCACATGCTCGACAAGCTAAGGCCATTTTGAAAGCCACAGAGCCCTCCCGAAGCTTCAGCTCCCCATTCTGGATTTCCCAAAGCCAAAATGGGGCATCCGTCCGTTCAATCTAATTCCACTACACTTAACTAAATCCAAATTAACACACACACCTTCCCACACTGTCGCAAGAATGGATAGCCCTCCCACCGGAAGTCCAAGTTCGATCAAGCGTCGACCTCCAAACCGGTTTGTGACCCTCCGGCGAAAGAAGAAATCCTTGGTGTCTTGCGTGGTCTCGTCTCAACTTGGGCTTCCTTAATCAATTCCGTCGGCCTTGAGCTTGATGAGGTAATTCCCCAAAGCGAGCTTATGTCAAAATTTTCTATGACTTTTGAAGGAAAGTTGCATCTCGCATGATATTAGCCATTGGATCCCTTGGATCCCGTGTAAAGGTGTGGAATCGATCCCATTTGACCTTGGGTGAGCTCGAATTGAAGCGGCGAAGGCGGGGGTGTCCATCTTCCGCCGCCGATGGATCATGCACCGTCATTCATGATTGGAATATGATTAATTTGATAGATTAATGATTTTATCCCTTAAGGAACGCGTTTGATGCGTCATCCACTAAGATCGGATGGCGGGAGATGTTCGTGCTATACGTCTAAAATTAATTAGCTTAATTACTCCTTAATTACATGAGTAGTTAATCCCAAAATTTATAGGTTAATTTAATGAGATGACTTCTGCCTCCCATAATTTCTTTGTGATTTATTGCTTGGTTAATTAGTGTAATTGACTATTTAATCTCTACTCACTCTCTTAATTAGTTTAATTAATTAATTAACCTCATAAATAGCAAAACTATTAATTTGAGCATACTAATCATTGTTGAACGGATGGGAAGAAAGCGAGATTAAGACCTCTCTCCTAATCTTTTTCCTGAGCCCATCCTTCTTTAAATCAAAGTAAATTAAGAAATGAGATTAATTAAAGAATTAATTTATTAAAGGGTTTAATTAATCAAATTCAAATCTTAATCATATCAGGTCTTAATTAATTAAATTATGGGTAGATCTTTAGGTGTTTAATAACCTAAAGGCACTTAGGGGAATTATGGCTAATCCACATGTGTGGGGAAGTCATAAGAGTACTTAATTAGTTACTTAATTAATTAACTATTAATCATGAGCCAATTGTATTAGGCCTCTTCAATTTTCTAGGATCATTACAAATTTATTTTTTTATCTATGTCCATATCATGTTGGATCATAATTATTTTGTTAATGACATTAAGGTAAGATAAGCAAGGGTGATTAATTGACTTAATTAAGGATCAAACCTAATTAATTCATAAAATTTACTTAATTGCCTTCTCTTAAATCAAATTAAATTACCCACGTGGGAATGGGATTATGTATCAAATGAGTACCCCTCCTCCTCTTTAAATCAAATCAAAAACTCAAAATTAAATTGATAAAGGAACTTTGGTTTTCTTTAAATGGGTTTATTTAAGGTGATTGTCCTTAGAAATTAGTTTAATTGAATGAATCATGTGTTGATATTTAATTATTCCTTTCTAAGCACATTAAATGTTGTATGTCATTTGATTTCATGCATTCATGCTTTCAAATTTAAATAAATCAAATGAATTTCCTTTATATAAGCTTACATGTGTTGGCTTAATTAAATATATGTGTGGCTATTATCACTAATAAATTCAAAATAATTTTTCAAAACTTATGAATTGATTATAATACTTAGAGTGTTGATAGTTATGGATATACATAGGATTTGCATGTGTTTATAGCTTAAGCATATTAAATAAAGCTCTCTTTTATGTAATTCATATATAGATTTACATGAGTTTGAACAACAATGAGTATATAGTCTGGACATCTTGGGAATACGAGGCTTTAAGTACTCCCAAAGAGGTCATTTGATTACCTCACTTCCCTAGTTTAACAACGACACGTACTCATTTGGTTTCATTCTTATGTATTTTGATATTAGAATTTAGATAGAGCTTTAATTCATATACTTAAATGATTTAATTAAAGAAAGTACAACCTTTGCATGATTCTCATCCTTATAGTTGTGTATACATTCATATTTATTTAAGATAGCAAGTGTTTAGTCTGGACATCCCGGAACACAAGCTTTAGTTAAAGGAGGTCATTTGATTATCTCACTTCCCGGTTTAACAATGACAAGTACTTGCTCACATCTTTTATACATGTGTATGTGTGCTTAATTAAAAGATGAAGATCCCCTTTTGTTACCAAAAATACATGCATTTACATTGACTAAGTCATTAACATATGTGATATGTATAAATTAGTGCTCTCTTTCCTTATTCATGTATAGATTTACATAAGCTTGGAATGTTAATAAATATATATGGACATCCGGAATCTGAGGCTTTAGTTAGCCTAAGGAGGTCATTTGATTACCTCACTTCCTAGTAATAATGACGTACTTATGTGATTTCATTCTTATATATTTTAGTATTAGAATTTAGATAGAACTTTAATTTATATATTCATATAATCCAATCAAAAATGAAAATATAAGCTTTAAATATATATTTATATTCATCATTCAAGTGTGTTAAAATATGATTCATGTATAGATACACTTAGGATTGAATCATATGTATGTTATATGTGATGGAAAGGAATGATTAAATATATGACATATGATAGTAATCCAATTAGATTAATCTTAAGAAGCCTTTCATATTGAATAAGATCATTTAAGGTTAACTTAAACTTATGATTAATTAAAATCATTTAATAAGCTATTCATTAAAGAGAACTAAATCAAATTAATGTACTTTAGAAATAGCTTAAGGTTGGGATGGAAGAGGGTAATCCTCTTCCTTCTCTTTATAATACTTAGTTGCTAGGTGTAAATTAAATGAAACTAAAATTCACAAATCTACTAAACAACTTAAAGTGAAACCAACCTTCATGTTAACTTGAACAATTTCCAAACATAGAAAAATACAACTCTAATGCTTAGTTAAGACACACCACACAAGACCTTAACAAACACATTAGAATAGTCACCACTTAGCTTTATGTTAAGAAGGTGTATGATATGATGTATATTTTATTTTGTTATGTATTGTCTTAGACTATATGTTAGGGTGTATGCTTCATAGAATAGATCTAGAGCCTCTTAGCCTAATCATATTTTTTGCAGGGGATTGTGCTTAAAGGAATGCTTAAAAATAAATATGAATGCTCTCTTTGAAGGTTGCTTAAACCCTTAAGCATAATCCAAGTTATGACAGGTGGGCTTGGTTACCCATGTGCAGGGTGCTAAGTCCAAATTATACATATAACTGCTTCGAATTGTATATGTGTTTAGCTAACCTTTATTTTGTAGGTGCAATTAGATTTATTTTTCATATATAAATGTAATTTTGTAATAAGAATTAGGATTAGTGCTATGGGGGGATTAGGATGAGTAGTGGCCATAATTTGTCTTCTTGTCTGATGCCTTTGAAGCAAACACATTCAAATCAAAGAAGGAGGAAGATGGAAGAGTGAAGAATGAAGACCCCATAACATTTAATATAATTATAATTATTCTTTCATATTGGGTTGTATAAGGGTAGAGCTCTACCCATCTTTTCTTTTAAGTTGTGTGGTGGAGCAAGCCTTGGCCTCTTATTCTTTGACAGTAGTTTATAAAATTGATTGATGTTATTTTTAAATTGTGCATTATGATTGCATATTTTCATAGTTTCTTATGATTGATGCTTTAATGTGTGGCCATAATACATTAAGCTCTTAGGATAAAAAATAAATTTCCAACCCAACTAATCACTCATAACTAAATTTTAAGTAACTCATAACTATATTTAAGGCAACTCATAACCTCACCATAAAGACTAGAACATACATAAGATGATTAAAAGATTTAATAACCCCTTAGCTATATGGTTGTACGTCTCACATCATGCATGCATATTTTACCACTCTTGCAAAAATGAGGGCCTCCATTCTTACATGCATAGGACCGCTTGACCAATGAGAGAAACCCCTACTAATGGAGCATCACCATTTCTCTTTTGATATGGTCAATAATCTACTTCATCATGCCTTTAGGCATATAAAATCCCAAAGCTTTTGTCAAAGTGATGTGTCAAAAATGAAATAAAAATTTGAAAAAATTTTATATTTGAGATTAAGTCATATGCTCATACCACTCATGCTCTAGTCTCTTAGGGAGTGTGTTTAGATCTTTAGTCTCTTTTTAATTAAATAACTACCCTACCTATCTCACAATTCATAAGGTTGGACTATATAATTTTAAAATCATAGAAGGAGTTAGCTGGCGGCCACTTCAGGTGGTTATAAGTTCAGAAGTCAGACGATTTATTCTCTCTTGTGGAGATAAAACTTCATGTCCACCTATCGTTTAGATTTAGGTCATGCTTTAGCTCGTACTAAAGCTCTCTAGAGTTAAGATCCAAGGTGGCTATTTCCTTCGGGTTACAAGTATAAATTCTCACCTCTTAGGTAATTCCATAACCTTGTGTTGGTAGATTACATGCCCTAGCAATCTAATAAAATTCAACTCAAATAAATAAGTCTCTTCACTTTCAAATATATAAAGACTAATTATATGATAGATTAGAATGCTCACTAGGCTTCCTAATATCATGAGCATTTCTTTCTTCCTCCCTTTGGATTCCAAAAATAAGTCTTCTCCTTGAACTTTCCTAATTGATTTTCCAAACATAACCAATCCTTTGATAGTTTAACCTTGAAATCTTTGGAGATGATGATTGTTTACTTTAATCAAGAGTATTCTTAGATAATTTAATCTAAGATATACTAACTATGGAGGCTTGCCTCCATAGGAAACTTAAGAACCTAGTTTAATATAAACCGCTAATTCATCCATGTAAAGCAAGGAAAAATCTCTAGCATATTCAAGGCCCATCATGCCTTAGAAGTTCTTATTAGGTGATTAGGTCCATTGTAGGATGATGCCTCTATTTTTTGAGATAGTACATGATACCTCAATGTCGCACCCAATCACCTCAATAAGTATCCCCTATGACATGTGGTGTCCCCCACATCCAAAAAAATAAACACCACATATTTTTCTAGAGACTCCACCGGGGAGAGTTCCTCTCTCCATCTCTAGTAGAAAATTATCATCTCCAAGCATCGATAGTGGACTTATATTTTTGTATAAGCTCGAGACTATCTTTCTTTTGGTTGGTCCTTTGCTCATTTCATTCTTAAGCATAGGTAGCCAACATCCTTTAGGTTTTAGGACCTCACTACTCCCGTGTAGGTCCTAAGATTCCTATTGGGTCCTCTATTAGGTAATAACAAACTAACTAAAGAAAGGAGATGACCTAATATAAGTTAAATAAAATTTGGAACCTCTTACCACTAGCTTGGCAAAGCAAAGATTCATTTCATACTTGACGAAACCTTAAAAGAATTTAAAGCAAAATAAATAAAGTCTTTGCAAAAAAATTTCAAAACCTTTTCAATATAAAATCACATGAACTTCACTTGATATAATAAAATTGGCTAAATAAACATCCTCTTTAAAATCAAAATAAAATAAAACAAAACCAAAATCTTTCAAGATTAATTGAACCTCACTTAGCATATCTAAAATTGCTGTAGTGTTCCTCTTTTCAAAATCAAATCAAATAACAAACCACTTTTTCATAAACATATTCAAACCCATTTTAAAATTAATCCTAACCCCATTTAACATACTTAAATTTGTTAAATGAGGGTCCCCTTGAAATTAAAACCAAACATATCCAAAATATTTCCAAACAAAACCAACTCCATTTAACATATCCACATTTGTTAAATGAGAGTTTCATTTTCAAAACTAAATAAAATCAAAATAACCAAAACACAAATTGGAATTAACTTAACATATCCAGATTTGTTAAGTGAAGGTTCCCCTTTGCAAAATCAAGACAAAATTAAGATGAACAAAATACAATTGAACTCCATTTGACATACCCATATTTGTTAAATGAGAGTTACATTTTCAAAATCAAATTAAAACCAAAATATCCAACATACATTTTGAATTCCATTTAACATACCCATATTTGTTAAATGAGAATTTAATCCCCAAAATCAAAATAAAACTATATATCAAACAAACAAATAAACACAAGTGAGCTCATTTAACACAGTGGTGTTTATTTTAAGATGTGGGACACCACCAGACATATGTACTATATGAGATTACACATGAATAGTGCACTATCTTGAAAGATAGAAATCACCACCCTATAATGGACCTAATCACCTAATAAGGACTCTAAGGCATGATGGGTCTTCGAATGTAGATATTTCCTACTTTTACATGGAAAAGTAAAGGTTTTATTTTAAATCTATTAAGTTCCTATGAGGCAAACCCCATAGTTAATTACATCTTAAGGAATGAAATCTCTTAATAATACTCATTAAAGTAGAAAATTAGGGTCTCCAAAGATTTCAAGGTTAGACTATCAAAGGATTGGCTATATTTGAAAAATTAATTGGGAAAGTTCAAGGAGATGACTCATTTTGAGAAGCCAAAGGAAATAAGTAAGAAATGCTCATGATACTAAGAATCCTAGTGAGCATTCTAACATATCCTATAATTGGGCTTTATATATTTGAAATTGAGAGGATTGATTTTATTAAAGTTAACATTTCATTAGAAAGATAGGACTTATAATCCACCAACACAAGGTTGTGAAAATGAAGAGGTTAGGATTTATGCTAGTAGCCTACAGAAAAAGAACCTAATCCTAGATCAAGGAGCTTTAGCAAAGCCAAAGCATGACTTAAGGCAAAGTATGGTTTTACCTCCACAAGAGAGAGTAAAAACCACCACAATCGCCGACTTATACGCTGAGGACAACTAGCTAACTCCTCATTTGCTTTAAAACTATGTTATCAAGTCTTATGATTTTGCAAGATAGTTAGGTTGTTATTATTTAGAAAGAGATTAAAGTCCTAAAACCCACTCCCTAAAGAGGTAGAGCATGAGTGGTATGAGTAATGACTTAGTTTAATGCAAATCTTTTCAAATTTTATTTGTATTTGACACTTCATTTTGATAAAGGTCGTAGGATTTTTGTATGCCTAAATGCATGTTGAAATGAGTTATGGGCCAAATCAAGAGAGAGGAGGTGAAGCTCCAAGAGGAGTTGCTCTCACAGTCGATTCCCATGCATGTAAGAATGGGCCCTCATTTTGCAAGTGGTAGAAAATGCATGATAAACATACAACAATACAACTAAGGGGTTGCTAAATCTTTTAATTATCTTGATTTAATGCCTAGGATTTATGTGAGATTATAAGTTATTTAGAAATTTAATTATGAGTTATAGTTAGGTAAAAGATTTATTTTTCTCTAAGAGCCTAATATCTAGCCATACAACAAACACTAATCATAAAGAAACTATGAAAATGCATGTCATTTCTAATGCACAAGCTAAACATAACATCAAACATTTTATATTTTCACAAAAGAATAAAAGGTGGTATGGTCTACCACGCAACCGTGAAAAAAAAAAAAATGAAAGATTTCTACCCTTATACAACTAGAATTACAAAAGAATAATTACAATTAAGGATGAATACATGTTATGGGGGTATTCATCTTCTTCAAATTTCATATCTTCTTTCCTCCTCTTTCTTTTGATTTAGTTTCACTTCAAGGCATCACATGGCACATAAGACATAGTCTTCTAGCCATTGCTCATCCTAATTCCCTCATAGAACTAATCCTAATTCCTAATTACAAAATTATATTTAAATGGAGAGAGTAAATCTAACTACATCTGCAAAATAGAGGTTAGCTAAACATATATTTCACCCAAGCAATTATATTTATAATTTGGACTTAACACCCTGCACACAAGTAACCAAGCCCACCCGTCCTAACTTGGATTATGCTTATGGGCTTAAGCAACCTAAAGAGAGCTTTATATTCATTTTCAGCCCCTTAAGCATAATCCCTTATAGAAAATATGATTAGAAAATACTAACATCTACAAACATATACTAACATCCGCCTAAAATAATACATCACAAAATAAAATATACATCACCCACACACCAAACATAAAACTAAAAGTGGTGACTTAATTCTCGTGTGTATTAAGGCTTGTATGGTATGCCTTAACTAGGCTTTGCTATAGTTTTGTAAGTAAGAAAGGATTTAATTATAAAGGATGGTTTCACTTAAGTGATTTAATTGATTGTAAGTTTTACTTAATATTTTCTTTTGTTTCACTTGGTTTACACTCAAAACTAAGTATTATAAAGAGAAGAAAAGAGATCACTCTCTTTATCCCTACCTTAAGTCACATTTAAAGCAAATTAATTAAATGAATTCTCTTTAGTGAATGTCTTCTACATATTTTAATTAATCCTAGTTTGGGTTTAATTTAAATAATCTCATTCAATAAGAAATGCATCTTAAGATTAATTAGATTATCACATAATACATGTTTATTTATTTCTTTCCATCATATGTAGCATGCATATGACTAAGTCCTAAACATATCTATACATTCAATATATGTTGGCATACTTAAATGATGAATATGAACATGTACATTTAAAGTTTATATATTTTTTCTTTTTGATTAAATTATTTTTATCATATTAATTTAAGGCTCTATCTAAATTCTTATGCAAAAAATACATATGAATGAAATTAAATAGGTACATGTCACTAACTGTGAAGTTAGATAATCAAATGACCTTGTTAACTAAAGCCTCAGATTTTGGATGTTCAATTATATACCCATTTGCATTCAAACACATGTAAGCTTGCATACATGATTGTAAGAAAGAGAGATCTTAATCACATGATTAATTAATTCTATCACTTAAATAATTACAAATGCATGTGTTTTGGTAAGTAAAAGAGGGTTTTGACTCAATCAAGTACACACATATGTAGAGAGGCATGAGCTAGTATATGCCATTGTTAACTTTGGAAGAGATAATAAAATGACCTCCTTCTACTTAAAGCCTAAATATTTGTGGTGTCTCAATTCAACTATTTACTTTTATCAAATACATAAGAATGTATACATAAATAAAGGAGAACAAACCATGCAAAAGTTGTATCTTATTTTGATTGAAAAGGTTTATATACATGGGGTAAATTCTTGAAATTCTAATATTGAAAGAAAAGGACTTTACCCATATACTTAAGCTATAATCATTTGCATTTTCTATATATTTATAAATTAGCATTTATAGTATATGTAATCATTTATTTATAAGATTTGGAAAATAGGTTTGGATTTAATAATGATAGTATACACATATATTAATTTGAATCAACACACAAACTTGACATAAAGGAAATCATTTATTTTAATTAATTTTTGAAGAAATGAATGCATGAATCAAGTGGCATACAATATTTTAATATGATTGGAAGGAAATAAAGAGACAGAAGCATGTAATTTCATTCAATCCAACTAATTCCTAAGGACAATCATATTAAATAAACTAAAGTTTCTTAATGTCAGTTTTGATTTTATGTTTAACTTGATTTAAGAGATGTGAGAAAGATTTGCTAATCCTATTCCCATCCCCCATATGTGTGAGTTAATTTGATTTATTAAGAAATAATTAGATTGATTTTATGGATTGATTAAGTTAAGCATGGATTAAATCAATTAATTAAACCCCTTATGTTACTTTAAAGTAATTAATTAAATAATTATGAGTCGATGTGATATGCATGGAAAATAACTTGCAATGATCTTACAAAATGAAAGGGCCTAATACAATTAGCTCATAATTAATAATTTATTAGGTTAATGAACTTAATTAAGTACTTTTATGGCTTCTCCACATGTAGGTTAGCCATAATTTCTTTAAATAGCTTTAGATTTTTAAAATACCTAAAGATCTACCCAAGAAACTTAATTAGATGAGATATATGATTATAATTTTAATTTGATTAATTGCCATTTTAATTAATAAATTAAATCATTAATTAGTCCCAAATTAATTAGATTCAAGTCAAGTGAAATGAACTTAGAGAAAATAATGTAGAGGTCCCAATCTCATTCCCCATGCCCATTCACCATTCCAAAATGATTAGAAAGATTAATTAATGGTTTCCATTTTTAGAATGTTAATTAATTAAGAAATTAGGGCTAAGACAAGCAATTTTCTAATTAACCAAGTAATAAATCTCAAGAAAAATTATGGAGGCTGTCATCCTATTAATCAATCTAAAGTTTGGATTAATTACTTGGATAATGAGGAGTATAAGTTAATTAAGTTTTCAATTAAACCCAAATTAAGCCTTATACTTTTTAAAATCAATTAGAATTAATTTCAACTAATCTCTAAAATACCTTTAAAATGAGTATTTATTTGTATTTTATGATTTTTCAAAGTTTCAATTGATTTAAGTGATTTTCATGATTTTTATAAAGTCCATTAATTTATTTTCACTATTTGAATTTTAGAATGCAATATCTTCCAATCCAAAAAATCCTTTTGACTTAAAATTTTATGGTGGGTGATTTAACTCCAATCCTGTAAATTTCAACTTAATATGGTGTGTATTTTTGGTTTAAATAATAAAAATTTACTAAAACTAAATTAAGCCCAAAATATTTATGAAATTTGGGATTTTAGGTTTATTCATTCTCCTACAAATCCAATGAGCCATTGTTTGCAATTTTAGTTAAGTATTTTATTTTTTATAAATTTTTGAAGTTTTAGGTGATTTAAATAATTTTAAAAAAGCGTAAAATTATTATTTTACTTAACCCGCTTAGCACCTGGACACTAACGCAACATAGTGCCATTGTGGTGAAATATTTAAGTTTCAAATTATATACTTCCATCTTCACTCTATGCGGCATAGAATGAAGATAGAAATATAGTCTTATGCATTTTTGGACACCACATAGATTCACAGATGTTCTTATTAGGGTGATCGGGTTTGACATTGAGGAGAAGTGTACTATCTCAAAAGATAGAAGTCATTACCCTATAATGGACCTAATCACCTGAATAAGGATTCCTAAGGACAATGGGTCTGCATATGTACTGGAGATTCTTCCCTTACTGTACATGAAAAAGTTAAGTAGGGTTTATTTTAAATCGGGTTCGTTAAGTTCCCTAGAGGGGCAAGCCCCCGTAGTTAATTACATCCTAAGGAAGGAGATTCCTTAGGAATACTCTCGATTAAGGTAAATGATCGTTGTCTCCAAAGATTTCAATAAGTAGGACTATCAATCTATTGGTTTATTTTTAGAAAGTCAAGTGGGATCGATTAAGAGGAGGGAGTTCTTATCGAAGCCAAATGAAAATAAGTAGGGGATGCTTATGATACTAGGAAGCCTAGTAAGCATCCCAAACTATCCTATGGTTGGGCTTTACATTTTTGAAATTGAATTAGTTTGTTTGAGTTGAATTTTTATTAAAAATTTAGGGCTGAGAATTCTACAATACAAGGTTATGCAAATGCCTAAGAGGTGAGGATTTATGCTTGTGACCCGCAAAGGGAAGTAGCAACCTCTGAACCTAAATCTAGGGAGCTTTGGCGAGGGCCAAAAGCAAGAATTAAATCTAAGGTAAAAATGGGTATTTGGTTTACCTCCACAAGAGAGGACAAATCACCCGACTGCTTGGACTTACAACTGTGTGTGGGTGACTGCCAACTAACTTCTCCTACGATTTCAAATTCATGTAGGCAAGTCATATGCTTTATGCAAGATAGCTAGGCTATTATTTATTTTAGAAAGAGACTAAGTCCTTAAACTTACTCCCTAAGAGACTAGAACATGTAAGGACATGAAAAATGACCTAGATCTAATGTAGAAACATATTACATTTTATTTTTATTTTTGGACAATCATTTGACTCAGGCTTATAGGATTCATATGCCTAATGCATGAGAAATAAGATTATGTCCAAAGGAGGTGTGCTTCCACCATGGCTCTCAAAGGTCAAGCCAAGTTCTCTGGAAAAGGTGGAAGCCCTCCAATCAAGAGTGAAATAATATGCTTTTATGCATGATGTTAAAAAAGAAAGTACACATCTAGCTAAGGGATTGCTAATTATTTTATCTTGATTTTTAGCCTAAGCTTTAGGTGAGGTTATAAGTTCTTTATTTTTAATTTTGAGTTATTTAATTTGGTAGAAGATTTATTTTTCCCTAAAAGCTTAATCGTCATCTAGGCCATACATCAAGCAAGGAAGAAACTAGGAAAACATGCCATCTTAATGCACAAGCTAAACAAAATATCAAAATAATAAAAAGCCATTTGTGGTTGGGCTCCACCGCAAAAACCCGAAAACAAATTGAGTAGCCGATCTCTACCCTTATACAACCCATATTACAAATGAATTAATTACAATTTAAGCAAGGAAATTCATGTTATGGGGATCTTCATTTTTCATTTCTTCATTCTTCCTTTCTTCTTTCTTCTTTGGTTCCTTCTTTTGGATGGTTGGAATGTTGATGCTCCAAAGGCTTTACATGGTACATAAGATGAGATCTTATGACCAATGCTCATCCTAATTCCCCATAACAATCATTCCAAAATCCTAATTACAAAATTACATGAAAATGAAAAGTAAATCTAACTAACACCTTCAAAATAGAGATTAGCTAAATAAAATCATATAAATCCCAAGCATGTATATTGTACTTAGAACCCCACACATGGGTAACCAAGTCCACCTAGCCTGTTGGATTATGCTTATGGGTGTAAACACCTGCACAATAAAAGTAGATATATTTTTAATACAATGCCCCTTAAGCACAATCCCTACAGAAAATAATGATTAGACTAAATCATCCTACCATTCATTCTACACACATACACCCTAACATCCAGACTAGAAATAATATATCACAAAATAAAATAAGCATTAAGCCATGCACCGCCCTAACCTAAAGCTAGAAGTGGTGACTTAGCCTAAAGTGTATGTTATTTAAAGTTTGTGTGGTATGCTTAGCTAGGCTTTAAGGTTGAAGTTTCCTATGTATGAAAATGTTCAACTTAGAGGGTGGTTTCATTTAAATTGTTTAGTTGATTTGGGTCAATTTTATTTGATGATTTTTGTTTGGTTTAAATGAACCTACTTAATTACTAACGGTTGTAAAGAGAGGGAAAACAGAAGAGAACTTCTTTTTCCTTCCCTGCCTTAAGTAACTTCTAAAGCATATTCATGTTTGATTTTGTTTAGTGAATATTTTATTATATATTTTAATTAATCCTAAGTTTAGATTTTCCCTAAACAAACTTATTCAAAAGAAAGGCATTTTAAGATTAAGTAAAGTGAATTAATATCATAAATACACATTACTTCATTTCTTTCCCAACATGTACAACATACATATGAATAAATCCTAAGCATATCTATACATACAAATGGAAATGTTTAGCACACTTTATGATGAATGCTAAGAAATGATACTTAAGAAAATTAGAATGCTTTATGATGCATGATTTTTATTAAGTAAAAAAGAGGGGTTTCTTTTTATCCATTATTCACATGCACATGTGTATGTATGAAAATCATAAGTGAGTATGACGCCATTGTTAGCACCAGGGGTGTAAGGTACAAGACTTACTTAGGGCTACTTAAAGCCTCGCAACCCTGGGGTTGTCTAGACTAATATACCACTTTCCTTTAATACAAACACATGTACAAAAGAAATGAATGGAAAAAGAAAGATGCAAAAAGTTTGTATTTGTTTGTTTATTTTGTTTATGCAATTTATATGCACAAGTGTGGATGTCCTTCTTAGGTAATAACATAGGAATGGATATGAATGGGGTTAGGCAAGTGTTGTGTTCTATTCAAATGAACTATACACTTTGTCAAATCCTATTCAAAACTATGCTAAGAGAAAAGAGAAGGAAAGCCACACTATGCACATCTCCATATTTATATCCACATGCAAGCTTATAAATAATTATAAGTAGCACACTTTTAGTTTTAGATATTTAGTTTATAGATTTTGAAAATAGTTTTGGATTTAGTAGTGATAATAGCCATTCATATTTTACTTTAGCCAAAACATGCAATTTGACATAAAGAAAATATTTTATTTTCAATTTGATTTAAAAAGAAGTATGAATGCATGAATTTCATAAAAAATGCTAAAAGAAATAAAGTGATGAAAGCAATGTAAATTCATTCACACTAATTAATTCCTAAAGACAATCCATGAAATAAGAAAGTTCAAAGTGAATCGTTTGATGTGATCGTTTTTTTGAATTTCTTTAGTTTCATCAAAAATATGAAAGAATGTTTCTGGTCCTAACCCATTTCCCCATGTGTGAGTTGATTTAGATTACTTATTATTATGATTTTTATATTTTCTTAAAATGTATGAATTAAATGTTAATTACCTTCATACCACCTTAGCATACAATCATATAATTATGAGCCAATGAGATGACATAAATCAACAAGAAATTTAAATTATAATGCATAAAGAAATAATGCAACAAATGATTAATTAACTAATTTTAATTTAAGTATTTCTAATCTCAAATGTATTTGATTTCCTTAATCTTATTTAACAAAAATCTTAAGGAAAATCTAAAATTATTCCCAAACCTCTATTCCTTAAATAAATCTTAATCAACTCAATCAAATTAAACCATCACACACTTAATTAAGCTTAATTACATTAATAATTAAAATTAATCTATCAATTCCTCTAATTAAACCATCAATAAATCCAAGAAAATTATAAGTCATCCCACTAATAATATACCTAAATTTGTTGTGGGTAATTAAATTAGAAAAATTAAATTCAATAAAACAAATCAGAAAATAACACTGTTCAAATTTCATTGAAATCAATTATATAATATTCCATATTTAAATACCTTTCATATGCAATTTATTTCATAGTTTTTTTATTTTTCTACACTTAGATATGCATTTTTAAAGTTTCCAAGCTAAATTAGGTAATTTAAATCCCTAGTTATATAGTTAATCCGTCAGCGCCATGTGAAGGCTGACATGACGCGCGCTTTCCATATGGCACGATGGGATTCACTATTTAAGTTGTCACATCATTGGTCAGCTATGCACTCTCCCCCATCCATTCGATCAAGGATCGGATGGCTATTGATCAGGTTCTAAAGGATTAAACGATGGATCCTACGTGTTTTAATCATGGATGTCCATCCAAAATGCTCGGATGGACAACCCATGATTCTTCCCTGAGATCGTATGTGGGAGATGGCCACCATCCATCTTTCATGGCATGATCCGAGCTCAATTGAGCTCAGATTGATCTCAAATTCACCCTTCACTACAAGGAGATCACATTTTCTAGAATCTATGAGATAAAACACTTCACAAAGGACCATCATGGATAGATTGAGCTCTTTAAGCTTACCTCTGAGACTATCCTGCTCGATTCCCTTGGAGAAGCTTTGAGTGGAGAAGAAATATTATTGAAGTTTGGAGGTGTTAATTAGATCTTTCTAGAGGCCAACTTCACCTTCACTTGAGCTTCTTGGTCAAGAGTGCTCCTCCCTTGCCTTAAACTTGGGAAAAGGTCTGCAAGTTTGATTTGATCTTATGATGAAGCTTGAGGAATTAGCTTGGTATGGAGTATTGGCTAATTGGATTTTCACTTGAGCTCCCATAATTTTGTAGAAAACAGAAGATGGAAATTTTAACTCACTCTAGGAAGCTTGGGAACACTAGTAATGGCTTGCTCTGAGTTCCTCTGCTTCAATAAAATATGGCAGAATGAAATTCAAGTGAAATTAGGGGGAGTATATCTCCCCCTAGAGCAATCGGACACCCGAGCAAGGAGATGTCATTTTGATCCAATTGAGCTCCTTGAGTGGGTTTGTTGGCCATTTGATGTGTCATTGCATTCATTTGGCCATAGTGGAAGAGTGCCATACTTGAAATGGGTGGAGGAATGATTCCCATGTGGCCATATTCAAGAAAGTGGTCTTAATTACATTTGACCCAAACCCATTGGGTTATGCACCACACTAATAGTGTCCACTTGGTCCACAAAGGGTGCCAAGTAGTCATGAAGAGGATTTGACCAAATTTTATGAATTTGGCCAAAATTTACCTGACCTAGAGGTAAAATGGTCATTTGGCTTGGGTTTCAATTTGAATATGTTTGGTATATTTGAAAATGGGTTAGGCCAAGTTTATTGAATTTATGGTTTGATGTGATTTGGCTCATGTTGACCCATTTAGGTCAAAATGGGTCAACTTTCAAGTTGACCAATGGTCAAATTGGGTCAAATTCAAGTTCATATGACCATTTGAAATGTTTTAGTGGCTTTGGTTTATATTTTGTTTTGGTTCAATTGAGTTCATTTAGGTCAAATGGGTCAAGTTTACCAAATTGACCCATTTGACCTATTTGGGTTAAGTCATGGGTTGGTTCATGCTGGTTATATGAAATGATCTTTGTTTCAATCAATTTGTTTTATTTGAGTTTGGCTTAATTTGACTAAATCAAGTTGGGTTCATGGTTGACTAATAATTAGTTGGCCTTGAGGCTTTAAGTTCAACAATGATTTAATAAACTTGACCCATTGGTTTCAATCAATTTAATATAAGTTTTAACATTTTGACTTTTAGGTCAAGTTGGGTCAACTTTCAACCAATTCTATTAGGTTCAAATGTTGACTTGGTCAATCAAACATTGATCATGAATAACTTAATCAATGGTTTCAATCAATTGACCTATGGTGGATTTTAGCTAGTTTTGGTTTTATTTTGGCTATGTTGACTTGATCAACCCTTAATTGACTTGGTTTGATCCAATTTGAGTGATTTCATCTCATGATGATTGTTGATCATGATGAGATTAGGTGCTTAGTTCAATCCAATTTGGTTAGATTAAATTTGGCTCATAAGGTACTGGTCACTTTGGGTCAAGTGAGCTAAGTGGGTCAAATGTTGGTCAAAGCTTGATTTGAGTTTGATTGAACTCAATATAGACTTATGATTGAAATATAAATCCATTTTCAAGTGGTTTGAAGTCAAATGGGTTTTGATTCATTTTGATAATTTCAAGTTCAAAAACATGAGTTTGACTTGGGTTTGATTTTGAATTGAGTTTTGGTTAAGTGATTGAAGTTTGTATTTATATTTGGATTCATGATTGTAAGATTGATTGAATCATGAAGAAAAATCAAGGGTTTGGCTTGATTTGGATTTGATTTGGCTAAGTTCAAGAATTTGACTTGAAAGGCTTTGGTTGCATTTTGGTTGAATTTGAGTTTGATAGATTTGGTTTTGGATATTTGAATTTATATTTCATTTTATATTTGTGATATAAATGAGAATATAAATGGTTATGAAAATTTTATGAATTTGAAGTGATTTGAACTTGATTTGCTAAATCGAGGAATTGACTTAGGAAAGATTTTTTTTTGAATTTGGATTTGATTGTTGGGTTTAGTTTGATTGATTTGAATTTATATCTCATATATATATATATATATATGTGAATATAAATTAAAATATAAATGGGTTGTGAGAAAATTTCATGAATTTGAAGTGATTTGAACTTGATTTGAGCTAAATCCATAAGAGGGAATCAAAGGCTTAAGAAAGATTTTTGGAATTTGGATTTGATTCTCGAGTTTAATTTGATTGATTTGATTTATACCTCATTTATATATGTGAATATAAATGATATAAATGAGTTGTGAAAAATTCCTTGAATGGATGTTCAATCATTGGTTTCAATTATGGGTTTCAATCATGGGTTTCAATCATGTAAATTGATTTGAGTTTGGAGAAAATCAATTAAGCTGATTTGAGTTTGAGAAAATCAATTAAGTTGGAATTGATTTGAGTTTGACTTGAAGGAAGGAAGTGAGGAATGTAGTTCGGCCATGGAGGTAGGAAATTTTCCTAACACTGGCGAATTCCTGGCTAACTCTTTAAGTCTCTGGCTAGGTTGGTGTTCAACTAATCACTAGATGTGTCTTAAGACTAACGAACTCTTAAAGTAGAGAAGTATGTCTAAGATGGAGGGTTGAGCTCATTCTAATGAGATCAACAACCACCAAGCATGATTGGAGAATGGGGTTTTCATTGAGCAAAAGGTGGATGAGTAGGAAAATGATGCTGAATTAGATGGATGATCATGGTCTCAAATGATCAGGAATCATAAGGACGTCAAGGGTGGACCGTCAATCCCATGAATCAGGGATTGACATGTATGTCTGAATTCCGATTTGGTTTTTTTTTTTACAAAATTAAGTGAAATTTCATCCAATGGTCATTTGCATTGATTCACATTTGAAGCTTCTATTTTTTATTTGATGAAATAAAATGAAATATGAGTTTTCTATGGAAATTCTAAAATTTTTAAAAAAATGTCACAAATAAAAGCTCATAAGTCATTTAAGTTCTTGGTCATGGGGATGATTTTGGCATGATGATCCATCATGTTTAGTGGGTTTGAATGAGTTAAATTCATTCATTGAATTTGTGTTTTAATTGACCACTTTTGTTAATCCACTTGATTTGTTTGCTTTTCTCAATTAGTTAGAATGGTTGCAAATTGCTTTGGGAGCTCTAAGAATGGAATGAGAGTGGGAAGAGTTTTGTGTCTCATTTGGTTTCAATGTGGCCAAAAATCTCCTTATTTTATAATTTGGCTTTGGGTGTTTTGGCTTGGGGTGGTTGGAAATGGAAGAATCATTAGTGGCTCATTTTTGGTTGGCTAAGGCATGGGAAGTGGTTGCCATGAAGGACAAATGGTGTCCTAGCAAGGGGAGGTGAGTCCTTCATTCCATGTGTTCAATGGGATGATGAATTACCTCATGAGTCATGGCTGACCTTTGGGTTAGATTCGATTGTCAATTGGGTGGACCAATGGATGAGTGAGTGGCCAAGAAGAGAAATGATCATTTGTGCAAGTGTCTTTTCTCATGGATGTTGACCCAAGGGCAAAGTGGTCATTTGACATTGGATTTGATTTGAGAATATTTGAAATGAGTCAAAAGTGAGTTGGACTAAATTTCATGTCATTTGAAGTTCATTTGGTTTAATTTGGGTCAATTTGACCCATTTGGGCTAAATTAGGTCAAATCAGGTTAGGTTGACTAATTGGTCAAATTGGGTCAAACCAAGGGTTGGATCAAGTTCAAATGACCATTTGGAGTGTATTGGTTCAATTGGTTTCAATCAATTTGGTTTAATTTGGATTTTGGCCGATTTGATCCTTTAGGTCAATTTGGGCTAAGTTGGGTTAGGTTGACCAATTGGTCAAATTGGGCTCAATTATGGCTTTGGTCAAGTTAAATAATCAATGTAGAATAAACATGAGCCATTGGTTGCAATCAATTTGGTTTAAGTTGCAATTTGGCTAGTTTGGGTTCATATGGGTTAAAGGGTTGACTTGGTCAACGGGTAGGTTGACTTGGTTTGACCCAATTCATGATAATTGATTAATCTATGATGATCAACAATCATGACATGAAGTTTGATTGACTTAATTCACTTTGATTTGAATTGAATTGAATTTTGGTTCATGTAGGTAAATTGGCCACTTTGTCAAGTGAGCCAATGAAGTTTGGTTGATTTTGAGTTGAGTTTGATTTAAGAGTTTATATATGGATTTGAGATTAACATATAAATTTAATTGATGGTTTGGGTTCAAATGAGTTTTGGCTCATTTGAATATTTCAAGTCAAATGGGCTAGGTTGGTTTGACTTGAGTTTTTGATTTGACATGATTGTAGATTTCATTTATATTTGGATAGATGATTAAAGAATGATTGATTCAAGAGAAAATCCATTGGTTTTATTTGATTTGATAGGATTTGGCCAAGTTCAAAGAATTGGCTTAAAGGGTATAAATTAGATTTTGGATTTAGTTTTGGCTATTTGAATTTATATTTCATTTATATTTGGAAATATAAATGAAGATATAAATTCATAGAAAATTCAGTTTGGATTTGGAAGCAAATTTGACTAACTCATGGAGGAAGGTCAAAAGGGCTTAGAAATTTGGTTGAGTTTGGATTTAGTTTTGATCATTGAATCATTTGAAGTTGATTTGAATTAGAATTTGATAGTTTAATTGAAAGATTGAATTGATATTTGAGAAAATCAAATGAATTGGATTGATTTGATTTAGTTAAGGCTAATCCATAAAATGAAATCAAAGGGCTTAGAAAGGGTTCATTCAATCATGAGGTTTTATGGAGAAATTTTGAGCTTGAATTTGATGAGATTGATTATGAGTTTTAAATTTGGTTTTGGTTTGGTATGAATTTGAGGTTTGGTTTGAGAAGGAAAGTATGGATTGAGTTTAGATAGGGTAGGCAAGTCTTTCTAAGTCCCTAGGGCACAACCTATTCATCTAACTCTTCTAAGTCTCTAGGCTTGGGTTAAGTGTTCACTAATCACTAGAAGTGTCTTAAAACTAAGGAGCTCTTAAACATAAGAGTCCTAGATTTATGATGAGGAAGTTGAGAACTCACTCCAAAAGTGAGGTCAACACATACCTAAATTTGTTAAGTGAGTCTCATTCTCAAAATAATATCAAATCAAAATAACAAATATCAACATTTTGAACTCATTTAACACTTAAAATTGTTAAATGAGAGTTCTTCTCTTCAAATCAAATCAACATATCAAATAAACAACAAATCATATCATTAAGACATAAATCTTTCAAAAAAATTTCAAACATATATTTGTAACCCATTTAGCATACTTAAATTTGCTAAGTAAGGGTTTCCAAAATCAAATTTCAAACAAGAATATAAAAATATATCTCCAAATGTCTCTCCAAAATTTTGAACCCCACTCAACATACCTTTTGTTGAATGAGGGTTCCAAATCAAAATAAAAATCTTATGGCAAAGCCTCTCCTTAAATTCACAATTACTCCAATATAATGAACTCTACTTAGCATACCTAAATTTGTTAAGTGTGGGTTTAAATTTTAAAATCAAATCAAAAGTCAACAGATCAACAATTTAAGGCAAGGGTCTAATTCAATTATATTTCAACAAATGTAGAGATACCACCCTTTCTTTGTCCCTTCGCTTTGTCTTGATCATGTTTGTTAAGTTGATCTTCTCATTCCGTATGGTGTAGATTAGGCCTTGGATCAGGCCACACTCACCACTAACACTACACATGTGATTCTTTGGGCTTTGAGGCTCGAGTCACATGTGAGGGGCCCTCACTATTGCGGAGGGAGGAGGTGGCTCCACTTCTGGTTTGATCTCCAATAGTCTTACCTCACAAGAGGAAAGTCATGGTTCCCACCTCGGTCAACATGCTAGTTCATTTTACTACGCCTTAGTGAGGCACACCTCCGTTGTTCCCCTTGCTCAAGGGGAAGAATCTTAGCATAGATAGTCTCTTCCACCTTCGAGGTTGGAACTAGCTCCCTCCAAAGCTCAAGTGTGCACAATAAATAACAGGATCAAGTGGAACTATGTGTGGCGGTGCAAATAATGCCTCTCATGCGGTAAGAGGGTTCTCCTCGTGAGACCTCTCCACTCCCAGTGGCGAGGTTCCACCACCTCTTCAAAAGGAGAGGAGGATACTATAAGGTTGCTTACATCATCACCATCGCCTACAGAGATTGAGACATTGGCTAGGGACAAGAGGAAGCCCTATGCTGGTCTACGATCCATTCTATGTAGTGTCGGTAGAGCCCATGGACACTGGTCAGCACTACATGATTTAAGGAATATCCCCAGGGCATTGGGTTAGATTCATGAGAGAGAGAGAGAGAGAGAGAGAGCCATTACGGTTAGATTCACTTCTTAGATGGGCAAGCGAGAGGAGGAGGCACACCAGTTGGCTGCTTTGATAGATTTTCCTGATCGGTGCCCTGTCAAGGTCAATCACTCAAACAGTATAGTTCTCACCGGCATTGTTTGATGTAGGAGGAGATCCCCAGTTGAGAGGCAGCCAGTGTCTTTACCATCACCTCGCTCCACTCATCGCCAACCATCACTAGTTCATGTCCCAGCATCCATAGTTCCCCAGTGCAAAGCCCCATCAGATAGGCCCTCTCCTTTGTGATCTAGCTATGGCTGGGATCCCACTCCACTGTTTAAGGTGAGATCGAGCTCCCATGCTCACCTCTACTTCAAGTGATTAGGAGTGGTGACCCAAGAGTGTTGTGGTCGCTTCCTTCACACCAAAGGGATAGAGGATGGGGACACCACATATCCCCATATCAATAGAACACAAGGGAGTGCACCCCTCAAGTGCAAGCATCCAGTGCATGTCTATAGAGCATAGTCGGTGGTATGGTCTATGTTCATGAGCTATGGTAGATGACCATTCCTTGACATCATAGACTACATGATTCATTGTATAGTGATCATTTAGATTAGATGAGGGTAGAGTTAGCTTGATCGATGAGGATGACATTTGAATGACATAGAAATCCACATGGTCACTAGAGATCCGTAATTGATCATCATAGTGAAAGTGCTATGCTTGAGGAAGGTGACACCTCTCAAGACTTCCTCCAGCAAAAAAGAATATATAGAGGGATGAGAAGAGGGTAGAGGAGTTTATGACAGTGGTCTTAGCATTGCAGAACTCAACCCCAATCTTATAGCCTTCTCCCATGGTAGTTGACCAGCCATAGTTGGTACATACCTTAGATCATCTTAGGTGCACTCCCGTGGATGATGATGCTGACAGTTTGCATAGTAAGGTCGAAGATTGCACCTCCATGCATGAGAAGGATATCAAGCATATGGTGGAACAGTAGGTGAAGGAGGTTGGCCTGGGGAGCTCATACATTCCAAAGGGTAGACCCTACCTGGAGGAATTAGATGTAGCTCAATACCCCAAGGGTTTTGTGCCATAATCCTTCAAGATTTTTGATGGCAATGGGAACCCACAACAACACATTGCACATTTTAGAGCTGGTTGCTACAATGCCGGTGGTTCATACTTTTCATCAGCAGCTTAGTAGGGGTTGTATTTGATTGGACCGTTGAACTGTCTAATGGTTCGGTGAAGACTTTTGTTGAGTTGAAGCATCTCTTAATTAAGAGATTTGTTGGAGCTCAAATGAGAGTGGTAGGTGACCTCATTGTACAAATAGAAACCCAATGAGTCCCTTATGATTACATTCTTGGTCAACGAGCATGAAATGCAACCACGCTTCAACAATATGCCATCGAGGTTCTGCTGAAGAATATATATGGCCTGGTCACCTTCATGCTTAAGGGCTTTACCATCAAAATATTCAAGAAATTAATCAACAAGATGGCTAGCCTACAAGAGAAAGCCAAATAGTTACCCTTCTCGGACTAATCATCTAGGCTGAAGCCACATAAGGTGTTTGAGAAGAAGCCAGGGACAGTTGTGTTAGTGAATAGAGGGAAGTAGGTAGCTAGAGTTCAGTATGAGAGGCCACGAGCTCAGCAACCTCCTTTGCGCCTCCTCTTCCACCACCTCGGTCATCATACCGGCCACCATAACCACCACAATGTCCACTACCACTGCCACAATAGCCTACCTAGCAATGGTATTCATATCCACCGTCAGATAGTTATTTTCCACCTACTCTTGTTGATAGATTGAAAAAACCATATTCATTTAAGAGGGTGGTACTCAGAAAAATCTTCAAGAATCTCTTGAAGAAACCTGATTTTTAGTTACCAAAGACTAAGAGGCCAGAGGAAGTGGGCAAGAGTGATGATTCTAGTTATTGCCCCTACCATCACATGTTAGACCATGTTTTAGAGGATTGTATCACTTTTAAGGGCTGGCTTGAGCATAGCTATAAATTGAGAGCCATAGTTATCCCTAAGAAATACTTGTCAGAATAACAATCTAGTTCTATTAAAGTACTAATTGGGGATACATCTGATCCTCTTAAGATCAAAGAAGGTTGAGATATTTCCTTATCCTATATATCTAAAAAGATCATTTTTAAGATCAAGAAAATTTCCTTCCAGGTGCCTGAAGCATCTCAAACCTCCAATATCAAGGAAGGGTTGCTAGTTGCAAAGGATAACTTGGGGAGGGTGATAGCCTAGATGACGACTTACCACACTTGCCCGAGATAGCCCAAGCACAACCACCATCCAGTCCGACTCCCTCAACCGTTACACTACCACTTCCTCTGCAAGCTCCTCTTCTACCGGATAGCGTTGTATCTACGGATAAGGGCATTAAATCCCTTACTCCGCTTATTTTACTTGAATTCTATCATGTACCTCCACAAAAATTAAAGAAATCAATGAAGAAAGCTGATTCCACTTACATTTTTTCTACTTATGATGCTCATGATTTTATTCTTAAAGAAAGCTCTCTGAGTTTAAATAATAATAGCTCTAGTAGTTCCAATCCATTCCTTTCTAATTCAGTCGGACTTTTCTTCTCACAATCAATCTTCACCTCTTGATTGACTTGGAGTCATCCACGAGGATCCCTGTAGAGAAGCTAAAGGTATGCTTGAGAAGGTAGAACTTCCTTGATAAGCTCATCATTCAAGAAATTGAAGTCAACCTACATACCGATAAAGTTCTACCTCTTAGGGTAGCACCTTAGGATAAGGGTAAACAAGTCATTGATTCTAGTGAGCATATGGCTCCTCCACATGATGCCACACCTATGGATATGCTTGTGGAGGACCAACCCATAGTTGATTACAATGTCCTAGCTCATCTTAGAAAGTTGATAGCTAAGTTAAGCAAATACGTTGCTCTTGTCTTATCCAATGAGATGAGGAAATCTCTAATTAATGCCTTACTTGATCGAGATATGCTTACCTTGACCATCGAGAGGAGGCACACCACTCAAGGACATCTTAGAAGTTACATTCGATGAAGACTTACTTCTAGGAATGATCGAACATCTCCTATTTACATTATAGTGGATGTTGGAAGATACATATCCGAGTTGTTGACCCGGGTGCATCAGTTAATATTATGAGTCTAAGAACCCTTGCCTACTTGAGGATTAACATCTCTAAACTCCAAAAGGAGAGGATGATGTTGAAATAATTCAATGAAAAAGGTGAGAGGGCCTTAGGCTTCATAGTGTTGCCACTGGAGATAGATAATTAGAAGACTGAAGCCAAGTTTCACTTTATTGTGGTGTTTATTTTTGTATGTGGGGGACACCTCATAGATCTTAGGGGGTACATATTAAAGTGATCCGATACAACATTGAGGTATGATGTGCTATCTCATACCAGAGATTTTTCCCCTGCTTTTCATGGATGAATAAAGTAGAGTTTATATTAAATCGGGTTCTTAAGCTCCATATGGAGGCAAGCCTCCATAGTTAATTACATCTTATAGAATGAAATTCTCTAAGAATACTCTTGATTAAAGTAGGGAATGCTCATGATATTAGGAGGCCTAGTGAGCATTCCAATCTATCCTATAATTGGGCTTTATATATTTGAAAGTGAAGAGATTTATTTATTTGAGTTTAATTTTTATTAGATTAGTAGAGCTTATATTCTACCAACACAAGGTTGTGGGAATGCCTAAGAGGTGATGATTTATGCTTGTAGCCTGAAGGAAACATCTACTTTAGATCCTAAATCTAGGGAACTTTAGCACGAGCTAAAATATAACCTAAATCTAAGAGAAAGATGGACATAATGGTTTACCTCCATTAAAGAGGATAAACCGTCCGACTTTTGAACTTATTACCACTTGGAGTGGCCACCAGCTAACTCCTCCTAAGATTTCAAAACCATGTGGTCCAATCATATGAAATTACAAGATAGTTAGGCTATTATTTATTTAGAAAGAGACTAAAGTCCTTAAACCCACTTCCTAGAAGACTAGAACATGAGTGGTATTTTCCACCTACTCTTGTCGATAGATTGAACAAACCATATTCATTCAAGAGGGAGGTAGTCAAGAAATTTTTCAAGGATCTCTTAAAGAAACCTAATTTTTTTGTTACAAGAGCCTAAGAGGCCGGGGAAGTGGACAAGAGTGATGATCCTAGCTATTGCCCTTACCGCATGTTAGGCCATGTCTTAAAGGATTGCATCACTTTTAAGTCGGCAGCGTAGCAAATTGAGCTATAGTTATCCCTAAGGAATACTTATTAGAATAACCATCCAATTTTGTTAGAGTAATCATTGGGGATACATATGATCCTCTTAAGACCAAAGAAGGTTATAATATTTCCTTATCCCATACCTCTAAAAAGATTATTTCTAAGATCAAGAAACTTTTCTTGCAGGTGCATGAAGTAGCTCAAACCTCCAATACCAAGGAAGGTTTGCTAGTTATAAAGGACAACTCAAGGAGGTGACAGCCCAGCAGCAGTAGCAGCTTACCACACTTGCTTGGGATAGCCCAATAGCACAACCACCATCCAAGTCCAGCACTCCCTCAACTGTTGCAGCTACCACTTCCTTTGCTAGCTCCTCTTCTACTGGCAGAAGCATTGTATATGCGAATAAGAGTACCAAATCCCTTACTCTGCTTACTTTATTTGATTTCTGTTATGTACCTCCACCCAAATTAAAGAAATCAATGAAGAAAGTCGATTCCATTTATATTTTGTCTACTTTGGATGCTCCTAATTTTATTCTTATAGAAAGATCTCCGAGTTTAAATAATAATAGCTCTAGTAGTTCCGATCCATTCCTTTCTGATTCAGAGTTAGACTTTCCTTCTTAATCAAGGTTAACCCTTGAGATTGACTTGGAGTCATCCAACTCTAAGGATCCCATAGGAGAAGCTATAGACATGCTTGATGAGTAGGTAGAACTTCCCACAAGCTCATCATTCCAAGAAGTCACTGAAGTCAACCTATGTAGTAATAAAGTTCTACCTCTTAGGGTAGCACTTCAGGATAAAGGTAAACAAGTCATTAGTTCTAGTGAGCAGATAGCTCCTCCACATGATGCTCCACCTATGGATATGTTTGTGGAGGACCAACCCAAAGTTGATTACAACGTCCTAGCTCATCTTAAAAAGTTGACAACTAAGTTAAGCATATACGACGCCCTTGTCTTATCCAAAAAAATCTCTAATCAAGGCCTTACTTGATCTTGAGATATGCTTAGCTCAATTGACCACTATTGGAAAGGAGGCACACCACTCAAGGACATCTTAGAGTTACATTCAGTGATGAAGACTTACTTCTAGGAATGATCGAGCATAACCATCCTCTTTACATTACAATGGATGTTGGCACATATAAGCTATCTAGAGTTCTGGTTGACCCGAGTGCATCAGTTAACATTGTGAGTCTAAGAACCCTTGCCTACGTGAGGATCAACATCTCTAAACTCCAAAAGAAGAGGATGATGTTGAGATGATTCAATGAACAAGGCGAGGGGGCCTTAGGCTCCATAGTGTTTCCATTGGAGATAGATAATTGGAAGACTGAAGCCAAGCTTCACATTATTATGGTGTTTATTTTTGGATGTGGGGGACACCACATAGATCAAAGGGGGTACTTATTGAAGTGATTGGGTAAAATATTGAGGTATGATGTTCTATCTCGAAAGATAGAGGTATGATGTACTATCTCATAACAGTGATTTTTTCCCCTATTTTATATAGAAGAATAAAGCGGTTTATATTAAATCGTTCTTAAGTTCCTATGGAGGCAAGCCTCCATAGTTAATTACATCTTAGAATGAAATTCCTAAGAATACTCTCGATTAAAGTAGACAATCATCATCTCCAAAGATTTCAAAGTTAGACTATCAAAAAATTGGTTATGTTTGAAAAATCAATTGGGAAAGTTCAAGGAGAAGACTTAATTTTGGAATCTAAAGGGAGGAAGTAGGGAATGCTCATGATACTAGGAGGCTTAGTGAGCATTCCAATTTATCATATAATTGGACTTTATATATTTGAAAGTGAAGAGATTTAATTATTTGTGTTGAATTTTATTAGATTACCAGGGCTTATAATCCACCAACACAAGGTTGTGGGAATGCCTAAGAAATGAGGATTTAAGTTTGTAGCCCGAAAAAAATAGCTACCTCAGATCCTAAATCTAAGGAGCTTTAGCACGAGCTAAAACATGACCTAAATCTAAGCGAAAGATGAACATAATAGTTTACCTCCATAAGAGAGGATACTCCAACTTCATGACTTATAATTGCACAGGGCCACCTAACTCTTCCTAAATTTTAAAATCATGTGGTTGAATCATATGAAATTGTAAGATAGTTGGGCTACAATTTATTTAGAAAGATACTAAAGTCCTTAAACTCACTCCCTAAAAGACTAGAATATGAGTGGTATTAGCATTGACTTAGTCTACTAATGCAAAATCGTTTCAAATTTTATTTAATTTTTGACACTTCATTTAGACAAAGACTTTAGGATTTGTATATGCCTAAATGCATGATGAAATAGATTATTGGCCAAATCAAAAGAAAAAGACAGTGAAGCTCCGTTAGTAGGGGTTGCTGTCATGGGTCAAGCAGTCCCTATGCTTGTAAGGACGGAGGCCCTCTTTTTGTAAGAGTGGCTTAAGATGCTTGCATGATGTGAGACATACAACATTCAGCTAAGGGATTTCTAAATCTTTTAATTATCTTATTTAATACCTAGGCTTTATGGTGAAGTTATGAGTTTAAAAATTTAGTTATGAGTAATTAATTAGGGCAGAAAAATTAAACTTACCCTAAGAGCCTAACATATCCAAGCCACACATTAAAGCATCATTCATTTAAGAAACTAAGAAAAGCATGCCATTTCTAGTGCGCAAACTAAATAAATAATCAAACATTTTTATAAAACTAGCATAAAGAATAAGAGGGCCGATCTTAGATCGCCATACAACTAAAAGAAAAAATGGGTACGAGCTCTACCCGATACCACCTAGAATTACTAAATAATAACTACAATTTATAATGAATGAATGCTATTTGTTATTCATATCCTCATGTCTTCACTTCTTTCCTCCTTGCTTCTTTGATTTAGTAGGTTTCAAGGCTTCATATGGCACCCCAGGACAAAACCTTCTAGCCAATACTCATCATAAACCCCCATAGCAATAATCCTAATTCATAATACAAAATTATATTAAAAATAAGAAAAGTAAATTTAACGCAACGTTAATAAATACATGCATTCCCAATTAGTTATATTTATGATTTGGACTTAGTAACGCACATGGGTAACCAAGTCCTAACTTGGATTATGCTTTGAGGCTTAAGCAACCAAAAGAGCATTGATATTTATTTTAAGTACCCTTAAGCATAATCCCTACAAAAATATGATTAGGCTAACATCCCTAACATCAGTCTACAAAGCATACACCCTAACATCCAGTCTAAAATAATATATCATAAAATAAAATACACATCACATCATACATGACCCTGACATAGAGCTAGAAGTGGTGTCTTCCTAATGTGTGTGTTAATGCTTGTGGTTTGTCTTACTAAGCATTAGAGTTGTAACTTCCAAAGTTTGGAATGATTAAATTTTAAGTTATAAATTGATTTTTGTAATTTGTGTTTTCTTTATTTTTTTTAAAATCGTTATATATTAATCATTAATTCTCTTTAAAATATGATTTAGTGAATTTTTTAAATTTTAACCCAAGTTTAGTTTCACTTTAAGTAACTCTATTCAATATGAAAGGCATCTTGAGATTAATAATTGAATTACTACCACATGACATATATCAAACCATTCCTTTCCATCACATGTAACATGCATGTGATTTAATCCTAAGCATATATACATAATATATTTTAGCACACTTATATGATAAATGTATGTGCATGTTTAGATTTTATACTTTTCATTCAATTGAATTATTTAATCATATTAATTTAAAGCTCTATCCAAATTCAAATACAAAAATACTTAGGGATGAAATTAAATAGGTACGTGTCATTGTTAAACCAAAAAAGTGAGGTAGTTAAATGACCTCCTTAGGGCTAGCTAAAGCCTTGTATTCCCGGGATGTCCATCCTATATACCCATTTGCATTCAAATTTATGTAAGATTGTACACATGAACATAAGAAAGAAACAACTTTAAGTCACATGATTAATTAATTCAATCACTTAGCCAATTATGGATGCATGCATTCCTTTTTTTAGTAGAAAAAGAGGGATTTTCATCCTTTAGCCACACATACATACACATGTAAAGAGAGATGAGCAAGTACGTGCCTTTGCTAACCAGGGAAGTGACATAATCAAATGACCTCCTTGGGACTAGCTAAAGCCTCGTATTCCTGAGATGTCCACACTATATACTTTGCTATCTCGATGCACATGAATGTATATGTAAATAAGGAGAAGCAAATCATGCAAAGATTATATTTCTATTTGATTAAAACATTTAGTTATGAAACAAAATTCCAACCATGCTCTAATGTAGAAACACATATGCATGAAATCAAATAGGTAAGTGTCATTGTTAACCAGGGAAGTGAGGTAATCAGATGACCTCCTTGGGGCTAGCTAAAGCCTTGTATTCCCCAAATGTCCGGACTATACTTATTAACATTCAAATACATGTAAAATCATATATGAATTAAGGAAAAGAAAGCTTTACTTAATACACTTTAAATTATAAGCACATACATCTTATATTATCATTACTACACATATATATAATTCATTTATAAGCTTTTGAAAAATACATTTTGGTTTAGTAGTGATAATAGCCACACATATATTAAATTAAATCAACACATGCAAGCTTTATATAAAGGAAACTTCATTTGATTTACTTAATTTTTTTTTTAAAAGATATGGATGCATGAAATTAAATGACATACAATATTTAAGATGATTGGAGAGGAATAATTAAATACAAACATGTGATTCATTCAATCAAATTAACTCCTAAGGACAATCATCAAATAAAATCATTTAAAGTAAACCAAAGCTTCTTTATTAATTTAACTTTAGATTTTAATATGCTTTAAGAGGAGAGTTTATAATTGGTTTCAAACCCATTCCCATGTTTGTTAATTAATTTGGTTTAATGAAATGTGATTAAGTTGATTTTATGAGTTAATTAAATTATAATATGCATTAAATACATTAATTAACCCTTTCCTATGTTACCTTAATATAATCATCCAAATAATTATGAGCCAGCATGATATGCATATAACTTGGAAAATAAATTAGCATTGATCCTAAGAAATAAAAAGGACTTAATGCAATTGGCTCATAATGGTCAATTGTTAAGGAACTTAATTAAGTACTATTATGGTTTCCACACATGTGTGTTAACCATAATTTCTTTAAATGGCTTTATGTTGTTAAACACCAAAGACCCCAAGATTTAGTTAATTAAAATTTGATATGATTATGATTTCAATTTGACTAATTAAGTAGTTTAATTAATTAATTAAGCCTTGATTAATTTAATTGAAATAAACTTAGAAATAGATTAGGAAGGAGGCCCTAAACTTATCCCATGGGTTCATTCACTGTTGAACTATGATTAACCACTAAATTAATTAATTTTTTACAATTCATAGCATTAATTAATGATTAATTAACTTAAGAGAATAATTAAAGGTTAATTAGTCAATTTTCCTAATTAATTAAACAATAAAACCCAAGAAAATTATAGAGGAGGTCATCTCATTTATTAACCCATAAAGTTTGGGATAATTACTTAAGTAATTAAAATTATTAAGCTAATTAATTTTGAAATTAAACCATAATTAAGCCTTAATTACTATTCCAAATTAATTAAGAATATTTTTAATAAATTCTCATCTAAAATACCTTTAAATGAGTATTTATTTATATTTTTATTTTTCTACAATTAGTTATGATTTCTACAAATTTTAGCCATTAAAACACATTAATTAAGCAATTAACTCTTAATCCCATCGACACCACCCTGCTTTCCACATGGCACCGAGATTCATTTTAAAATAATCATGGTGTACTTGCATGGTGGTGTTGGTGGAATGCACTGCTCATGTATACCATCCGATCCAAGTCGGAAGGCCATATAATTCCCTGACTTAATAGGATTAAATTGCATCGATCTATCAGATATAATCATGATCTTTCATTTTGATCATGCGAAGGCATGCGTGATCTATCATCACACGAGCAAGGGAGAACGAAGTCCATCCACAATTTCTTGCATGATCCAAGCTCACTCGAGCTCGGATCAACTCCAAACGGATCCCACACCTTGGCGCAAAGGATCCAAGGGGATCCAACGGCTGAAATCACATGGCGTGCATGTTTTCTTCAAAAGGTTCTAACTCATTTTTCACCTGAGGTCAGTTTTAATGACATACCTCACCCGAGCTCAAGACTGGTGGCAAATCTGATTAAGGAAGCTTCATCAAGTAAAGATGAAGCCCTACTGATCAGCATGAGCCTTGATTTGGTGTAGTTTACTTGAAAGACCAATACTCGAAGCTTGGGAGGTCAGCGTTGATCGAAGTCCACCCTTCGGTCATTGGGAAGCTTGGGGGATGATTCATTCTTGCTCGATTGGCTCCAGAAATAGTGTGTGCAAAGTTAATTGCACTTTGGTTGTGATTTGAGAAAATGGGAATCAAGGGGAGGATGCCTTATTTTAGCTTGAAGGAAGTCGAGAATAGGGAGGCTTGGGGGTTTTAACAAAGCTCTAGGAAACTCTCTTTAGGATGCTCTAGCTCTCTCTATGCTCAAGTGATCAGTTTGGAATGAATTGGAGGGACGACTCAGCTTAATTTGGCTTCTAGTGGATATTCGGCCACTAGTGGTGGCTGGGAATGGTATAGAATCATCCTAGGTGACTTGGTTTGGTTGGCCAAAGCTTGGGAGGTGGCTGCCAAGAAGGATTAGTGGGTGTCCTTGGGTTTCCATGTGCACTAATAAGGAGGGTGAGGTGATTTCACCTCCTATGGGTCATGGTCGACCCAACCACCCCTTGGGTTAGGTTGGGAAATGTCCTAGGTGCCTAGGTGGACCATTGTGAGAGTGCTAAGTGACCAAGGAATGGAAATTACCACTTACATGTGTGATTTGTCTCATGTGATACCCTTGACCCAAGGGTAGAATGATCATTTGGCATTGAATTTGATTTTGGATTTGAAATAAGTCAAAAGTGGGTTAGTTAAATTTCAAGTGAGTTGGAGTTCATTTGGTTTTATTTGGCTCAATTTAACTCAAATGGGTCAAATTGGGTTAGGATGGACCAAGTTGATTAATTGGAAGTCAAACCAAGGGTTGGGTCAAGTTCATATGATCATTTGGGATGTATTAGTGTCATTAGTTTGGTTTGGTTTGGCTTAGATTTAATTTTGGCTCATTTGAGTTCATTTGGGTCAAATGGGTTAAGTTAACCAATTTGACCAAATTGGTCAAATTGGCTTGGTTTGGGTGTTGGTTTGGGTTTAGTTGACCAACTGAAGATGATTGTAAGTTTTGGTCTCAATTAATTTGGATTTATTTTTGATTTAGGCACCATTTAAGTCAATTTGGGCTAAGTGGGTCAATTAGGTCAATTGGGTATAATCATGGCTTTGGTCAAGTTCAACAATCAATTTGGAATGAACTTGAGCCATTGGTTGCAATCAAATTGGGTCAACTTGGGTCAATTAGGTTAATGGGGTTTGGTTTGGCTCAATTGAAGGTCAAGTCATGTTCAAATATTGATTTTGAGTTGGTATTAATCATTGGTTTCAAGAGATTTGACTTAGGTTGCAATTTAGCTAGTTTAGGTTCATATGGGTTTGGAAGGTTGACTTAGTTTGACCTAATTTTTGACAATTGATCAACCTAGGGTGATCAACAATCATGATAGGAGGTCTTGGTGGGTTTGGTTCGATCTAATTTTGGTAGGATTGCAACTTGGCTCAAATTGGTCAAATTAGCCACTTTGGGTCAAGCGGTATTGGTTTAGCTTGATTTTGGGTTGAGTTGAGTTTATATATATGGTATTGATATATAAATTTGATTGCAATTGATTTGGGTTTGGATGAGTTTTGGTTCATTTGAATATTTCATGTCAAATGGGTTAAGTTGGGTTTGACTTGGGTTAGTTTTTTTTTTGGCTTGATGATTGTAGATTTCATTTGTATTTGTGAATATGATTGAAGGTATGACTGACTAATGAGAAAATCAATTGAATTTGGGTTTTGGAATGAAGGAATTTGGTTAAGTCCATGGAGTTGGGTCATGCAGCTTAAGTTTAGATTTTGATTTAGTTTGATTTACTCTTGATGATTTAAATGTATATTTCATTTATATTTGTGAAGATGATTGAAAATATGATTGATTTGTGAGAAAATCAATTGAGTTTGACTTGATTTGGATGGGATTTTGGCTAGGTTCATGAAGGTAGGTCATAGGGCTTAGATTTGGATCTTGATTTTGTTCAATTTAGTTTGATTTAGTTTTGACCATTTGAATGTAGATTTGATTTATATTTAGAAGATGATTGAACATATAAATTGATTATGATAAAATCAATTGATTTTGGATTGATTTGGATGGGATTTTGGCTAAGTTCATGAAATTATTTCAAAGGACTTAGGAAAGCTTTCAAGTATGGATTTGATCATGGGCTTCAATCATTTGGTTTTGGAATTCGGGTTTGATTGTAAGTTTGATGGATTGATTAGTGGGTTGAATTGATATTTGAGAAAATCAGTTGAGTTTGGATTGATTTGAATTTGGCTAAGGCTAAGTCCATAAGATAAAATCATAGGGCTTAGGTTGATTTTGAGTTTAAATTCGATCATGAGCTTTAATCATTTGGCTTGGAATTTGGATTTGGATTTGGATTTGGTATTTAAATTGAATTTGAGGTTTGTTTATGGCACAAGAAGAGGAACATGGGTTGGGTTTAGGCTATAGGATAGGTGTATCGCCCTAAGTCCTAAGGCATAGCCTAATCTTATGATCAACCCTTCTTAGTCTCTAGGCTTAGGTTGAGTGTTCACCTAATTGTGAGAAGTGTCTTATGACTAAGGAAGTCTTAGTGTCTTGAAGATTCCTAGATCTATGATGATGAGATTGAGAACTCACTCCAAAAGTGAGGTCAACAAAGGACCCAATAGTGCGTATAACAAGACCGCTTGCGTATACTTGATTGAGATGATCAACAATGTTCAAAAGATTACAAGTGCTAGAGAAAATGATCTATACTTAAACCCAAAAGGTAGATAGAATCATGATCTTAGTGCAATGCAGCTCAACTCATGCCAAAGGAATAAGAAAAGAAAATCCACTAAGGATTAATATTTGACTTGTTTTATTTGAATGGAGATTTGTGGGAGGAAGATCTGCTGGGGATAAGAATCTATAATCCATCGGTGATCAAGATCTAATTAATTTCAATTTGTTTTATCTTAATTGATGTGGAGGAATATCCACTAGGGAAATGGGCTCAAATCTGCTAGGGATTGTGAATATGAACCTTCCACTAGGAAAGCAGGTTCGGGTTATCCGCTGGGGATAATGGTTTGATTTCATAAATTTGTTTAGGGATGTATTCGTTGGAGAAAAGAGTTTGGATTGTTTTAATTTAGACTCCACTAGAGGAGTTGTTTGAATTTGTTATGGCTCCACTTGGGAGGATGGTTTTGAATTGAGGGCATATCCGTCGGGGATGTGAACTCGATTAAATTTGATAGATTTAATTCATGGACCTTGTTGATGTGCGATGGACCCACTGAGAAGGGGCTATATCGGCCTTGGCCTATCTCAGATTTATGAATCCAAAGGGGTAGTCTGCCAACCGAAGGGAGATACTATCCAACCTAAGTTTTGCCTTTCAGTGTGCAACAACTGTGCTAGGAAGAAGCGTACCAGTTACATCTTCCAAAGCAGGGAATAACCACTGGGGTGACTTGTTGATGGTGCAACAAATCAAACATGACCTAAGAAAACTATTGAGTGAATACAGCTAGGGACTTACGTTAGCTCAAGAGTATTCAATATTAATTTTATTTTAATTTGATGGACCTTGTTAGTGTGTAATGGATCCGCTGAGAAGGGGCTATGTCGACCTTTATCTATCTCAGATTTACAGATCTAAAGGGGTGGTCTATCAACCGAAGGGTGAGACTTTCCAACCTAAGGGTTGCCTTTTGGTGTGCAACGATTGTGCTAGGAAGAAAGCACGAGAACTTACATCTTCCAAAGTGGAACAATCACCGGGGTGGCCTGTTAGATGCGCAACAAGTCGAACCCGACCTAGGCGGCAGTGATCTTGCTTACATCAATTCAAGAGTAGTCAGGCGATTCTTATAGGGAGTTTTGCTGACATTGCCTTAAAGATAGGATGCCTGCTTAGGAAAAGGTACCACTAGCGGTGTCCTCCTAATCCATAAGTGAATATATATTTTGTTTTGTTTATATGTTTTCATGGATCTTGTTGGTGTGCGAGAGACCACACTGACAAGGGGATATGTCAGCCTTGACCTATCTCAAATTTATTGGACCAAGGGAGAATATGCGGTAGTAACTTGGGTAGTGTCCAATCCGGTAGTAACTTGGGTAGTGCTTAGATGGGGTCACAAAGGATGTGATCTAAATATAGTGCCGACATCGGAGGTGCCATTTGGGGTATTATCCTGGACCCTGTAAAGAAGAAAGTTTATAGGTACATGGTGGCCAACTCAAGAAGAAAGCGTAGCAGACTTACATCTGTCGTGAGTGGTGTATCCACCGGGTGGGCTGCTATTAGCATAGCGAACACCAACCAACCTAAGGTGTCTATTGGTGTGGGATGATCAATCTAGGAAGAAGGTGTGTAGAATTATATCTCCCTGAAGAGGAATCGATCACCGAGATAGCCTGTCATCAGATAAATAGGGACTACCCGACCTAGGGCGACTACCAAGTGGGGAGTCCCATGAGAAGGACTGGACTTAGACTTGAAGTAGTCAAGAGAAAAGGAGCCACTAGGGGGACTTGCCCTAAACCTCAAACATACTCGATCAAGTTAGTGCACGATGGCTAGTTCAAGAAGAAGGCGTAGCAGACTTATATCTTCTTAAACAAAGCCAATATAAGGTAGCTTACCGGCTGCGCAGTAAGGTCTACCATGCTAACAAGGCGCCTGTCGGTGTGCTGTGGCCAAGTAAGAAAGGAAAGTGTAGAAGACTTACATCCTCCAAAGCAAGAAGACCATTGGGGTGACACACTAGCAGGGTAGCATGTTAGCCCGACCTAGAGTAGCTACTGAGTGAGTGCCACTGGGGGCGTTATCCCAACTCAAAGTTGCCCGAGATAAAAAAATATGTGTTTATTTTATATGTTTGTGTGTAGTTTGTGTTTGTGTTGTGTTAATAAAGGATATGATGCCCCTCGGGCCCCTTACACATACCCTAAACACATCGTGGTGGATTCACAAACAAATAAAACACTTCAAAGTAGAGAAGATTTGACTTGAAAAGGAATTTTTATTGATGATAAAGATTTCCAAACATGAATTTATGGATAATATTTATTTAGGGAAAGCCTATTGATTGGAACCATCAGGCCCTCTCCTTTATGATTAATAAGCTGATAAGAGCCTCCTTGGTAGGCCTTCTCTATGGCAAAAGGGCCTTCCCAAGTGGGTTCAAACTTGCCTCCCATCTGGTGACAGGCAATAATTGGTCTCCTTAGAACTAAAACAAGCTCCCCTACTTGAAAAGCTTTAGGACATACCAACTTGTTGTGAGATTGAATCATTTTGGCTTTGTACAACTCAAGATTTTGGCATGCTTGTAGGCGTCTCTCCTTCAAACCTTCAAGATCTTCTAACTGCAACTTGGCATTCTGCTCTATTGTAATCTTACTACCATGTGGTAAAAATTTTCAATCCTTCATCTATTCTTTCTTGAGAGAGAAATAAATGAAGAACAAAAATATTCAAAGACTTCTTATGTTGGACACCATGTAGATCTGCAGATGTTCTTATTAGGGTGATAGTGCGACATTGAGGAATGATGTACTATCTCGAGACGAAGTCACCATCTGCAATAGACCTAATCACCTTAATAAGGATTCCTAAGGACTATGGGTATTTGAAATGTGCTAGAGATTCTTCTCCTACTTTACATGGAAAAGTAAAGCAGGATTTATTTTAAACAGGGTTCGTTAAGTTCCCTATGGAGGCAAGCCCCCATAGTTAATTACATCGTAAGTAATATGATTCTTTAGGAATACTCATGATTAAGGTAAATGATCATTGTCTCCAAAGATTTCAAAGATAGGACTCTCAATCAATTGGTTTATTTTTAGAAGATCAAGTGGGATTGATCAAGAGGAGGGAGTTATTGTCAAAGACAAAGGAAGATAAGTAGGGGATGCTTATGATACTAGGAAGCCTAGTAAGCATCCCAAACTATCCTATGGTTGGGCTTTATATTTTTGAAATTGAAGTGATTAATTTGTTTGAGTTGAATTTTTATTAAAAATCTAGGGCTTACAATTCCATGACACAAGATCATGGAAATGCCTAAGAGGTGAGAATTTATGCTTGTAGCCCACAAAGGGAAGTAGCAACCTTTAAACCTAAATTTAGGGAGCTTTGGCGAGGGCCAAAGAACGTCCTAAGTCTAAGGTGAAAAATGGGTATATAGTTTACCTCCATAAGAGAGGATAAACCACCTGACTGTTGGACTTGCAACCGCCTGGGGGTGGCCTCCAACCAACTCCTCCTACGATTTTAAATACATGTAGGCAAGTATTATGCTTTTGTAAGATAGCTTGGCTGTTGTTTATTTAGAAAGAAATTAAGTCCTTAAACACACTCCCTAAGAGACTGGATCATGTAGAGCATGATTAATGACTTAAATCTAATGCAAATTTTTTGTTATATTTTATTTCTAATTTTGGATAATTTATTTGATACAGGCTATGGGATTCATATTCCTAATGCATGAGAAATTAGATTATGGGCCAAAATCAGCAAGAAAAGAGGTGTGTTTCCACCATGGCTCTCAAAGGTCAAGACAAATTTCCTGGCAAAGGTGGAAACCCTCCATAACAAGAGTGAAACAAGATGCTTTTTATGCATGGTGTGAAAACATACAACATCCGGCTAAGGGGTTGCTAAATCTTTTATCTTGTTTTATAACCTAGGCTTTAGGTGAGGTTATGAGTTGATTAATTGGATAGAAAATTTATTTTTTCCTAAGAGCCTAAATAGCTTCTAGGCCATGCATCAATCAATGAAGAAACTAGAGAAACATACCATCTTAATGCACAAGCTAAACAAATATCAAACAATTTATAAAGCCAGTGCAAAAGAATAAAAGGCCTTTTGTGGCCAGGCTCCACCGCACAAACCTAAAAAATAATTGGGTAGCCGAGCTCTACCCTTATACAACCCAGATTACACACGAATTAATTATAATCAAGAAGGAATTCGTACTATAGGGGTCTTCATTTTTCATTTCTTCTTTCTTCTTTCTTCTTTTATTTCTTCTTTCTTCTTTCTTCTTTTGATTGGTTGGAATGTGGTTGCTCCAAAGGCTTCACATGGTACATAAGACATAGTCTTATAACCAATGTTCATCCTAATCTCTCATAACAATCATTCCAAATCTAATTGCAAAATTACATGAAAATGGGAAAAAGTAAATCTAACTAAAACCAGAAAAGATTAGCTAAACAAACCACACAATCCCAAGCATGTATATGAATAAATTGGACTTAGCACCTCACATAGGTAGTCCACGACCTATTTTGGATTATGCTTAGGGGTATAAGCAATAAAAATTTATATTTTTTATTACAAGCCCTTAAGCACAATCCCAGAAGATAATGATTAGACTAAGATTGCCCTACCATTCAGTCTATGCACATGCACCCTAACATCCAGACTAAAACATCACATCATAAAACAAAATCAAACATCAAACCATGCACCACCCTAATATAGGACTAGAAATGGTGACTTAGCTTGTAATGTTTTAAGGCTTGTGTGGTATGTCTTAGCTAGGCTTTAAGGTTAGAGTTTTCTAAGTGTGAAGGTTCAACTTAGAGGGTTGGTTTCATTTAAGTGGTTTAGTTGATTTGGTTAATTTTATTTTATGATTTGTTTAGTTTGAATGAACCTACTTAATTACTAAGTGTTGTAAGAGAGGAAAAGAGAAGAGACTTCTCTTCCTCCCTACCTTAAGTAATTTCTAAAGTAGATTCATTATAATTTTATTTTAGTGAATGTCTTATTATGTGTTTTAACTAATTCTATGTTTAGATTTTCCCTAAACAAACCTATTCAAAAAGAAAGGCATTTTAAGATTAAGTAAAGTGAATTACTATCACAAAACACACAACACTTTATTTCTTTCCAACATGTGTAACATGCATATGGATGAACCCTAAGCATATCTATACATGCAAATGGAAATGTTAGCACACCTTAATGATGGATGCTAAGAGATATTGCTTAAGAAAATTTGGAATGTTTCATGTATGCATGATTTTGTTAAGTAAAAAAAAGAGAGATTCTTTTATCCATTATTCATATGCACATTTACATGTATGAAAGACATAAGTGAGTATGCCATTATTTTCTACACTGGTGTAAGGTACAAGACCTACTTGGGCTACTTAAAGCCTCAGAACCCCAGATGTCTGACTAATATATCACTTTTCTTAAATACATGTGCATGTACAAGAAGAAATGAATGAAAAAGAGAGACATACAAAAAGTTTATGTTTGTTTATTTTGATTTGGTTATGCAATTTACATGTGTAAATGTGAAGGTCCTTCTTAAATGATAACATAGGAATGAATAGGAATGGATTTAAGCAAGTGTTGTGTTCTTTTCAAATGAACTATACACTTTGTAAATCCTATTCAAAACTATGTTAAAAGAGAAGAGAAGGAAAGTCACATAATGCACATTTTATGTTATACTCACATGCAAGCTTATAAGTAATTATAAGTAGCATACCTTTCATTTATAATATTTGATTTATAAGTTTTGAAAATAATTTTTGATTTAGTAATGATAATAGCCATTCATATTCTTACTTTAGCCAAAACATGCAATTTGACATAAAGGAAACATTTCATTTTAATTTGATTTTTCAAAAGACATGAATGCATGATTTTCATATGATATACACATTTAGCATGGTAGGAAAGAAATAAAGTGATGCAAGCATGTAACTTCATTCACCCTAATTAATTTCTGAAGACAATCCTATGAAATAAGATCATTTAAAGAAAAATCAAAATTGTTTGAAGAGATTTTTAGTTTTGTTTTAACTTTGATTTGAATTTAGGAAATGTGAAAAGGTTTTCTAGTCCTAACCCATCTTCCACATGTGTGTGTTGTTTTAGTTTAATTTTTAGAACCATTAGATTGATTTGTTTTTGTTTAGGTTAAGGTGTAAAATTAAGTTCATTAATTACCCTTACCTACACCTCCTTTAACATAATTATTCAAACAATTATGAGCCAACATATGACATGCAACCACATTGAATTTAAATCAGCAATGCACCTAAGAAAGAAAGGGCCTAATGCAATTGGCTCATAATTGATGATTAATTAAGCTAAAGGGTTTAATTAAGTTCTTTCATAACCCTTCCAACACATGTAGGTTGGATTTGATTAAACACCTAAGTATCTACCCAGCAAAGGATTGATTAAGTTTAGATTGATTTCAAAATTTTGATTAGGTTAATTAAGATGGTTATTAGTGATTAATTAATTAGGTTTGATTAAGGAAGAAAGGGGTTTAGGGAAAAGGAAAATATCCCAAAATTATTCCATAAACCTCCTCCCTTAAACAATGTTTAATTATCTTAATTAAATGTTTTAAACCATTCACATGCTTAATTAAATTACATTAAGAGAGGATTCATTAATTGATTTCCTAATTAACCCAATAAATTCCAAGAAAATTAGGGAGGCGAGGTCATCCCAAAACATAAGAAGTTTGGAATTAATTAATGAAGTCATTAGGAAATAATTATGGTTATTAAGATTTTAAATAAACTCAAATTGGAAATTGTTCAAAAAATCAATTAAAATTAATTTTATATTATTCCCTTTGAATTATCTTTATAATGATCATTCATTTTTTTTTTTGATTTTTCTACATTTAGTTATGTATTTTTGAAGTTTGTGATTAAGGATAATTAAATAATCCTAATTATATAACTAATCCCATGCCATGTGGATCTGCGTGGTGCTTTCCATGGTGGATTGGTTATTTATTGTCAAATCACGCACGCATGGCGCTATGCATTTTCTAGACCGTCAATCAAAGATCGGATGGTCGTGATTAAACCCACTAAAGGGTTAATGAGGATCTAACATGGATTAATGGTCTTCCATCCAAAACATGTGATGGATGGTCCATGATCCTCGCCTCTCTGGGAGACGCAATCCCGGCTTGGCTTGATCCTAAGCTCACTTGAGCTCATTGAGAGATCAACCCACACCATCAAGGCAAGAAAGATCCAAATCAATTGGGATGACACTTCCCTTCATAAAGGACCAAAGAATTTCTACACTAAGCTCCATTTTGAAGCATACCTCGCCGGAGGCTATCACTGGTGCTCCCAACCTTCGAGGTAGCTTTGTCTAGTGGAGATGAAGCCCTGCTGAAGGTTTGAAGGTTTAAGATCAAGTGGATCCTCCTATTGGCCAAGATGAGCTTCAAGTGCTTGAGGCTTTGGTTGAACTCTTCCTTCCCGTGGCTTAGGTGCATGGAACTTGACTTGGGTGAGCTCAATTGGGTCCTCTGATGGTGCTTGAAGGAGAAATTGAACTTCTATGGAGAATTGAGCAAGTTGACACTCTCACTCACCTCCCATATTTTCAGTTTAGGTGAATCGAGAAAGGGAGAATTGAGAAGAGCTTGAGAAACCTTGGGAGAGCTTGACAATGCATCCATTGAGTTCCTCGAGGGAATTAGGGGGAGTATATCTCCTCTTACAAGGATCAAACGGCCGAGTGTGTATTTTCCATTTTGATCAAATTGATCCAATTGAGTGGGTTTGTTAGGCCATTTTAAGCTCCACATGGTTCAGTTTTGTTAGAGGAAGGGAGTGGAGGAGTTTCCATGTGTTAAATGAGGTGTGGGAGGTGATCCCATGTGCTCATTTTGAGTGGGGTGGTCGGTTTTGGCCTTGGGTTGGGTTTGGCTGACCCAAACCCATTGGGTCATGTGCACCACACTCATTAGTGTCCAATTGGTCCATTAAGAGGGTGTCAAGTGGCCATGAAAAGGATATGACTAAATTCCAAGTGGAATTGGCCATAGGTTACCCCTTGACCTAGGGGTAAAATGGTCATTTGGCTCTAATTTCAATTTAGGCAGATTTAAAATAGTTTGAAATTGGGTTGATCAAAATTTCAAGGAATTTGGAGGTGATTTGATATCATTTGGTTCATGTTGACCCATTTAGGTCAAAATGGGTCAACTTGGGTCAAGTTGACCAATTGGTCAAATTGGGTCAAACCAAGGGTTGGGTCAAGTTCATATGACCATTTGAAATGTTTTGGTATCATTGGTTTGGTTCAATTTAATTTATATTTAGTTTTGGTTCATTTGAATTCATTTAGGTCAAATTGGTCAAGTTGACCAATTTGATCCATTTGACCCAATTAGGTTAGGTCATGGATTGGTTTAGGTTAGGTTGGTCATTTGAAATGTTTTGCAACCTTTGGTTTCAATTAATTTTTGTTTGATTTGATTTTAGCTTGATTTGACCTTTTAGGTCAAGTTGGGTTCATGGTCAATTTGGCTAGGTTGGGTCTAGTTGGCCAATTGAGGCTTTGGTCAAGTTCAACAAGTGATTTAGAATAAACTTGACCCATTAGTTTCAATTAATTTGGCTTAGATCAAGATTTGACACATTTTGACTCTTTAGGTCTAGTTGGGTCAACTTGGTAATTGGCTAGGTTAGGCTTAAATGATGACTTGGTCAAGTTCAAACATTGATCATGAACTAGTTTTGATCAATGGTTTTAATCTATTTGGCCTATGGTGGATTTTGGCTAGTTTAGGTTTTATTTGGGCCAGATGTTGACTTGATCAAAGTCTAGATTTGACTTGGTTTGACCCAATTTGAGTGATTGATCATCTTATGATGATTGTTGCTCACAATGTGAGGCTTAGATGAGCTTAGTTCAATCCAATACGGGTAGGATTAGATTGGCTCAAAAAGGTGCTTTAGGTCACTTTGGATCATGTGAGCCTAAGTGGGTCAATTGACTTGGTCAAGGCTTGATTAAAGTTTGATTGAACTCACAGATGGAGTTATGATTGAAATATAAATCCATTTGCAAGTGATTTGAAGTCAAATGGGTTTTGATTTATTTGATAATTTCAAGTTCAAAGGATGAACATGGGTTTGATTTGGGTTTGATTTTTGAATTTAGTTTTGGTTTGATGATTGAAGTTTGTGTTTATATTTGGTTTCATGATTGAAAGATTGATTGAATCATGAAGAAAAATCAAGGGTTTGAATTGATTTGTGGTTGATTTGATCAAGTTCAAGAATTTGACTTGAAAGGTGTAGATTGGATTTTGATTAGATTTTGATTTGAGTTTTGAATTGGTTTTGGGTATTTAAATTTATATTTCATTTATATTTGTGAATATAAATGAGAATATAAATGGGTTATGAGAAAATATTTTGAATTTGAATTGATTTGAATTTGATTTGAGCTAAGTCCATAAGATGAAATCAAAATGACTTAGGAAAGATTTTTGAATTTGGAACTCAATCATGGATTTCAATCATTTGGAATTGATTCATGATTAGAGAAAATCTATTGGAATTGATTTAAGATTTGAGAAAATAAATTAAGTTATAATTTATTTGAGTTTGAAGTTGATTTGGATTTGAGAAAATCAATTAAGTTGGAATTGATTTGAGATTGATGTTGGTTTAGATTTGGATTTGATGTTTGACTTGAAGGAAGAAAGTGAGGATTTGGTTCAAGCTATATTTTCCTAACACCCCAAGGCATGACCATTCACATATGGCTAACTCTTCTAAGTCTCTAGGGTTAGGTTAAGTGTTCACTTAATCACAAGAAGTGTCTTAAGACTAAGGAACTCTTATTGTCTAAGAGGAGTCCTATGTCTAAGATGGAGAGGTTGAGAACTTATTCTAAAAATGAGGTCAACATACCCACAGCTATCCTTAGTGATGGGAGTTGTACTTCTAATTGTAGAACAGCTTTGGAACCATATACTAAGGAGAAAGGGTAGACTGAGTTAGAGTTCTGTATGTGGTGTGGTAAGCCCACATGGCTTCAACTAACTACTCATGCCACTATCATTTGTTGTCATTGAGTGTCTTCTTCAGTATTTGGATGAGAGTTTTATTGAAGGCTTCTGCCAAGCCATTTTCCCTTGAGTAGTAGATGGTAGAATATCTCCAATCTATGCTGTGTCTCTAGGAAAAGTTGTTGATCTTAATGCTTTTGAATACAGTACCATTATCAGATATAATTTATTGAGGCACCCCAAACCTGTATACAATATGGTTCTTGAAAAACTGGAGCACATGCTGAACTGTGACCTCTCTGAGTGGAATCGCCTTCACCCATTTGGAAAAGTAGTCGGTAGCAGCTAGGATGGACCGATGACCTTTAGAGGAAGGAGGGTCAATCAAACCCACTATGTCAGTACCCCAACACTCGAATGGCCATGAGGCCAATGATGGATGTAGAATGTTGGGTGGTTGGTGTAGGACCACATCGTGTACCTTACACTTGTGGCATTGCCTAGCTATGTTCATGCAATCTGTGATCTTCGACGGCCAGTAGTATCCTAGTCTCTTGATCTTGGCTTTCATCTTTAGACCGGATTGATGAGCTCCACATAATTTTGAGTGTACCTTGGTCACGATCTTACGAGCTTCATGTTTGTCCAAACAACATAACCACATATGATTGAAATACCGCCGGTATAAGACACCATGCACAAGGGCGTAGAAAAGTGCCATTTGCTTCATCTGATGAGCTTTTGACTTATCTTGAGGTAGTTTGCCTTTATTTAGGTATTCCATGAATGGTCGCCTCCAATCTAGCTCCTCATCCTTTTTGGCAATGACAACCTCCCCTTCAAGAGAGTACTTTTCGATGAGTTTAATATCAATAAGGGATAATACTCATCTATTTTGTACCCTTATTGATATGGACTCATCTTCCGGACATGCCAACTCCTTGGCAAGTTTGACTAACACATATGTTATGATGTTTTCTCCTTGAGGAATTTTATAGATGGTAACTTCTAAAATTCAGGCCAACAACTCCATGGTGTACTTATGGTAGTGATGGAGCTTAGGCTTTAGAACCTTGTAGGACCCAACGATTTGGTTGATAACAAGCTGAGAATCCTCGTAAATATTAATGTTCTAGATACTTAGTGTAACGATTAACTCCAGATCGGCAATCAAAGCCTCATATTCAGCTTTATTGTTGGTGCAAGTATTGGACAGGTGATATGAGAATCTCATCACATCACGGTCTAGAGTTAGGAGAATTACTCCTACCCCTGCCTTTCCTGGAAGAGTAGATTGTAGTTCTTCTCCTCTTTGAGAGGAAGCAACACCATTAAAGTACATCTCCTAGCGGTGAATTCTAGTGTCTCCTAAGTTCATGATTTGTTCATCGGAGAGGTCATCACTAAGCGGAGAGTCAGCAAGAAGTGGGTGTACTACTAAGAAATCCACTAGCGCTTGTCCTTTCACCGCCCAAAGGGGTGTGAAAGTAATGTCAAACTGTGATAAAATCATGGACCAATGTGCTAACCGTCCGGATAGCATTGGCCATGTCATGAGATATTACAATAGATTAATTTTAGAGATCATGTTCACCTTATGAGAAAGCATGTAATGATGTAGCTTTTGGGATGCAAAGATTAAAGCTAGGCAATGCTTCTCAATGGTTGGATAATTTGCCTCAGTAGGAATTAGACGATGATCGAGGTAGTAGAGCATATTTTCTTTCCCTTGGTTGTTGGCTTGAGCCACCAAAGCACCAAGGGAGTCATCTAATACATTAGTGTATAATATGAGCAGCTTGCCCATGATAGGGGCTGCTAGAAGTGGCGGCATCATTAGGTAGTTCATGATGTCTTCGAAGGCATGCTAGCACTTGTCATCCCACTTGAAATTGATGTCCTTTTTGATAAGTGTTGAGAATGGCTAGCATCTTCTTGATAAGTTGGATATAAAGAATCTTAGATATGCCAACCGCCCTTGGAATGATCTGAGTTGAGTTAAACTTTAGGGGGTGGCATTTCTAATATAGCCTTGATCTTCTCCGGATTGATTTTTGATTCCTCGGTGTCGGACAACAAACCCAAGGAATTTCCTTGAAGCTTCTCCGAATGCACACTTCAGAAGGTTTATTTTAAGGTTAAATCATCTTAACTATTTGAAAACTACTCTCAAGTCAAAGAGATGATCTTCCTTTTCTTTATTTTTGACTACGAGATCATCGACATAGCACTCAACTTGATGATGAATGAGTTCATCAAAGATTTGAGTCATAGCTTGCTGGTATATAGCGGTAGCATTTTTAAGGCTAAAGGTATGACCTTATAACAATGGATTCTGATCGGGGTTCTAAAAATAGTGTTTCTTTCATCTTCAGGGGCCATCTTTATTTAGTTATATCCAGATTATCCATCAATGATGGAGAAGACTACATGAGATGAGGCAATGTCCACCATCAGTTCTGATATCGATAGTGAAAATTTATCTTTTGGACATGCTTTATTTAGATCCCTAAAATCAATGCATATGCGAATTTGGCCATTCATTTTCTTAACTGGGATGACACTAGCCAACTAGGTGTGGTATTTTTCCTTCTGGATAAAACCAATATCGATTAGTTTCTTGACTTCAAAAATGACCTATTGTTCAATGTCTAATCGCATGCATCTAGGAGCTTGCTTGATAGTGTTAGCACTAGGCTCTATTGCTAGTTTGTGGACTGCTACATCAGGAGACAATCTGGGCTTCTCTTCATAACTCCATGTGAAGCAATCCTTAAACTCAGTCAATAGCCTAACTAAGCCATTGGTTTCGGATGGGTTAACTTGATGATTTCTTCATTGGTGCATCTTTGACTTCAAAATTATCTAAACCATTTGAAGTTTCTAAGCACACCTCCTCATATGAGTTAATGTGATTTGAGAAGAACCTGTCAGATTCCAAATGATTGGTAATGACTAGGCAGTAATCATCATCATCGATTGGACCCATTGTACTAAATCCTAGTCTTGGTCTTAATTGAGAGCTTTAGCATTTGTTCTTCCATATTCTCTCAAAATAGTCTGACATGTGCTTTGACCAAGTGTGTGGGATTAACCCTTTCTTTGCTAAATTATGAATACAAGGCGAGTACCAATCAAAAGATAATTCTAATAAATCTTTATATGAGTCATCCACAAGTTCTACATCAACTTTATGACTTAAGGATGATGCTCCCAGAAAGAACCTCTGAGTCTTCACATTTACGGATGACTCAGGGGCCTCCTTAACTACCAAACCCTCAAACTTTTGTGAGGAAAGTGGGGTTAGACCTAAGTTTCCCCACTAATGCCTGACTATTTCACATATAGACTTGGATACACTCATGCTTTACTTTGGAGCCTGATCTTCATCACTATCCGGCTCAAATGTCACCTTTAAAGGAGTCTGCTGCTAAGAAGAGCTAGTCGGTGTGCTAATCATATAAGACTCATCCTCTGAACTAGATTATAAGTCTATATGGATAACAGGTGTACTCCTAGTAGATGGGACATGTCTCCTATTGGGTGGCCAATAAGGAGGCTTTCCACCCCTGGGACTACCTCCGAACTAGCCTCTTCATCTGCCTGGTGGAGGTTTGGTCATCCTACCCATATGTTTGAATGGAGTAATGAATTATGGGTGGAATCAAATGTCAGACATCACTTCCTCCTCCAAGTCTATTTCTTGCTCCCTTCTATTTTTTTCATTTTCTTTTTCCTTTTCCTTTTCTTTTTCTTTCTTTTTCTTTTTATTTTTCTTTTATTTATGAACTTTGGCTAAATTCAAGAGAATAGACTTGTTTATTTTGAGGGTGGTAGTAAGTCGCATCCTTATATATGCCAACCTCATGAACTACAAATGGCTTGAGATCTCCTTTGACATAGTAGGTGATCCCAATTCTCACAAACTTCATACATTGATGTAGAAATGATGGAACCATATTAATTTCATGTATCCACGGTCTCCCAAGCAAAGCATTAAAAGATGTATCTGAGTCTATGATGTGAAACTTGGCTTCGATCTTCCAATAACCCATCTCCAAGGGCAACACTATAGAGCCGAAGGCCCTCTCGCCTTATTCATTGAATCCTCTCAACATCATCCTTTCTTTTTGGAGTTTGGAGATGTCAATCCTCAAGTAGGCAAGGGTTCTTAGACTCATAATGTTGACTGATTCACCTAGATCAACTAGAACTCTAGATAGCCTATATCTGCCAACATCCACTATAATGTAAAGAGGACGGTTGTGCTCTATCATCCCTAGATGTAAGTCTTCATTGCTGAATGTAACTCCTAAGATATCCTTCAAGTGGCATGCCTTCTCTTCAGTACCGATCAATTAAGCTAAGCATATCTATGGATCACGTAAGGCCTTAATGAGAGATTCCCTCATCTCTTTGGATAAGACAAGGGCATCATATATGCTTAACTTAGCTGATAACTTTCTAAGATGAGCTAGAATATTGCAATCAACTCTAGGCTAGTCCTCCACTAGCTTATCCATAGGTGGGGAATCCTATGGAGGGGCTATCTGCTCACTGGAACCAATGACTTGCTTACCCTTATCACTCCGTAGGAGGTAGAACTTTGCCCTTGTAGGTTGACTTGGTGACTTCTTGTGATGAACTTGTGGAAAGTTCTACCTTCTCATTGAGCATACCTACAGCTTCTCCTATAAGACCCTCAGAATTGGTTGACTCTAAGTCAATCTCATTGGGTGAACTCGATTAATTCAGAAAAGGAAAGTCCGATTCTAAATTAGAAGAGAAAAGATCAAAATTACTAGAGCTATTATTATTATTATTATTATTATTATTATTATTATTATTATTATTATTACTATTATTTAGACTTGAAGAGCTTTCTTTGGGAATATACTCAATAAGATCATCAGACGTGGCATAGATGTAAATAAAATCAACTTTCTTCATTGATTTCTTTGATTTAGGTGGAGGTACATGATAACAATCAAGTAAAGTAAATGAAGTGAGGGGTTTAGTGCACTTGTCCATAGATACAATGCTTCTGATGATAGAAGAAGAGCTGGATGAAGTGGTAGCAGCTACAACAGTGGAAGGAATGCTGGACTTGGATGGTGGTTGCACTCTTGACTATCCCCAGTATGTATCACTCGTTGAGCTCCCATCTTCCCCGTGTTATCCTTGGCAACTTGCAAACCCTCCTTGGTATTGGAGGTTTGAGCTGCCTCAGGCACCTACAAGGAAAATTTCTTGATCTTAGAGATGATCTTTTTAGAGGTTCGGGATAAAGACATATCCCAACCTTCTTTTATCTTAAGAAGATCACAAGTATCCTCAAGGATTACTCTAATTGAACTAGATGATTGTTCTAACTATTATTCCCTATGGATAACTATGACACCGACTTATAGCTATGCTCAAGACAATCTTTAAAAATGATGTAATCTTTTAAGACATGGCCTAACATGAGGTGGTAGAGGTAAAAGTTAGGATCATCGCTCTTGCCCACTTCCTACGACCTCTTAGGCTCTAGTAGCTAGAAATCAAGTTTCTTTAGGAGATTCTTAAGGATCTTTCTGACTACATCCTTCTTGAATGAATAGGGCTTATTTAACTTATCTAAAAGACTAGGTGGATATGAATACTGCTGCTGAGTGTATTATTGTGGAGGCGATGGTGGCATTATATGGTAGATGTGGTGGCTAGGTATGGCGGAGTGGTGGAAGAGGAGGAGGTGGCAAAGGAGGTTGTTGAGCTCATGGTCTCTCATACTAAACTCCAGGTTGCTTCCTCTTTCCCTACACACCACTATCCAGCCACTTCTCTCAAACACTTTTCGTGGCTTGGGTTTCGATGATTGGCCTTGGAATGGTGATTATTTGGATTCCTCTTGTAGACTGGCCGCTTTGTTGATTAATTTCTTAAATATTTTAATTGTAAAACCCTTGAACATGAAGGCGACCAGGAAATGGATATTCTTGAGAAGAATTTCAATGGCATGCTATTTAGACATCTATGATCTGCACTTTATACTCAAGTTACACCACCTGAGAATGTAGTCAACAAGAGACTCGTTTGGCTTTTACTTCTCCACAATGAGGTCATCCACAGTTACCCTCTACTTGGATCCAGTGAATCTCTTGATAAAGAGTTATTCTAACTCAATAAAAGTCTTCATCGAATCATTGGGTAGTTTGGCGTACCAATCAAATGCAACACCTGACAGGCTGCTAATGAAAAGGCGAAAGAGAAGTGCGTCGCTGCCATCGGCATTGCAATAGCCTGCTCTAAAATGTGCCATATGTTGTCTGAGTTCCCATTGCCATCGAAACTCTTGAAGGATGGTGGCACGAACCTATTAGAGTATTGGACCACATTGAATTCATCCGGGTAAGGTCTACCTTTGGAATGGATGAGCTCCCTCGCATTTGTGCTAACGCTTCCTTCACTTATTGTTTTACCATCTGCTTGATGTCTTTCTCATGCATAGAGGTGCTATCTATGACCTTTCAATGCAAACTACCACTATCCTGATCCATGGGAGAGGTACTCTTGGGAGGATCTAAACATGTAAGAGCTCGTGCCGATCGGCCTCCATGGGGCTGGGCAGCAAAATTGGAGCTTGGCTCTTGAGTGATAGAACTACTGCTAACAAATCTTCGACCCTCTTCTCCATCCTATTGATTTGCTCATCCTTCTATCTGAGCTGCTGAAGGAGGTGTTGGGTTGAGTGAAACGTGTTGCCTTCATCGATCATAACATCTTCCTGACTTTGATGGTCTCTATGGAGGGATGCTCGAGTATCGACCATATGGACTTTTGTTGAATCTTCAAATAGGTCATCCTCATTGAAGTCGAAATCTACTATACCCTCTTCCCGATCAGAATGATCACTACCACCCATCTATCGATCTCGATAGCTTGTTTGGGATGTCATCTAGTGAGCGATCACCTACCTTCTATCTTGGGGCATAGACCCGATGGGGTAGGGCGTGCTCATGCTATATGTATTTGCTATTGACCTCACTTTCGGAGTGAGTTCTCAATCTCCTCATAATAGATCTAGGTCTCTTCTAGACACTAAGAGCTCCTTAGTCTTAAGACACTTCTAGTGATTAGGTGAACAATTAACCTAAATCTAGAGATTTAGAAGGGTTAGTCATAGGAGTAGGTTATGCCTTAGGGACTTAAGGAGACTTTCCTACCCTATAGCCTAAACCCAATCCATCCTGACCTTCTCAAACCAAACCCCAAATTCAAATCTGAGTTCATATTCAAATTCCAAAATTTACAATCAATCTCAAACTCAAATCTAAGCTTAAAATCCTTCCTAAGCCTTATGATTGAATCCCATGGATTTAGCCCTAGCCAAATTCAAATCAATCCAAACTCAATTGATTATACCAAATATTAATTCAACCCTTCAATCATTCTATTAAACTTACAACCAAACTTAATTCCAAATCCAATTTGCCAAAACCTACAATCATATCAAATCCTATCTAAGCCATGTGATCCACTTTCATGAGCTTAGCCAAAATCCCCTTAGAATTAAATCAAACTCAATTGATCCTCTCATGGATCAATTATTCCATCAATTATCTTCTAAAATATTAATTAAATCTACATTCAAATGATCAAAACTAATCAATTTAAGTCAAAACCCTTCCTAAGCCATATGAATCAATCTTATGAGCTTAGCCAAATCTTAACCCAAATCAACCCAAAATCAATTGATTTTCTCATGAATCAAATTTATATTCAATCATCTTCACAAATTTAAATGAAATCTACACTCTAATGATCAAAATTAAATCAAACTAAGTCAAATTTTTATCTAAGCCCTTTGGACCTACCTTCATGACCTTAGCCAAATTTTCCTTCAAATTATTTCAAATTCAATTGAATTTCTTATGAATCAATTATTCCTTCAATTATCTTCCCAAATATAAATGAAATATACATTCAAATAGCCAAAACTAAATCCAAAATCAAATCAAAACCCAATCCAATATCCTTTGAGCCAATTTCTTAGACTTAACCAAACTCATCTAAATCAAGCCAAAACCAATAGATTTTCTCTTGAATCAATCATTCCTCCAATCACCTATCCAAATATAAATGAAACTCATCAAACCAAACCAAGAAAAACCAGCAAATTTTTGACTTGAAATTTTCAAATAAACCAAACCTATTAGAACCCAAATTGGTTGCAGTTGAATTTATATTTCAATCCTAAACTCATATATAAATTCAACTAAACGTTAATCAAACCAAAATCAAGCCAATTAACCCATTTAGGTTCACTTGAAGCAAAGTGACCTAAAGGACCATTTTAAGCCAAGTTCTAATACAACCTAAATTGAATTGAACCAAGCCAACCTAAACCTTCTACCATGATTGTTGACCACCCTAGGATAATCAATTGTCACAAATTAGGTCAAACCAAGTCAACTTGGTCATTTGACCAAGTAAACCCCCTTAGCCCATATGAACCAAACTAGCAAAAACCTATCCTACACCAAATCAATTGAAACCATAGCTTCACACCAACCCATGATCAATGATTGAACATGACTTGGCCATCAATTGAGCCAAACCAAACTCAACCCAATTGGCCTTTTGACCCAAGTTACCTAAATTGACTTAAAAGATCAAAATAGGTCAAATCATGATCGAACCCACATTGATTGCAACCAATGGCTCAAATTCATTCTAAATTGATTATTGAACTTGACCAAAGCCATAATTGAGCCTAGTTTGACCAATTGGACCCAATTGACATACTTAGCCTAAAAGCAAATTAAATCCAAATTAAATCCAAATCAACTCAAACCAAAGCCTACAATCATCTTTAATTAACCAATTGATCATGTAACAACACCTAACCTATGCCAATTTGGAAAATTTGATCAAATTGATCAACTTGACCCATTTGACGCATATGAATTCAAATGAGCCAAAATCAAACTTAAGCCAAATTGATTGAAACTAATTAAACCAAAACACTTTAAATCATCATTTGAACTTGACCCAAGCTTTGGTTTAACCCAATTTGACCAAATTTTTAACCTAACCTAACCTAGCTCAATTGAGCCAAACCCCTTTGAACCAAGCCATGACCACCTGAAATCTAATCCAACCCGACCCAAGCCCATCTTGGGTTAGCCCAAAGCCAGCAAAACCTAAATGGACTCAAACCCAAGACAAATCTCCCTTGGATTTGCCTTCTCACATGGGATTTTGCCAAAATTGGTAAAGTCCACTTTTCTTTTCCACTTGGCAGCCCTTACATATCCCAAATAGGGTCTGACCTGCTCACCTAGCCCAACCTAAGTGGGCTAGGTCTGCCATAGATGAAAGGGAGGTGAGTTAACTCACCTCCCTCACTACCTGAACCCATTAGATCCAAGGAAGCCACAAGCTGCCATGAGCCACCTCCCAAGCCTTCCTCCAACCCAATCGGTGGTGCAACTCGGCCTTGGCAGGCGAAAATGGAAGCCAATCCCGTCCGTCCATCTTAGTTTAATTAACCGATTGAGCATGTACCAACACCTAACCTATGCCAATTTGGCCAATTTGGTCAAATTGGTCAACTTGACCCATTTTACCCATATGAATTCAAATGAGCCAAAATCACCCCTAAGCCAAATTGATTGAAACTAATTAAACCAAAATAATTTAAATAATCATTTGAACTTGACCCAAGCTTTGGTTTAACCTAATTTGACCAATTTTTTAACCTAACCTAATCTAGTTCAATTGAGCCAAACCCTTTTGAACTAAGCCATGACCACTTGGAATTTGATCCAACATAACCCAAACCCATCTTGGGTCAACCCAAAGCCAACAAAAACCTAAATGGACTCAAACCCAAGGCAAATCTTGCTTAGATTTGCCTTATCACTTGGGATTTTGCTAAAATAGGTAAAGTCCACTTTTCTTTTCCACTTGGCAGGCCTCACACACCCCAAATGGGATCTGACCTACTCACCTAGCCCAACCTAAGTGAGCTAGGTCTGCCATGGACCAAAGGGAGGTGAGTTACCTCACCTCCCTCACTACCTGAACCCATTAGATCTAAAGAAGCCACAAGCTACCATGAGCCACCTCCCAAGCCTTCCTCCAACCCAATCGTGCCACGTGGAGGTGACACTGACAACTCTGACGCCTTGGCGGTGGCTAGCCGGTTGAAAAATGGAAGCCAATCCTGTCCGACTATCTAAGTTGGAGAGGGGTATACCCCCCTGGTCAATTCAAAAAGAGGACATAGTCATTTGACCCTTGAGAGCTTCCTAGAGAGTTTATGAATCCCCTAGTGAGCTCCCGAGCCTTCCCAAAGCCTCCCCTCACTAGAATCCTGCTTCTGGAGTGCACCCGAAATAGGGCATGCTTCCTCCAATACTAACTCTTTCGATTCTCCACCTAAACCAAATTCACTCTACCCACACCTTCACCATGACCCATCGAAGCCAACCAAACCTTCCCTAGAGCTCTAAGCCCACCGGAGGTAGCATTTCGATCAAGCCGAGCCTCCAAAGAGTGAAACTTAGTTTTTTGAGTAGACGGTATAGAACCAATCCAATTGTTGCTCAACAGGGCTTCTTCTTGAATAGACAAAGCGACCTCAAGCATGCGAACCACCGGTCATTAGCTCCGACGAGGTATGCCATTGAAACTGAGATTTTGCAAAAATTTGTTGGAGCTTTTCGAAGGAATGTTGAGTGTCACATGATCTTGACCGTTGGATCCCCCATGATCATTATCGTGAAGGTGTAGGATCCGAGCTTGGGTGAGCTTGAATCATGTGAGTAATGGCGGACGGCTTTCGTCCTTCATAGCCCGTGAGAAGATAGATCACACATCATTCGTTCTGCGTGATCAGAACGGATAGCCATGATTAAATCTGCTAGATCAAGTCATTTTAATCCCTTATTAACCACGGGATCGATCTGCGTTATCCGATCCGAGATCGAACGGTGGAGATTGAAAGCGCGTCCACCGTCAAAAGTGTTGACTGGACGCCTTTAATAGCCCATCCCGTGGAAAGCCATCGCTGGCCACGTCACATGGAAAGCACGTCGCCGCTCACCACGCGGCACCGAGTGATTAATTAGACTTAATTAAATATAATTAATGGCCGAAACTTACAAAAATTACAATAAATCAAAGAAAAATCTAAAAAAATACAAATAAATACTTATTTTAAAGGTATTTTAGAGAGGAGTTTATTAAAAATATCCTTAATTAATTTTGAATAGTAATTAGGGCTTAAATAAGGTTTAATTAGATAACTAATTATCTTAATTACTCCCTAATTAATTAATTAATTAATTAACCCCAAATTTTTTGAGATTGTTTAAGGGGATGACCTCTACCTCTCCTAATTTTCTTGGGATTTATTGGTTAATTAATTAGGAAAATTAGTTAATTAAGCCCTAATTACTTTTTTAATTTAATCAAGAATTAATTAATCACATGATAGTGATTAATTAATTAATTAGACTCATTAATCATTGTTTAACAGTAAGAGGACTTATGGAATAGGATTGAGACCACTTTCCTAATCTCTTTTGCTAAGTTCTTCCCATTTTTTTTAAAGAAAAATCAATTAAGGATTAATTGGTTAATTAATTAATTAATTAGTGTAATTATAATCTAAAATGTATCCAATCCTAATTAATTGAGGGGTAGATCTTTAGGTGTTCAACAACCTAAGGGCATTTAAGGAAATTATGGTTAACCCACATGTGTGGGAAAATCATAAAAGTACTTAATCAAGTTTCTTAAGCTAATTAATTATTAATTATGAATCAATTGCATTAGGTCCTTTCATTTCTTAGGATCATTGTAAATTTATTTAGCATGCATATCATGTTGGCCATTAATTATTTAGTTAATTACTTTAAGGTAACATATGTAGAGATTAATTAATGGATTTTATGCATATTACAACTTATTTAATCAATAAAATTAACTTAATCACATTTCATTGAACCAAATTAATTCACAAACATGGGAATGAATTACGATCAACAAACTTCTTCTCACATTTCTTAAATCAAATTAAACATGAATGAGAAAATGACATTAAAGAAGCAGTGGTTTACCTTAACTGGTTTTATTTAATGTGATTGTTCTTAGGAATTAATTTGGTTGAATGAAATCATGTGCTTATGTTTATTTATTCCCTTCTAATCATGTTAAAATTTGTATGTCATTTGGGAATCACACATTCATCTTTTCAAAATTAATTAAATCAAATGATTTCTTTTATGTAAGATTGCATGTGTTGATTTAATTTAATATATGTATGGCTATTATCACTAATAAATTCAAATTATTTTTCTAAAGTTTATGAATCAATTATATTTATTATAGTGATAATAGTTATAAATACATAAGAAATGCATGTGCTTATAGCTTAGTATGTGAAGTAAAGCTTTCTTTCCTTGTATTAGAATGTTAATAAGTATATAGACATCAACAGTTTAGTAGCCCCAAGGAGGTCATTTGATTACCTCACTTTAATGTGACACATACTTATTTGATTTCATTTACATGGGTCTCTACATTAGAATTTGGATATAACTTTAACCCATATGCATAAATGTTTCAAACAAATAAAAATATAATCTTTGCATGGTTTTTCTTCTTTTATTTATGTATGCATCCATATGTATTTGAGAAAAATAAGTGTTTAGTTTGGACATCCCGGGAATACGAGGCTTTAAGTATGCCCAAGGAGGTCATTTGATTACCTCACTTTCCTAGTTATCAATGGCACATACTTGCTTATGTCTCTTATACATGTGTGTGTACATGTGATTAAAGAATGAGAATCCCTCTTTTATATTAAAAATGCATGCATCAATAATTGTTCAGGTGATTGAATTATTTAATCATGTGTTACATATAAGTTAATGCTCTCTTTCCAATGATTCATGCATACAAATTTACATGTGTTTGAAGGCAAATGGGTATATATATACATCCGAACATGAGGCTTTAGTTAGCCCCAAGGAGGGTCATTTGATTCCCCTCACTTAACAATTGACACGTGCCTATTTAATTTCATCCATATGTATTTTTGTATAAGAATGTAGATAGAGCTTTAAACTAATATGATTAAATAATTCAATCACATAAAAGAATATAAACTTTAAATACACATGTATACATTCATCATATAAGTATGCTAAAACATATTAAATATATAGATACACTTAGAATTAAATCATATGCATGTTACATGTGATGGAAAGGAATGATTGATATATGACATGTCAAAGTAATTCAATTAGATTAATCTTAAGAAGCCTTTCATATTGAATAGGATCATTTAAGGTGAATCTAAACTTAGGATTAATTAAATCATTTCATAAGCCATTTACTAAAGAGAACTAAATCAAATTAACATGCTTTGGAAAGTGGCCTAAGGCAGGAGTGAAAGAGGGCAATCCTCTTTTTCTCCCTTTATAACACTTAGTTGCTAAGTGTAATAAAATGAAACGAAAGAAAAAATGAACTAAAATTATCAAATCAACTAAACAACTTGAAGTGAAACCAACCTTTCATGTTAAATTGAACCTTTCAAAACTTAGAAAATATAACTCTAATGCTTAGTGAGACATACCACACAAGCCTTAACACGCACATTAGAACTAAGTCACTACTTCTAGTCCTAAATTAGGATGGTGTATGATGCCATGTATATTTTATTTTGTGATGTATTGTTTTAGATTGGATGTTAGGGTCTATGCTTTGTAGACTGGATGGTAGGTCGATATTAGCCTAATCATATTTTCTATAGGGGATTGTGTTTAAGGGGATGCTTAAAAATAAATATAATTGCTCTCTTTGCATGTTGCTTAAACCCTTAAGCATAATCAAAGTTAGGATAGGTGGGCATGGTTGCCCATATGCGGGGTGCTAAGTCCAAATTATACATATAACTGCTTATGATTGTATGTATGTTTAGCTAACCCCTATTTTATAGGTGTAGTTAGATTTACTTTTTCTATTATTAATGTAATTTTGCAATAGGAATTAGGATTAGTGCTATGGGGGATTAGGATGAGTATTGGCTAGAAGGCTTTGTCCTGGGGTGCCATGTGATGCCTTGAAACCTACCAAATCAAAGAAGCAAGGAGGAAAGAAATCAAGACATGAAGAATGAAGAATGAAGACCCCATATCAATTCATTATGTAATTATTTTGTAATTCTAGGTTGTAAAGGAGTTCTTATCCATCTTTTCTTTGGGTTGTAATGGCCGACGACTCTTCTATTCTTTGCATTAGTTTTATAAAATTGATTGATTTTATGTTTATATTATGCATTATAAATGTCATGTTTTTCATAGTTTCTTATGATTGATGCTTTAATGTGTGGCCTGGATGCGATTAGGCTCTCAAGGCAAAATTAATTTTTCTACCCCAACTAATCACTCATAATTAAAATCTAAATAACTCATAACCTTACAATAAAGCCTAGGTCTTAAATAAGATAATTAAATGATTTAGCAACCCCTCAACTATATGGTTGTATGTTTCACATCATGCATACATCTTGAATCACTCTTGCAAAATGATGGCCTCCATCTTTACATGCATAAGGACCACTTGACCTATGAGAGCAACCCCTATTGATGGAACTTCACCCTCTTCTGTTTTGATTTAGCCAGTAACTCATTTTCATCATTCATTTAGACATAAGAAATCCTAAAGCCTTTGTCAAAATGAAGTGTCAAAATAAAATAAAATTTGAAAAGATTTGCATTTTTAGACAAAGCCATTATTCATACCACTCATGCTCTAGTCTTTTAAGGAGTGGATTTAAGGACTTTAACCTCTTTCTAAATAAATAACAACCTTACTATCTTGTAATTTTATATGACCGAACCACATGGATTCGAATCATAGGAGGAGTTAGCTGGAGACCACTCTAGACGGTTATAAGTCCAGCAGTCGGGTGGTTTATCCTCTCTTGTAGAGGTAAATGTTATGTCCACCTGTCGCTTAGATTTAGGTCATGCTTTAGCTCTTACTAAAGCTCCATAGATTTAGGATTCGAGGTAGCTATTTCCTTTGGGCTACAAGCATAAATCCTCACCTCTTAGGCATCTCCACAACCTTGTGTTGGTGGATTATAAGCCCTAAAAATCTAATAAAATTCAACTCTAATAAATAAATATCCTCATTTTTAAATATATAAAGCCCATTCATAGGATAGATTGGAATGCTCACTAAGCTTTCGAGTATCATGATCATTTCTAACTTATTTTCTTTGACTTCCAAATTAAGTCATCTCCTTGAACTTTCCTAATTGATTTTCCAAATACAGCCAATCCTTTGATAGTCTAACCTTAAAATCTTTGGAGATGATAATTATCTACTTTAATAGAGAGTATTCTTAGAGAATTTCATTCCCTAAGATGTAATTAACTATGGAGGCTTGCCTCTAATAAGTCCCCATGATTTGGTGTCTACATCCAAAATAAACACCACCACTACCTACTGATGGAGTACTCTCCATAGGGGGATCAACTGCCATGGGGACTACATTGACATCCCCTTCTTTCTCTACTGCTGGCTATGGTGGTGGAGCGACTATGATGCTTTTGGGTTGGCACTCCCTCTTTACCACATCTGAGGTAGAAGGTCAAAATGGAGAGCTCTACCTCATCTCAATGGGTGGAATAGACAGAGTGGGATCCTTAGGCCATAGCCAGATCACCATTGGAAATGCCCTCTCTCCAGATGCAGACTTATGTATCTTGGTGGGAACTGTGGAAGGAGGGACTTGGAGTGTGATGGCAGGGAGGGTGATGGGTGGAGACATCATGCCATCCACTGGAGCTCTCCTCATATGGCTGGTAGTTCCTGTAAGAACTGTATTGTTGGTATGATTGGCCCTGGTAGCTCATCGATTTGGGAAATTTATCAAAGCGGAGGCTGCTGACTATCTGGCGTACCTCCTCCTCTCTTTTCTACCCACTTGGGTTGCAACTCTAGCCTCTGAGGCTTTCTCTCTGCGTATCTGATCCCTAACACTCCTAGGGATTAGAATCCTCAAATCAAATAATGCACCAGACTCCGAGCATCCATAAGCTCTGCCGACCTGGAAAAGAACTGATCGTAAACCAGCATAGGGCTTCCTTCTCTCCCTAGCTTGTATCTCAAACTGTTCTAGTGGTGGAGGCAATGCAGCAAACCTCCTATAGTCCTCCTCTCCATCCGAAGCCGAAAAGAGGGGTGAAACCTACTACCACTTAAGAGTGGAGAGGTCTCATGAGGAGAACTCTCCTCAGTAATGTGTGAGACAATGTCTATCTACCTAGCCTCACACTCATAGTTATGCTTAACCTTTGCTCATTGCATCTGCATGGGATGGAGGGTGAGAGCTAGAACCTACCTCAAAGATAGGGGAGACTATCTCGGAGGCCAAGATAGATTTCCCCTTCAAAATGAGGGAAACCAATGAGGAGGTGCTAGCCCTCACTGGGACTACAGATGGGGCAATAATAGACCAATGACGATATTATAACAAATGGGTATTATAAGCAAGAAATTAAAACTAGCACTAAAATAGATAGAACTAATACTAACACTGACGTGGGAACCTCAACTGTCTTCCTCTTCAGCGAGGGAAACTTAGAGTCCGACGAGATGTCAAAATGAAGGAGTGGCTTTTGTCCTGCCACCTCCTCTCTACTAATGGTCGTGAGGGCTGGCCCCTCGCAGGTGACTCGAACAGCCTCAAAGCCACACCCAAACTAAATGACATGCATGGTGGTGTTGGTGAGTATAGCGATCTAAACCACCACGAGGGAGAAGATCATCTTTCCATAAGGCATGATGGAAGACTGATTGAAGAAGCAAGCAAAGGACTAAACTGCTATCTCTGCATTTGTTTGAAAATAGAATTGAATCAGACCCTTGTTTTAATAGCTGCCTTCAATCATTGATTCTTGATTTTGGAATTTGAATCCACACTTAACAAATTTAGGAATGCTAAGCGGCGTTCATTGAATTGGAGAGATTTTTGAAAATGAGGAGAGACTTTGCCATAGAATTTGATTTTGATTTGAAACCCATATCCAACAAATTCAAATATGTTGGATGGGGTCCATTCATTTGGAGAGACTTTAGAGATGAACTTGTTATTTATCCTTTGTTTGATTATTTGATTTTGAAATCTTTACTTAGCAAACTTAGGTATGCTAAATGTGATTCAAATGTATGTTTGAAAATCTTTGAAAACATTTTCTTTGTGAGGGTTGTTGTTCACATGTTTGATATGTTTGATTTGATTTTAATTTAAAAGTGGAATCCTTACTTAACAAATTTAGGTATGTAAGTAGGTTTCAAATGTGTTTGATATTTTGTTTTGATTTGAAAAATGAAACCCTTACTTAACAAATATAGGTATGTTAAGTAGGGTTCAAGTGTGTTTGATATTTTCATTTTGTTTTTATTTGAAAATGGAAACTCTTATTTAACAAATGTGGGTATGTTAAATAGAGTTTAAATTTGTTTTATGTGTTATTTGATGATGGAATTCCTATTTGACAAATTTGGATATGTCAAATGGAATTCAAATGTGTTTTAATTTTTCATGATTTTGGAAAGGGGGAACTCAACTTAACAAATGTGGGTATGTTAAATAGAATTCAATTTATTTTGATCTCAAAAAATGAAACTCTCATTTGACAAATTTGGGTATGCCAAATGGAGTTCAAATATATTTTAATTTTGTGTGTGATGTTGCTTTTGAAAAGAGGGAACTATCACTTAACAAATTTGGGTATGTTAAGCAAGGTTCAATGATATGTTGATTTTTGGTTTTATTTTGAAAAGAGGAAACTCTCACTTAACAAATTTGGGTATGTTAAGCGAGGTTCAATGATATGTTGATTTTTGGATTTATTTTGATTTTGGAAATTGAACTCGATTTAACAAATTTAGGTATGCCAAGTGGAGTTGGTTAATTTTTGAAAAATGTGTTTGAAATATTTTGAAGAACTCTCATTTAACAAATTTGGGTATGTTAAATAGAGTTGGTTGATTGATAGATTTTATTTTGAAAAATGTGCTTTTGAAAATTTATGAAAAGGGTTTTGATGATGCATATTTGATTTTTTTTTTTGAAAAGGATCCTAATTTAACAAATTTAAGTATGTTAAATGAGGTTTGTTCATCTTTATTATCTGAAAAGAGATTTGAAAGTTTTATATTTTGCAAACCTTATGTTATGTGAAGTGCATTTCAAAAAATGATTTTATTTAGGAAAAGTGCTTTTGGAAAATTTTTCCAAAGACTTTACTTGTTTAGTTTGAATTTTATTGCAACTTTCTTGAATATGGAATGAACCTTGCCTCTCCAAGCTAGTGGCAAAGAGGTTGTAAGTTTAGTTATCTCTTTTCATCAGTTAATTTATTTTTTACCTATCGGGGGACTCAATAGGGGTTTCAAGACCTACATGGAGTGAGGTCCTAAAACCTAAAGGATGTTGGCTAGCTTTGCTTAAGGATGAAATAGGCTAAGTGCTAATGGAAAAAAAGATAGTATTGGGCTTATATAAAATTTAAGTCCACTATTGATGCTTGGAGACAATAATTATCTACTAAAGATGAAGAGAGGAACTATTCCTCAACGGAGTTGCCAGAAAATCTGTGGTATTTATGTTTGGATGGGTGGCACCACGCAGCTCGTAGGGGGTGCTTATTAAAGTGATCGGGTACAACATTGAGGTATGATGTACTATCTTGAAAGATAGAGGCATCAACTTTCAATGGACCTAATCACCTAATAAGGACTCCTAAGGCATGATGGGTCTTTCAATATACTGAGATTTTTCCCTACTTTATGGATGAATAAAGCATGGTTTATATTAAACCCAGTTCTAAAATTCTATGGAGACAATCCTCCATAGTTAATATATCTTAGAATAAATTCTAAGAATACTCTATTAAAGTAGATAATCATCATCTCCAAAGATTTCAAGGTTAGACTATCAAATGATTGGTTATGTTTGGAAAATCAGTTGGGAAAGTTCAAGGAGAAGACTTATTTTTGGAATCCAAAGAGAGGAAGTAGAAAATGCTTATAATACTAGGAGGCCTAGTAAGCATTCCAATCTATCCTATAATTGTGCTTTACATATTTGAAAGTGAAGAGATTTATTTATTTGAGTTGAAATTTTATTAGATTACTAGGGCTTATAATCCACCAACACAAGGTTGTTGGAATGCATAAGAGGTGAGGATTTATGCTTGTAGCCCAAAAAAAATAGCTACCTTAGATCCTAAATCTAGAGAGCTTTAGCATGAGCTAAAATAATATCTAAATCTAAGCAAAATATGGACATAATTGTTTACCTCTACAAGAGAGGATAAACTGTCCGACTTCTGGACTTTTAACTGTCTGGAGTGGTCGCCAGCTAACTCCTCCTACAATTTTAAAACTATGTGGTCTAGTCATATGAAATTGCAAGATAGTTGGGCTATTATTTATTTAGAAAGAGACTAAAATCCTTAAACCCACTCCCTAAAAGACTAGAACATGAGTGGTATGAGCAATGACTTAGTCTACCAATGCAAAATCTTTTCAAATATTATTTAATTTTTGACACTTCAATTGGACAAAGGCCTTAGAATTTTTATATGCCTAAATGCATGAGGAAATGGATTATTGGCCAAATCAAAAGAGAAAGTGAGTGAAGCTTCACCAGTAGGGGTTGCTCTCATGGGTCAAGCGGTCCCTTTACGTGTAAGGATGGATGCCCTCATTTTGTAAGAGTGACTTAAGATGCATGCATGATGTGAGACATACAACATTCAACTAAAGGGTTGTAAAATCTTTTAGTTATCTTATTTAATATCTAGGCTTTATGGTGAAGTTATGGGTTTAAAAATTTAGTTATGTGTGATTAATTGGGGTAGAAAAATTAATTTTATCCTAAGAGCCTAACGTATCCAGGCCACACATTAAAGCATCATTCATTTAAGAGACTAAGAAAAACATGTCATTTCTAGTGCGTAAACTAAACAAATTATCAAATATTTTTATGAAACTAACACAAAAGAATAAAAGGCTGATGCGGTTGAGTACTGTCGTACAACCCGAAAAGAAAAGATGGGTAGCCGAGCTCTACCCTTATACAACCCAAAATTACAAAATAATAATAATAATTTATAATGAATGAATGCTATGGGAGGTATTTATTCTTCATATTCTCATGTCTTCATTTGTTTCCTCCTTGCTTCTTTGATTTGGAAGGTTTCAAGGCATCACATGGCACCCCAGGACAAAGCCTTCTAGCCAATGCTCATTCTAAACCCCCATAGCAATAATCCTCATTCCTAATGCAAAATTACATTAAAAATAGAAAAAGTAAATCAAACTACACCTACAAACAGAGGTTTGCCAAACATTCATGCATTCCAAGCAGTTATATTTATGATTTAGACTTAGCACCCTGCACATGGGTAACCAAGCTCACCTGTGCTAACTTGGATTATGCTCAGGGGCTTAAGAAACCTGTAAAGAGAGCATTGATATTTATTTCTAAGCACCCCTTAAGTACAATCCCCTGTAGAAAATAAAATTAGTCTAACATTGGCCTAACATCCAGTCTACGAAGCATACACCCTAACATCTAGTTTAAAATAATACAATATAAAACAAAACACACATCACATCATACACCATCCTAACATAGAGCTAGAAGTGGTGACTTAATTCTAATGTATGTGTTAATACTTGTGTGGTGTGTTTTACTAAGCATCAGAGTTATATCTTTCTAAGTTTGGAAGGATTCAATTTAACATGAAAGGTTGATTTCAGTTGAAGTTGTTTAATTGATTTGAAAATTTTAATTTATGTTTTTTTTTGTTTCATGTGATTACACTTAGCAACTAAGTGTTAAAAAGAGAGGAAAGGAGGATTTCCCTCTTTCATCCCTACCTTAAGCCAATTTCTAAAGTATATTAATTTGATTTAGTTCTCTTTAGCGAATGGCTTATTACACATTTTAAAATTAATCCTAAGTTTAGTTTCACTTTAAGTAACTCTATTTAATATGAAATGCTTCTTATGATTAATCTAATTGAATTACTACCACATGACATATATCAAACCATTCCATTCCATCACATGTAACATGCATGTGATTTAATCCTAAGCATATCTATAAATACAATATGTTTTAGTACACTTATATGATGAATGTATGTCCATGTTTGGATTTTATACTTTTCATTCAATTGAATTCTTTAATCATATTAATTTAAAGCTCTATCCAAATTCTAATACAAAAATTCATAGGGATAAAATTAAATAGGTACGTGCCATTGTTAAACCAGGGAAGTGAGGTAATCAAATGACCTCCTTAGGGCTAACTGAAGTCTTGAATTCCTGGGATGTCTAGACTATATATCCATTTACATTCAAATTTATGTAAGCTTGTACACATGAACATAAAGAAACAACTCTAAGTCACATGATTAATAAATTAAATCACTTAGCTTATTTTGGATGCATGTATTCCTTTTTTAGTAGAAAAAGAGGGATTTTCATCCTTTAGCCACACATACATATACATGTAAAGAAAAATTAGCAAGTATGTGTCTTTGTTAACCTTTGAAGTGAGGTAATCAAATGACTGCCTTGGGGATAGCTAAAGCCTCGTATTCCTGAGATGTCCAGACTATATAATTTGTAATCTTAATAGACATGAATGTATATGTAAATAAGGAGAAGAAAATCATGCAAAGATTTCATTTCTATTTGATTAAAATATTTATGTATGTGAAACAAAGTTCCATCCAAACTATAATGTAGAAACACAAATGAATGAAATCAAATAAGTATCATTGTTAACCAGGGAAGTGAGGTAAACAATTGACCTCCTTGGGGCTAGCTAATGTCTTGTATTCCTAGGATGCACAGACTATATACTTATTAGCATTCAAATACATGTAAAACCACATATGAATTAAGGAAAAGAAAGCTTTACCTCATACACTTTAAACTATTAGCACATACATCTTTTATAAATTTATAACTATCATTACTACACATGTCATCATTCATTTATAAGTTTTTGAAAAATACATTTGGGTTTAATAGTGATAATAGCCACACATATATTAAATTAAATCAACACATGCAAGATTTACATAAAGGAAACTTGATTTGATTTACTTAACTAAAAAACATACGTGGATGCATGAAATTAAATGACATATAATATTTAACATGATTGGAGGGGAATAAATAAATACAAACATGTGATTCATTCAATCAAATTAACTCCTAAGGACAATCATACAAAATAAAATCACCTAAAGTAAACTAAAGCTTCTTTATTAATTTAGTTTTGGATTTTAATTTGATTTAAAAGAGGAGGAGAGTTTATCATTAGCTAGTTTCAAACCCATTCCCATTTTTGTTAATTAATATGGTTTAATGAAATATGATTAAGTTGATTTTATGAGTTAATTAAATTGTTAAATGCATTAAATACATTAATTAACCCTTTCCTATGTTACCTTAATATAATTATCCATATAATTATGAGCCAGCATGATATGCATATGAATTGGAATTTAAATTAGCAATGATCCTAAGAAATAAAAGGGACCTAATGCAATTGTCTCATAATTAATGGTCAATTAAGTTAAGGAACTTAATAAGTACTATTATGGTTTCCCCACACATGTATGTTAACCATAATTTCCTTAAATAGCTTTAGGTTGTTAAACACCTAAAGACATACCCAAGATTTACTTAATTAAAATTTGATATGATTATGATTTCAATTTGACTAATTAAGTAGTTTAATTAATTAATTGAGCCTTGATTGATTTAATTGATGAAATGAGCTTAGGGAAATAGATTTGGAAGGAGACCCTAACCTTAGCCCATGGGTTTATTCACTGTTGAACAATGATTAACCACTTAATTAATTAAATTTTTACTGTTCATGGGATTAATTAATGGTTAATTAACTTAAGAGAGTAATTAAAGCTTAATTAGTCAATTTTTCTAATTAATTAAGCAATAAATCCCAAGAAAATTATGGGAGGTAGAGGTCATCTCATTAGCTTAACCCATAAAGTTTAGGGCTAATTACTTAAGTAATTAAGAAATTATTAAGCTATTTAATTTTGTAATTAAACCTTAATTACTATTCTAAATTAATTAAGAACATTTTTAATAAATTTTCCTCTGAAATACCTTTAAAATGAGTATTTATTTATATATATTCTTTATTTTTCTATATTTAGTTATGATTTTTACAAATTTCAGCCATTAAAACACATTAATTAAGCCTTATTAACCTTTAATCCAGTCAACGCCATGTGGCACGCTTTCCACGTGGTACCGTGGGATTGGTTATTAAAAAAAATCCTAGTCAAAGCTTATTTAATGGGATACGCATCAACGTCCCGATCAAGATCGATTAATCCCGCTTAATAGGATTAAATCATTGATCTAATGGATCTAATCATGATCATCCATTCGATCATGAATGGAGCGGTGTGATCTATCACACGAGCAAGGGAGAACGAAGTCTGTCTGCCATTGCTCACGTGATTCGAGCTCACCCGAGCTCAGATTGACTCCAAACGGATCCCACACCTTCACGTGGAGGATCCGACGACTGAGATCACAAAACGTGCAAGTTTTCTTCAAACTTACTCATTTTTACTCAATGTCAATTTTAATGGCATACCTCATCGGAGGTTAAGACCAGTGACAAATCTGATTGAGAAAGCTTCATTTAGTGGAGATGAAGCCCTACTAATCAGCACGAGCCTTGATTTGGTGTAGTTTGCTCGGAAGAACAATACCCGAAGCTTTGGAGGCCAGCATTGATCAAAATCCACCCTCTAATAATTGGAAAGCTTGGGGGATGATTCATTCTTGCTCGATTGGCTTTAGAGATGGTGTGTGCAAAGTTAATTGCACTTTGGTTGCGATATGAGCAAATGGGAATCAAGGGGAGGATGATTGGTTTGAGCTTGAAGGAAATCGAAAATAGGGAGGCTTGGGGGTCTTGGAAAAGCTCTGGGAGACTCTCTTGAGAATGCTCTAGCTCTCTCTATGCTCAAGTGATCAGTTTAGAACGAATTGGAGGGGGGGTGGGGGGTGGGGGGATATACCCCCTCCTTCCCTTGGTTGGATGGCTCAGCTTAATTTGGCTTCTAGTGGATGTATGGTCACCGGTGGTGGCTGGGAATGATAGAGAATCATTCTAGGTGACTCGATTTGGTTGTCCAAAGCTTAGGAGGTGGCTAACAAGAAGGATTAGTGGGTGTCCTTGGGATTCCATGTGCACTAATGGGGAGGGTGAGGTGATTTCAACTCTTATGGGTCATGATCGACCCAACCACCCCTTGGGTAAGGTTGGACAGTGTCGTAGGTGCCTAGGTGGACCATTGGGAGAGTGTCAAGTGGCCAAGGAATGAAAATGACCACTTACATGGGTGATTTGTCTCATGTGATACCCTTGACCCAAGGGTAGAATGGTCATTTGGCATTAAAATTGATTTGGGAAAATTTGAAATTAGTCAAAAGTGGGTTAGCCCAAATATCAAATGATTTGGAGTTCATTTGGTTTAATTTGGCTCAATTTGACTCAAATGGGTTAAATTGGGTTAGGTTGGATCAAGTTGACCAATTGATCAAATTAGGTCAAACCAAGGGTTGGATCAAGTTCATATGATCAATTAAGATGTATTGGTGTCATTGGTTTGGTTTGATTTGGCTTAGATTTGATTTTAGCTCATTTGAGTTCATTTGGGTCAAATGGGTTAAGTTCACTAATTTGACCAAATTGGCCAAATTAGCTTAGGTTCGGTGTTGGTTTGGGTTTAGTTGACCAATTGAAGATGATTGTAGGCTTTGGTTTCAATTAATTTAGATTTGGTTTTGATTTAGGCCAATTTTGATGATTTAGGTCAATTTAGGCTAAGTGGTGCAATTAGGTTCAATTGGGTCTAATCATGGCTTTAGTCAAGTTAAACAATCAATTTGAAATGAACTTGATCCATTTGTTACAATCAATTTGGTTGATATTTTGATTTGACCAAATTTGATCTTTTAAGTCAATTTGCATCAACATGAGTTCAATTGGGTCAATTGGGTTTGGTTTGGCTCAATTAAAGGTAAAGTCATGTTCAACTATTGATTTTGAGTTGGTATGAATCATTGATTTCAAGGAATTTGACTTAAGTTGAAATTTGGCTAGTTTAGGTTCATATGGGTTAGGAAGTTTGACTTGGTCAAAGGACCATGTTGACTTGGTTTGACCTAATTTGATCAACCTGGGTGATCAACAATCATAGGAGGTTTTGGTGGGCTTGGTTCAATCTAATTTGGGTAGGATTGAAACTTGGCTCAAATAGGTCAAAATTGGCCACTTTGGGTCAAGTGGACCAATTTAGGGTTTGGCTTGATTTTGGATTGAGTTGAGCTTATATATGAATTTGGTATTGATATATAAATTGTTTGATTTGGGTTTGGATGAGTTTTTTTATTTGAATATTTAAAGTCAAATGGAAAGTTGGGTTTGACTTTGATTGATTTTGATGATTGTAGATTTCATTTATATTTGTGAATATGATTGAAGGTATATGATTCATGAGAAAATCAATTGAATTTGGGTTTGGAATGAAGGAATTTGGCTAAGTCCATGGAGTTGGGTCATGGCTTATGTTTGGATTTTAATTTAGTTTGATTTAGTTTTGATGATTTAAATATATTTTATTTATATTTATGAAGATGATTGAAAATATGATTGATTTGTGAGAAAATCAATTGAGTTTGACTTGATTTGGATGGGATTTTGGCTAAGCTCATGAAGGTAGGTCATAGGGCTTAGATTTGGATCTTGGTTTAATTCAATTTAATTTGATTTAGTTTTGATCATTTGAATGTAGATTTGATTTATATTTAGGAAGATGATTGAAGATATAAATTGATTAAGTGAAAATCAATTAATTTGGATGGGAGTTTGGCTAAGTTCATGAAATTGATTCAAAGGACTGAGGAAAGATTTCAAGTTTGGATTTGATCATGGGCTTCAATCATTTGGTTTTGGAATTTGGGTTTGATTGTAAGTTTGATGGATTGATTGAAGGGTTGAATTTATATTTGAGAAAATCAATTAAGTTTGGATTAATTTGAATTTTGCTAAGGCTAAGTCCATAAGATAAAATCATAGGGCTTTGGTTGATTTTGAGTTTGGATTTGATCATGATCTTCAATCATTTGGCTTGGAATTTGGATTTAGATTTGGATTTGGTATTTGAGGTTTGGTTTTGGCATAAGAAGGTGAACATGGATTGGGTTTAGGCTATAGGGTTGGTGGATCTCTCTAAGTCATAAGGTATAGCCTAATCCTATGTTCAACCCTTCTAAGTCTCTAGCCTTAGGTTGAGTGTTCACCTAATTGCTAGAAGTGTCTTATGACTAAGGAAGTCTCAGTGTCTAGAAGAGTCCTAGATCAATGATGATGAGATTGAGAACTCACTCCAAAAGTAAGGTCAATAATTATATGCTCAGATACATCTTTCAATGCTTTTCTTTGGAGACCGTGGATAGACAAGAATAACACGGCCCATCCTCTGTACATCGGTGCATGAAGTTTGTGAGTGGTGGGATCGAATACTATATCAAAGGAGATCTCAAACCATTTATATTTCACGAGGTCAGGATATACGAGGATGTAGCCTACTACCTCCCCCAAAATTAAAAAGTCTATTCTCGCAAACTTAGTCAAAATCCTCATACGAGACAAAAGAAAGAAAAAGAAAAATAAAAAGAAAAAGAAAAAGAAAAAGAAAAAGAAAAAGAAAAAGAAAAAAGAAAGGGAGTAAGAAACAGACTCAGGGGAGGATGTAGAGCCTGAGATTATATTCCACCCATAGTTTGTTACCCCATTCGAACAAGTGGGTAGGATGACCTGACCTTCATTAGGACGAGGAAGAGACCAGTCTAGAGGTAGTCCCAGAGGTGCAAGGCCTCCCTATTGGCCACCCACTAAGAGATATATCCCAGCCACCATAAGTACACCCGCTATCCATATAGACTTAGAATCTAGTTCAGAGGATGAGTCTTATATGGTTAGCGCACTGGCTAGCTCTTCTCAATAGCAAATTCCCTTGGAGGTGAGACTTGAGCGAGATAGCTATGAAGATTGGGCTCCAAAGCAAAGCATAAGTGTATCCAAGTCTCAATGTAAAACAGTCAGACATCAGTTGAGAACCTTAGCTTTAATCTCATTTTCTTCACAAAAAGTTGAGGGTTCGGTAGTTAAGGAAGCCATTAAGTCATCCATAGATGTGAAGACTCAGAGGTTCTTTCTAGGTGCATCATCCTTAAGTCAAGAAGTTAATGTAAAACTTGAGGATGATTCATATAAAGATTTAATAGAATTACCTTTTGATTGGTACTCGCCTTGTGTTCATAATTTAGCAAAGAAAGGGTTAATCCCACATACTTGGTCTAAACTCAGGTCGGACTACTTTGAAAGAATATGGAACAACAAATGCAAGAACTCTCAATCAAGACCAGGACTAGGATTCGGTATAGTGGGTCCAGTCGATGATGACAATTACTGCTTAGTCATCACCAATCATTTGGAATCTGATATGTTCTTTTCAAATCACATTAACTCATATGAGGAGGTGTTCTTAGAAATTTTAGATGATCCAGATGATTTTCAAGTCAAAGATGCACCGTCAAAGTTTAAAGAAGAAATAAAGTCAACCATTGATGAGCTCAAAGGAATTAACCTAGGGACTGAAGATAATCCATGTCCGACATACATCAGTTCCTTGTTGAATGAAACTAAAACCAATGACTTAGTTAGGCTACTCATTGAGTTTAAGACTTTGCATGAAGATGAAGAGATGCTCTTGATTATGGTCCATAAACTAGCAATAGAGTCGCTAACCCTATCAAACAAGCTCTAAGATGTATATGATTAGACATTAAACAACAGGTCATTTCTAAAATCAAGAAATTGATCGATGCTGGTTTCATCTGAGAGAAAAAATACCTCACCTGGTTGGCCAGTGTCATCCCAATTAAGAAGAAGAATGGTTAAATTCACATATGTGTCGATTTTAGGGATCTAAATAAGTCATGTCCAAAAGAAGAATTTCCATTATCGATACTAGAGCTGATGGTGGACATTGCCTCATCTCATGTGGTCTTCTATTTCATGGATGGCTCATCTGGATATAACCAAATAAAGATGGCCTCCAAAGATGAAAGAAACATTACTTTTAGAACCCCGATCAGAATATTTTGTTATAAGGTCATGACATTTGGCCTTAAAAATATCAGTGCTACATACCAGCGGGTCATGACTTGAATCTTCAATGAACTCATTCATTATCAAGTCGAGTGCTATGTCGATGATCTCGTAGTCAAAAGTAAAGAAAAGAAAGACCATCTCTTTGACTTGAGAGTAGTTTTCGAATGGTTAAGATAATTTAACCTCAAAATGAATCCCCTAAAGTGTTCATTCAGAGTAGCTTTAGGGAAATTCTTTGGGTTTGTTGTTTAACACTGTAGAATCAAAATCGATCCAAAGATGATCAAAGCAATGTTAGAAATGCCACCTCCTAAAAGTTTAACTCAACTCAGATCATTCCAATGGAGGTTGGCATATCTAAGACCCTTTATATCCAACTTATCGGGAAGATGCCAACCATTCTCAGCAATTGTCAAAAAGGATGCCAAGTTCAAGTGGGATGATAAGTATCAGCATGCCTTCAAAGACATCAAGCACTACCTGATGATGCCGCTAGTTTTAGCGGCCCCTATCCCGGGCAAGCCCTTGATACTCTACACTGCTGCATTAGACGAATCCATTGGTGCTTTATTGGCTCAAGCAAATGATGAATGGAAGGGAAACACACTCTACTACCTCAGCCGTCATCTAATCCTTGCTGAGGAAAACTATCCATCCATTGAGAAGCATTGCCTACCTTTAATCTTTGCATCCCAAAAGCTGCAACATCATATGCTTTCTCATAAAGTGAACTTAATCTCTAAGATCATACCACTACAATATCTCATGACACGACTAATTCTATCTGGATGGTTGGCACGATGGTCCATGATTATATCACAATTTGACATCACTTTCGTACCCCTCTATGTGGTGAAAGGACAAGCACTTGCAGATTTCTTAGTAGCGCACCCACTTCTTGCTGACTCTCCACTTAGTGATGACATCCCCGATGAACAAATCATGAACTTAGCGGGCACTAGCATTTGCCACTAGGAAATGTACTTTAATGGTGTGACTTCATCTCAAAGAGGAGAAGAACCAAAATTTACTCTTCCAAGGAAGGCGGGGGTAAGAATAGTTCTCCTAACTCTGGACCACGATATGATGAGATTCTCATATCATCTATATGATCCTTGCACCAATAATGAAGCTGAATATTAGGCTCTGATTGTCGGTCTGAAGTTAGTCATCTCGTAAACATCCAGAACATCAACATCTTTCGGGATTCCCAACTAGTGGTCAACCAAATCGTTGGGTCCTACAAGGTCCTAAAGCATAGGCTCCATCACTATCACAAGTATACCATGGAGTTGTTGGCTCAAATTCTAGAGGTTACCATCTATAAGATTTCTCAAAGAGAAAATGCTGTAGCAGATGCTTTAGCCAAGCTTGCCAAGGAGTTGGCATGTTAAGAAGATGAGTCCATATCAATAGAGATCCAAAATAGGCAAGTCCTACATTTTATTGATATTAAACTCATCGAAAAGTACTCTCTTGAAGGGGAGGTTACCATTACCAAGAAGGATGATGAGCTAGATTGGAGGCAACCATTCATGGATGATCTAAATAAAGGCAAACTACCTCAAGAGAAGTCACAAGCTCATCAGATGAAGGATAGGGCACTTTCCTACGCTCCCATGGATGGTGTCTTATACCTGCAGTCCTTCGATCACATGTGGTTACATTGTTTAGACAAACATGAAGCCAATAAGATCATGATTAAGGTGCACTCAGGGGTTATGTGGAGCTCATCAATCCGGTGTGAAGATGAAAGCCAAGATCAAGAGACTAGGATACTACTGGCCGTTGATGATCACAGATTGCATGGATGTGGCTAGGCAATGCCACCAATGTCAAGTACATGGAATGATCCTACATCAACCACCTAACATTGGCCTCATGGCCATTCAAGTGTTGGGATACTAACATAGTGGGTCTGATCGATCATCCTTCTTTTAAGGGTCATCGGTTCATCCTAACTGCCACCGACTACTTTTCCAAATGGGCGAAGATGATCTTGCTCAGAGAGGTCACAACTCAGCATATGCTCAAGTTCTTCAGAAACCATATCATATATAGATTCTGGGTGCCTCACCGAATTATAGCTAATAATGGTACTACATTCAAGAGCACCAAAATCAACAACTTTGCTTGGAGACACAACATAGATTGGAGATACTCTACCATCTATTATCCGAGAGCAAATGGATTAGCAGAAGCCTTCAACAAAACTCTCATCTAAATACTCAAGAAGATACTCAACGATAATAAACGACAGTGGCATGCACAGTTAATTGAAGCTTTGAGGGCTTATCGCACCACCTACAGAACTCCAACTCAGTCTACTCATTTCTCCTTCGTGTATGGGTCTGAAGTCATCCTATCATTAGAAGTCCAACTCCCATCACGAAGGATAGTTGTGGGTAGCAAGATCATAACAGAGTAAAACTCCAAGATGTAGTTAGAAGAGCTCGATGGTTTAGAGGAGAGACGCCTACGAGCATGACAAACCTCAAGTTTTACAAAACTAAGATGATTCAAGCTCACAATAAGTTGGTCCATTCTAGAGATTTTCAAGTAGGAGAGCTTGTTTTAATTCTAAGGAGATCAATTATTACCCGTCACAAGATGGGAGGCAAGTTTGAATCCACTTGGGAAGGCTCTTTTTCCATAGAGAAGGCCTACCAAAGAGGATCATATCAACTTATAAACCATAAAGGAGAGCGCCCAATGCTTCCAATCAACAGGCTCTACCTAAAGAAATATTATCCATAAATTTATGTTTGAAAACAATTATCAATGAAAATTTCATTTCAAATTCAATCTCTTCAAATTAAAAGCATTTTTGTCTACGAATCTGCCATGACGTGTTTAGGGTACATGTATGTCCTATCTTCTACCAACGTAACACAACACAAACACAAACTACAGACAAACACATGAAATAGATACATATCTTTTATCTTGGGCTACTTCGAGTTGGGATAACGCCCCCAGTGAGGTCAGGTCGATTTTCTACTTAGCTAGTGTGTCACCCTAGTGGTCTTCTAGCTTAGGAGGATGTAAGTCTGGTACACTTTTTTCCTGGCTTGACTGCTGCACACTGACGAGCACCTTATTTGTATGGTAGGCCTTACTACGCAGCCGATAAACTACCTCATGATGTCTTTGTTTAAGAAGATGTAAGTCTGCTACACTTTCTTCTTGGACTAGCTTTCATGCACCGACTGGGTCGATTATATTTAAGGTTTAGGGTAAGTCCCCTAGTGGCTCCTTTTCTCCTAACTACCTCGAGTCTAGATCTAGTCCTCACGGACTCCCGCTTAAGAAGTCGCCTAGGTTGGATAACATGTCCCACATGACGCATCATCCCGATGATAATTTATGTCTGTGAAAAAGTCTGCTATGCCATCTTCTTAGATTAATCGTCGCACACTGACGAGCACCTTAGGTTGATTGGTGTTCGCTATGCTGACAACGACTCACCCGGTGGATACACCACTCATGATAGATGTAAGTCTGCTACGCTTTCTCCTTGAGTTGGCCACCGTACACCTATAGGCTTTCTTTTTTATGGCTCAAGATAACGCCCATAGAGGCACCTCCCCTGTGGGCACTCTATTTGGATCATGTCCTTGCGACCCTATCTAGACACTACCTAGGTTACTACCAGATTGGATAGTTCCCCTTTCCTAGTAACTAAGGCTATTAGTTTAGCTCTAAAATCGATGATCGCTCAAAAATCGAATCAAAATTTGGATTAGATCGAGATTCAATTGATTACATTGAGCCGAGCTATGAGCCAAAAAATTGGATCAAACTTTTTTTTCGATCTCGAGCAGACGACGGATCGAACCATCGATCAATTTATTTATTATTAAAATATTTAAATTTATATATAATATTTTTAAGTTTGTAATAATAAAATAATTCCTAAAATTAAGAGTATAGAATTATAACTTGTAATCTTTAAAATAAATATAATATATTTATAAGTATAAATATTATTTCTTTGAAAATCATATTTTTTTCATTTTATCCACTTAATTCAATTTTAAAAAATTTTAATAATCATTTTATTAAATTCAAACTACTCAATCAAAATGAGCTTCTATTCAATTTTAGCAAAAAAAGTTAAAATGTTTAATTTGAGTCCTCGAATCAAAATGTGCCACAAATCAAATAGAAAATGAGCTCTTTGAAATTGAATTATTAGCCAAAGCTGATCTCGAGTATTTCGAGCCGATTTGAGCCCTCATTTGAAATCGCTGCAGCCTCTACTAGTAACCACCCTTATGGTTGGAGAGTCCGTACTGTAGATGTGCAGATTCTCTCTTGGTCAAATAAATCTAAGATAGGTCAAGGCCGATATAACCCCTTCTCAATGTGGTCCCTCGCACACCAACAAGGTCCATGCAAACATATAAACAAAATATATATTCGATTGTGGATTAGAAGGACACCCCAATGGTATCTTTTCTCAAGTAAGCATCCTATCTTTAGGGTAGCATCAGCAAGACTCCATATAGGAATCAACTTACTACTCTTGAGTTGACATAAGTCCCCAGAGGCACTCACTCAGTAATCACCCTAGGTTAAGTTCGATTTGTTATGCTACCAACATGTCACCCTAACGGTTGTTCCCAGCTTTAGAAGATATAAGTATGCTACGCTTTCTTTCTAGCACGGCCATTGCACATCAAAATGAAACCCTTAGGTTGGTTAGCTCTACCCCGCGACCAGTAGACTACCACTTTGGATTTGTAAATCTGAGATAGGTCAAGGTCAATATAGCCCCTTCTCAATGGATCCATCATACATCGATAGGGTCCATGAATTAAATCAAACTAAATTCAATTCAAACAAACCATATCAAATCAAAATAATATAAAATGAAATTAACTTTGACTATTCTTGAGTTGACATAAGTCCCCAACGACACTCACTCAATAGTCGCCCTAGGCGGGTTCGATTCGTTGTGCAACCAACATGTCATCCCAGCGGTTGTTCCCCACTTTGGAAGATGTAAGTCTACTATGCTTTCTTCCTAACACGATAGTTGCACACCGAAAGGCAACCCTTAGGTTGGATAGTCTTACAATACAGCCAGTAGGCTACCCCTTTGGATTTATAAATCTCATATAGGTCAAGGTCGATATAACCCCTTCTTAGTGGATCCATCGCACACCGGTAGGGTTCATAAATTAATTCCAAATCAAATTAAATCAATCAAATATGGTCGAGCTCATATCCTCGATGGATAAGCCCTCAATCCAAATGAAATTAAACCCAACCTGATTCTCCTCAATGGAGTTAAATCACACCCTTCTCCCCAGTGGAGCACAAATCATATATAAAAAAAAAATCAAATAAACAAATCAAATTCAAAACCAACCTCCCCAATGGAGCCATAATAAATTAAAATAAATTAAACCCAGTCTTGATCCTCAGTGGTTTTAGGCCTGTATCCCCTGCAGATATGCACCACAAATTACATCCATCAAATTCAGTCTAGCTCTCCACCAGATTTAAGCTCATATCCCTAATGGATATGCCCCCAATCAAACATAAACAAAATCAAATCAAATTCAAACTTATATCCCCAACAGATCTCACCTCCATAAATCAAATCAAACAAATTAAAACAAATTAAGTCAAGCCTTCATCCCCAGTGGATTGCTACCAAACTCAATTCAATCAAATCCTTATCCCTAGTAGATTTCTCCCTCATGCCCTTGGCATGAGGTGAGTTGCATTGCACTAAGATCATGATTCTATCTATCTCTTGAGTTTAGGTATAGATCATTTCCGTTAGCGCTTGCAATCTTTTGGACATTGTCGGTCCCCTTGGTCAACGCCAATACGTGCAGTGTGCCCTTCAATTAGAACACACATATTGGGGGTCATTTTGTTGACCTCACTTTTAGAGTGAGGATTCAATCTCCTCATCTTAGATTTAAGAGTCTTCTAGATATTAAGGCTTCCTTAGTCATAAGATGTTTCTAGCAATTAGGTGAACACTTAACATAAGCCTAGAGACCTAGAAGGGTTAATCACAGGATTAGGCTATGCCTTAGGACTTAGGGTGACAAACCTACCCTATAGCCTAAACCCATTCTATGCCTACCCCTTTGACCTAAACCAATTCTCAAACTCAATTCATCCAAATCAAAATAAAATAATTCAAACCTATAATCACATCCAAACTCAAAAATCCAAACCTAAGTCACATGATCAATTCCATGGAATTAACCTTAATCAAATCCAAATTAAACCAAAATCAATTAATTTTCTCAAGAATCAATTATATCTTCAACAAAATATAAATCAAACCTACAATCAAATACCAAACCCAAATATCAAATCAAATCTAAACCCTTCCTAGGCCTTATGATTTTATTCTATGGACTTAGCCTTAATCAAATCCAAACTCATCTAAATTTAATTGATTTTCTTAAAGTCAATTCAACTCTTACCAAATATACAATCAAACTCAATCATATGAATTCCCAAACCATAATCAAATTCAAATAAAAATCCTTCCTAAGTCATATAAACCAATCCCATGGACTTAGATAAATTTCCATTTAATTCAAACTAAATTCAATTAATTTTCTCATGAATCAATTATATCTTCAATCATCATCCCAGATATAAATGATATCTATAATTATCAAGCCAAACTAAAATAAATCCAAACTTAACCTAGCTTAACCCATTTGACTTGAAATATTCAAATGAACCCAAAGACATTTGAACCCAAACTAATTGAAATCAAAGCTATATACCAATCATAAATCCATATATAAACTCAACTAAATTCAAATCAACCCAACTAAATCCAATAGGCTCACTTGACCGAAAGTGACCTAAAGGACCTATTTGAGCAAAAGTCCAATCCAACCCAAATTGGATTGAACCAAGCATACCAAAACCTCCTATGATGATTGCTCATCACCCTAGGTTGATCAATTATCATAAATTAGGTCAAACCAAATCAACATGGTCATTTGACCAAGTTAACACCCTTAACCCATATGAACCAAACTAGATAAATCTCAACCCAAGCCAAATTAATTGAAACCATTGATTCACACCAACCTATAATCAATGATTGAACATGACTTGACCATAAATTGAGCCAAACCTAACCTAATTGGCCCTTTAACCCAAGTTGACTCAATTTTATCTAAAAGACTAAATTGGGTCAAATCATGATCTAACCCAAATTGATTACAACCAATGGCTCAAGTTCATTCCAAATTGATTATTAAACTTGACTAAAGCCATAATTGAACCTAATTTGACCAATATTTTAACCTAACCTACTTAGCCCAAATTGATCTAAAGGATCAAATTAGCCTAAATCCAAATTAAATCCAAATGAATTCAAACCAAATCATACAATCATTTTCAATTAACCAATTGAACATGAATCAACCCATAACCCAAGCCAATTTGGTCAACTTGATCCATTTGACCTACATGAATCAAAATGAGCCAAATTGATTCAAACCATTTGAACCAAAACACTTCAAATCATTATTTGAACTTGACCCAAGCCTTGGTTTGACCCAATTTGAACAATTGGTCAACCTAACTCAACCTAGCCCAATTTGACCTATAAGGGTCAAATTGAGCCAAACCCACTTAAACCTAGCCCAAACCTAATGGGACTTGACCCAACCCATCCTAAACTGACCTTGGTCAGCCCAAAACTAGCCCTACCCGATTTGGGTTTAGCCCAAGCCAAATCTTCCTTGGATTCTCCTCCCCACATGGGATTTTCCCCAAATAGGAAAGTCCACACTCCTCCTCCCCATGTGGTAGCCATCTAAGAGCCCAATGGGGACCTGACCTACTCACTTAGCCCAACCCAAGTGGGTTAGGTCAGCCATGGACCAAGTGGAGGTGAGTTAACTCACCTCCCCACCATGGCCGAAACTAATGGACCCAAAGGAAAAAGGTAGCCACCTTGAGCCACCAACCAAGCATCTCACCAACCAAGTCGAGCCATTTAGAGATGACACCGACCACTCTGGCGCCTTAGCGGCGGCTGGTCGGCAAAAAATTAGGATTGAATCCCATATGTCCGATCCAAGGGAGGTAAGGGGATATACCCCTCATTTCAATCACACACAACACTCTCAAGAAGCTCCTAAAGCCATTTTAAAGCCCTAGAGCAATCCTCGAAGCTTCCCAAGCTCCACCATTGCTGGATTTCCCAAAGCTAAAGTAGGGCATCTGTTCATTCAATCCAATTCCAACTACACTCAACCAAATCCAAATTAACTTCACACACACCTTCCCCACACTCCATCGAGCAAGAACGAATCGCCTCCCGAGACCTCAGACCACCATAAGTCCAGGTTCGATCAACGTCGACCTCCAAACTGATGGTTCGTGATGCTCCAAGAGAATAGGAAGAAATCCTTGGGCGTGCCGATTAGTAAGGCCTCATCTCAACTAGACAAAGCTTCCTCAATCGATTCCATCGTCGATCTTGAGCTTCGGCGAGGTAATTCCCCAAAATCGAGCTTTTGTTAAAATTTTCTATGGCTTTTTGAAGGAAAGTTGCATCTCGCATTTTACTAGCCATTGGATCCCTTTAGATCTTTCATGTGGAGGTGTGAGATCGATCCTCGCTCGATTCGAGCTTAGGTGAGCTCGGATCGAGCGACAGAAGGTGAATGGTGTCCATCTTCCATCGCTTGTGAGATGATGGATCATGCACCGTTCATTCCACATGATTAGAATGGAGGGTCATGATTAATTTGCTAGATTAATATGATTTTATCCCTTAAGGAACCACAGGTTTGATCTACACCGTCTGATGTTAGATTAGACTATGGAGATGAAAGTGCATCCGCCGCCAGCCACGTCAGTGCTGAGTGGGACGCGCTTAAGTGGCCAATCCCACATCGCCACATGGAAAGCATGCCACGTCAGCATTCTGTATGGCGCCGATGGGATTAGGCTTAATTCAGGCCTAATTAATGTATTTAATGGCTGAAACTTCCAAAATTCATAATAAATTGTAGAAAAATTTAAAAATTATAAATAACTACTTATTTTAAAGGTATTTAGAGGAGATTTATTTAAAACTAATTTCAAATGATTTTGAATAATAACTGAGGTTTAATTAAGGTTTAATTATTAAATTAATTAGCTTAATTACTCCTTAATGACTTGAGTAATTAATCCCAAAATTTGTGGGTTAATTTAATGGGATGACTTCTACCTCCCATAAATTCCTTGGGATTTATAGCTTGGTTAATTAGGGTAATTCACTATTTAATCCCTAATCACTCTCTTAATTAGTTTAATGAATTAATTAAACTCCTAAATAACAAAAACTAATTAATTGAGTATATTAATCATTGTTGAACAGTGAATGGGCAAGGGAAATGGGATTAGGACCTCTCTCCTAATCTTTTTCCTGAGCCCATCTTCTTTTAAAAGGAAAGTAAATTAAGAAATGAGACTAATTAAAGAATTAATATATTAAAGGGCTTAATTAATCAAATTCAAATCCTAATCATATCAGGTCTTAATTAATTAATTCATGGGTAGATATTTAGGTGTTTAATAACCTAAAGGCACTTAGGGGAATTATGGCTAATCCACATGTGTGGGGAAGTCATAAGAGTACTTAATTAGTTCCTTAATTTAATTAACTATTAATCATGAGCCAATTGCATTAGGCCTCTTCAATTTTCTAGGATCATTACAAATTTACTATCCATACATTAAGTGGTGATTCATTGACTTAATTAAGGATCCAACCTAATTCATACCCACCCTTCTCTTAAATTAAATTAAATTTCCCATGTGGGAATGGGATTAGATAACAAATGAGTACTCCTCTTCCTCTTTAAATCAAATCAAAGACTCAAAAGTAAATTGATAAAGGAACTTTGGTTTTCTTTAAATGGGTTTATTTAATGTGATTATCCTTAGGAATTAGTTTAATTGAATGAGTCATGTGTTGAAATTTAATTATTTCTTTCTAAGCACATTAAATGTTGTATGTCATTTGATTTCATGCATTCATGCTTTCAAATTTAAATAAATCAAATGAATTTCCTTTATGTAAGCTTACATGTGTTGGCTTAATTAAATATATGTGTGGCTATTATCACTAATAAATTCAAAACAATTTTTCAAAACTTATGAATTGATTATAATACTTAGAGTGTTGATAGTTATGGATATACATAGGATTTGCATGTGTTTATAGCTTAAGCATATTAAATAAAGCTCTATTTTCTATAATTCATATATAGATTTACATGAGTTTGAACAACAATGGGTATATAGTCTAGACATCCTGGGAATACGTGGATTTAAGTACCCCCAAGGAGGTCATTTCATTATCTCATTTCTCTGGTTTAACAATGGCACGTACTCATTTTGTATCATTCTTATGTATGTTGATATTAGAATTTAGATAGAGCTTTAATTCATATGCCTAAATGATTTACTTAAAGAAAGTACAACCTTTGCATGATTCTCATCCTTATAGTTGTGTATGCATTCATATGTATTTAAGATAACAAGTGTTTAGTTTGGACATCCCGGGAACACGATATTGTAGTCAGTCCCAAGGAGGTCATTTGATTACCTCACTTCCCTAGTTTGATAATGACACGTACTTTCTCACATATTTTATGCATGTGTATGTGTGCTTAATTAAAAGATGAAGACACCCTTTTGTTACCAAAAATACATGCATTTACATTCACCTAAGTCATTAGCATATGCGATATGTATAAATTAGTGCTCTCTTTTCCTTATTCATGTATAGATTTACATAAGCTTAGAATGTTAATAAGTATATAGTCTGGACATCCTGAGAATATGAGGCTTTAGTTAGCCCCTAGGAGGTCATTTGATCACCTCACTTCCCTGGTTAACAATGGCATGTACTTATGTGATTTTATCCTTATGTATTTTAGTATTAGAATTTGGATAGAACTTTAATTTATACATTCATATAATCCAATCAAAAATGAAAATATAAGCTTCAAATATATATTTATATTCATCATTCAAGTGTGCTAAAATATGTTGCATGTATTGATACACTTAGGATTGAATCATATGCATGTTACATGTGATGGAAAAGAATGATTCAATATATGACATGTGATAGTAATCTAATTAGATTAATCTTAAGAAGCTTTTCATATTGAATAAGGTAATTTAAGGTTAACCTAAACTTAGGATTAATTAAAATCATTTAATAAGCCATTCATTAAAGAGAACTAAATCAAATTAATGTGCTTTAGAAATGGCTTAAGGTAGGAATGGAAGAGGGTAATCCTCTTCCTTCTCATTATAATACTTAGTTGCTAGGTGTAAATCAAATGAAACTAAAATTCACAAATCCACTAAACAACTTAAAGTGAAACCAACCTGCATGTTAACTTGAACAATTTCCAAACTTTGAAAAATACAACTCTAATGCTTAGTTAAGACACACCACACAAGATCTTAACACACACATTAGATTTAAGTCACCACTTCTAGCTCTATGTTAGGACGGTGTATGATGTGATGCATGTTTTGTTTTATGATGTATTAATTTAGACTGGATGTTAGGGTGTGTGCTTCGTAGACTGGATGCTAGGCCAATCTTAACCTAATCATGTTTTCTGTAAGGGATTGTGCTTAAGGCGATGCTTAAAAATAAATATGAATGCTCTCTTTACAGGTTGCTTAAACCCATAAGCATATTCCAAGTTAGGACGGGTGGGCTTGGTTACCCATGTGTAAGGTGCTAAGTCCAAATTGTACATATAACTGCTTGGGATTGTATGCGTGTTTAGCTAACCTATGTTTTGTAGGTGTGGGTAGATTTATTTTTCATATATAAATGTAATTTTGTAATAGGAATGAAAATTAATGCTATGGGGGATTAGGATGAGCAGTGGCTAGAAGGCTTTGTCCTGGGGTACCCTATGATGCCTTCGAAGCAAGCACATCTAAATCAAAGAATGAGGAAGATGGAAGAGTGAGGAATGAAGGCCCCATATCATTTAATACAATTGTAATTATTCTTTCATATTTTGGGTTGTATAAGGGTAGAGGTCATCTACCCATCTTTTCTTTTCAGATTATACGGCGGAGCCTGACCGCATCAGCCTCTTATTCTTTGGTGGTAGTTTATAAAATTGATTGATATTATGTTTAAATTATGCATTAGGATTGCATCTTTTTTATAGTTTCATATGATTGATGCTTTAATATGTGGCCTAGATGCGTTAGGCTCTTAGGATAAAAAATAAATTTTGTACCTAATTAACTACTCATAACAAAATTTTAAACAACTCATAACCTCACCATAAAGCCTAAGACATAAATAAGATGATTAAAAGATTTAGTAGCCCCTTAGCTGTATGGTTGTATGTCTCACATCATGCATGCATATTCTACCACTCTTGCAAAAATGAGGGCCTCCATTCTTACACGCATAGGGACCGCTTGACCCATGAGAGAAACCCTTACTAATAGAGCTTCACCCTCTCTCTTTTGATTTGGCCAATAATCTACTTCATCATCCATTTAGGCATATAAAAATCTCAAAGCCTTTGTCAAAATGATGTGTCAAAAATGGAATAAAAATTTGAAAAGATTTTGTATTTATAGATTAAGTCATATGCTCATACCACTCATGCTTTAGTCTCTTATTGAGTAGGTTTAGGTCTTTAGTCTCTTTCCAATTAGCTAACTACCCTAGCTATCTCACAATTCATAAGACTAGACTACATGGTTTTAAAATCATAGAGGGAGTTAACTGGCGGCCACTTTAGACGGTTATAAATTCATAAGTTCGAACGTTTATTCTCTCTTGTGGAGATAAACCTTCATGTCTGCCTGTCGCTTAGATTTAGGTCATGCTTTAGCTTGTACTAAAGCTCCCTAGATTTAGGATATGAGGTAGCTATTTCCTTTGGGCTACAAGCATAAATCCTCACCTCTTATGCACTTCCACAACCTTGTGTTGGCGGATAAGCCCTAGCAATCTAATAAAATTCAACTCAAATAAATAAGTCTCTTCACTTTCAAATATATAAAGCCCAATTATATGATAGATTGGAATGTTCACTAGGCTTCCTAGTATCATGAGCATTTCCTACTTCCTCCCTTTGGATTCCAAAAGTAAGTCTTCTCCTTGAACTTTCCCAATTGATTTTTCAAATATAACCAATCCTTTAATAGTCTAACATTAAAATCTTTGGAGATGATGATTGTTTACTTTAATCGACAGTATTCTTAGAGAATTTCATTCTCTGAGATGTAATTAACTATGGAGGCCTGCCTCTACAGAGAACTTAAGAACCCGATTTAATATAAACCCTGCTTTATTCATCCATGTAAAGCAGGAAAAAAAATCTCTGGTATATTCGAAGACCCATCATGCCTTAGGAGTCCTTATCAAAGATGTCATACCAATGTTAAAATTCAATCACCTCACAAGTATGCCATACAATCTACGTGGTGTCCCCCACATCCAAAAATAAACACCACAACATGAATATAAATAAAAAAAGTGAAATACATGGAATTCTTAGTCTTCACATGAAAAGACAAATAATTTTTTTTTGCTTAACATCCATTTCATGATTGACCTTCATGCAAGCAAGTGCAGTAAATAGTTTTTCAAAGATTTCATACTAAAACACTTTATTAAGTATTAGTATATCTCCAAGCATAATTCCCATTGCATATGAATGTGCATTAAATTTGTGGTATACCCCTTAATTGGCATGAACTTGATTCTCAGTGTCTTATACGCAACAACACTCTAGCTCTACTCTCAAAATACACCTTCTTGGATGCCTAAGGTTAGGGTCCACTATATTACCCCAAAATTTTGACTTTGGTTTTGAGAATCATATCCTAACTCACCTTAAGATTACACAAAGATCAGTCTCAAATAAAATAAAAAAAGAGAAATCTTAGTACTCATAAGAATGACAATTACAATAGAAATTGTAGAAAATGTAACTTCACCATAACATCGAACACTCAAGATAAGCCACTTTCATACCAAATAACACATTTAGTTTATTTTATGCCAAACATTCATATTATTAACAAATCACCCATGGATCCAAAATAACACATATGAATTAGATGCATATATCAATCTAAATAAGCACACATTTTATCTCATAAAATTTATGAATAATATTATAGAATCAATAGGTTATAGTTATGATTTCATATCATGTAATTCATTGTTAAGTTAATCATTAAATGCACTCACAAAAAACACTTGACTCCAATCATCAGCTACTCTCTCAAATAAAAGCCCTTATTTTTCACTCATGCTAACCTCTCTAGAAAATTGGGTCCTCACTCCTTTTTTTGGCTCTTACATACTATTCTAAACAAAATATCCAAAGCATTCCTTAGTACTACCACCTTATTAAATGCATGATTAACTTCTTTTCTAAATCATCAAAATTTCCTCTACAATGAGTGACCCTTGATCAAGATGAGTCACTTTATGAAACAATCACTTCTCTACATAGATATCCTCTTCATTCTCACTAATAGAAGTTTGATTCACTCATCATGTGTATCATTAGTAGTAGCAAAGTTCTTGAACAAACCAACTAAAGGAAGAATGGCCCATTGCATCAATGACAAACCCATCAATCTCAAATGAGAGCAACTACCTTTCGTTAGTGGCAGGAATGATCACTTCTTTCTCTTCCTCTATAAGGCTTTCATCATAGCTCTATTCAAGCTCACTAATAAAAAAGAGACAAATCCATTGTATTTAATTTCTAGGCCTTGGACCATTAGAGGTTGCTTAGCTACTACATAATAATCCCATAATATTTATTAAAATTTAAACAATATGATGGCTTTCCAATAAGAATGCCCCTACACCAATCCATAAAAAAATTTTTTGATAAAGACCATAAATACTATAATAGAAGTACATGTAGATTAATGCACTGGAAAGGAGTAATTGAAAGAAAAATGAAAACATCAAAACTACTTCCACTTTACCGTGAATAAATTAGAAGTATGAAACTATGATGCTTAATTGAAATTGTACAACAATAAGAAGTGATCATTTTTGCTTTTGGATTTTCTAGGGCTAATTGAAATGAGATGAGAGTGCTAACAAATAGATAATGTTTGAATTATTAAGAATGCAATTAATGGATAATTATTTGAAGCATAATACATCCATTAAAAATGTCATATTTAGTTATACCTCATACTTGAATTTTCCCCATCTATTAATCCTTAATATAAAAAGTACCATATAATAATTTAATAAAATACTTTTATTCTTGAAAAAAGAAAAACTAAGATGAAATTTTATAGTATAGTAGAACACATAAAATATTATACAAATAAAAATTTCAAGAAGGGTAACCAGGGAACATAAAATCCATGAGAGTAATTTAGAAACTCACACCATGATTGATAAGAAAGTCATTATTATTAATATATGACATGTGAAGAAAAAAATTATGGAGGTTTGATATGACATGGTGAGAAGAACTGGTTTTAAGAAGCTAGTTATTATGGGATGTGAGATAAGGTAGAAATGTAAGCTTGCAAATGATATTAGCAATAGTTGAGGGTTCATTTAGGCTAATATGAAAGAGCATGCAAGAAGTGGTTCATATTTTTTTGAAGTAGCCTTGTTGGTCACATAATTATTGTTTATCAAGATAAGTATGAAGGGTGTAAGAGAGAGATGGATTCGAGGAACTTTTACACATGTGGTATTGAGAGGATGTTAGATGGGGGATGGAAAGGGCTAAAAGCATAATGTATTGTGCTTAAAAATGATGGTTGGCTAAAGGGTGGTTGAATTAAATGATTTTGTTGGATAGGTTGATGGTTATAGGTAAATAATAAGTTGTTTGTAAATGAATTTCATTATCAATCAACTCTTCATGCAATTTATGAAAGGAAATGATAGTTATGCATACAAGAATAAAAGGTAATAATGATTGTGCTTAAAAGAATAGATTAGAATGAATCCTCATAATTAGTCCAAAACATTGTGCCAGTTACGACATCAACAATGGAATTAATAGCCTGAAGATTTTCTATATTAACTGAGTGCATTTGATCACAATATAATAGATGCGACCTTTCAGCTAACTGGCATGACCATGAGAGGACATGATATATGCAATGAAACATGTTTCAAACAATGATCTCACATAAGCTGTGAAGAAGATGAAATTTAGTGTGAGTAATCTAGATATGACATTGAGAACTAGGTTATCTTATCAAATATGGAAGGTGTAGGTGTGAATTGGTATAAATTCTATAAATTATGATATAATTGGTGGTAGACATGGTTTAGTATTCATTTATGAAGCTAAGAAGATCAAAGACTATAAGTGTAGAGTATGAAATTGAAATTTCTAAGAGATATATTTTATAGATGAGAGCTTTTGACTAGAAGCCCTGTCGACTTAGCGCAGAACTGTCCTAATGCTAGCATAGGACCTCCTCCAATCTTTGATAGGTGCCTCGTAGTGAACTGTAGGTGGAGGTGACACTAAGATCCTCCAAACATCTTCTTATCCATCAGATCCAGAAAGAGGATGAAACTTATTTTGTGTAATCAGAGGAGAAACTATCCTGGGTGACTCCTCTACTGCAAATTGAGAAACTGTCTCCATCTCTTTGGCTATGCGCACATGATGCCACTTGATCTTGCGGCATCTATTATGACACTGAGTTATGCTGGGAGGCGTAGTGCGAGAATTAGACCCTACCTATCCCTGAAGCCAGGGAAGCCTTTCTCTTGGAAGAAGCAAGTGAGTGGGTACTAGCCCGTATTGGGGTAGTAACGGAACAACTGAGTGAATCGGTGCTAAAATTGCAACTATCGCAGGAACTGCTACAACCTTCCTCTTTAGTGAGGGAAACTTGGAGTCTGAAGGCATCTCAACATGGATGATTTTCCTCACCACCACACTCTTGTGAGGCTTGCCCTATGACAAGTGATCCTGGCCCCCTCGAATCCTCGGTCGAAGTGAATAAGATAGGCAGTCAATCTATGGGAGGCCGGCCCGATCCAAGGCCAAATTCACCCCAAAAGGAAAAGTGAAGACATATTTCTGGGTATCCATTTGTACTGAACTGAACTTGAGAAAAATTGACCGAAATTGAGTTGAAATTTTACTATTTTTGAAAATAAACTCATATCAGATTCTCTGCCTTAATTTGCTTTAGAATTTGAATCCATACTCAACAATTTGAATATGTTAAGTGGGGCTCTTTGAAGTTAGGAGAGAGATTTTGAATTTAGAATTGGAGAGGAGATTTTGAATTTAGAATCCATTTTCAACAAATTTGTGTATGTTGAAAATGGGTTCAAAGATTTTGAAGAGATTATTGATGCTTCCATTAGTTCATATTTGAATTTTATTTTTGTGTTTGGGGACCCTTTATTTAACAAAATTGTATATGTTAGAATAAAGGGTCAATTGATTTTGTTTGGGATTGCTCATTTAGAAAATTTGGGTATGCTAAATGAGTTGTTTGAAAAATAATTTTCCTCTTTTGCTTTATGAATCATGTGAATTTGGAATTGGAATCTTACTTAGCAAATTTGTGTATGCTAAAAAGTCCAAATGTTTTCTTGTTTTGATTTTTGAAAAGAGGATATTTACTTAGCAAATTTGGGTATGCTAAATGAAGTCCAATTGTGTTTGATTTTTGTGTTTTCGAAAAGAGGATATTTACTTAGTGAATTTGGGTATGCTAAATGAAGAATCCAAATGTGATTTTTTGAGATTTTGATTTTGAGAAGAGAATCTTTACTTAGAAAATTTGGGTATGCTAAATAAATGATCCAAATGTGTTTGATTTTTGTGATTTTGAAAAGAGGATCTTTACCTAGCAAATTTGGGTATGCTAAATGAAGAATCCAAATGTGTTTGATTTTTGTGATTTTGAAAAGATGAACTTTACTTAGCAAATTTGGGTATGCTAAATGACTATTCCAGATGTGTTTGATTTTTGTGATTTTTGAAAAGAGGATATTTACTTAGCAAATTTGGGTATACTAAATAAAGGATCCAAATGTATTTGATTCTTGTGATTTTGAAAAGAGGATTTTTACTTAGCAAATTTGGGTATGCTAAATGATGAATCCAAATGTGTTTGATTTTTGTGATTTTTGAATAGAGGATATTTACTTAAAAAATTTGGGTATGCTAAATAAAAGATCCAAATGTGTTTTATTTTTGTGATTTTTGAAAAGAGGATCTTTACTTAGCAAATTTGGGTATGCTAAATAAATGATCCAAATGTATTTGATTTTTGATTTTTGAAAAGAGGGCCTCTACTTAGCAAATTTAGGTATGCTAAATAAAGAATCCAAATGTGTTTGATTTTTATGATTTTGAAAAGAGGGATCTTTACTTAGCAAATTTGGATATGCTAAATAAAAGATCCAAATGTGTTTGATTTTTGAGTTTTAAAAAAGAGGACCTTTTAGAAAATTTGTATGCTAAATAAAGAATCCAAATGTATGATTTTTATGATTTTGAAAGAGGGATCTTTGCTTAGCAAATTTGGTATAAAATAAAAAAGATCCAAATGTGTTTGAAAATGAAACTCATTTGACAAATTTGGTATGTCAAATGGGAGTCAATCATATTTTATTTTTTTAAAGATGAAATTTTGTGTGTATTTTGAAAAGAAATTCTAACTAAACACATGTGGATGTAAATGGAATTTCAAATGGTGTAATTTTATTTGAATAAAATTCATTCAACATATTGATATATTGAATGAAGAGTTATTTTTTAATTTGTATTTGAGAAAAAGAAATTTTATTTAAATGTATGAATATGTTAAAATGATTTTTTATTTTGTTTGAAATGAAATCTTCATTCAATAAATTTGGTATATTGAATGATATATTATATGAAAAGCTTTTCAAAATGATTTTTTGTTCAAAATGATAAAGTATATTTAATGAGGATGTTCATTTATGCTTTTTGGAAAAATGATTTTTGATTTTGTTTAGAAATGAAATATTTATTCAATAAATTTGGGTATATTGAATGAGGATGTTCATTGTGTTGTTTGGAAAAGATGATTTTTGATTTTGTTTAGAAATGAAATCTTCATTCAATAAATTTGGGTATATTGAATGAAGATGTTCATTTGTGATTTTCGAAAGATGATTTTGATTTTATTTGGAAATGAAATCTTCATTCAATAAATTTGGATATGTTGAATGAGGATATGCATGTGTTTTTTTTTTTAAAAGATGCTTTTATTTTATTTTATTTAGAAATGAAATCTCCATTCAATAAATTTAGGTATATTGAATGAGGATATTCATGTGTGCTTTTTTAAAAGATGATTTTTTTTAGAAATAAAAATCTTCATTCAATAAATTTAGGTATATTGAATGAGGATGCATATGTGCTTTTTTTTAAAATATGATTCTTAGTTTTGATTTTGAAAAGATCTTACATGTAACAATCTTGAAGATTGTTAGATGAGGTGCAAATATTTTATTATGTGAACTTTTTGGAAAAGTGTTTTTTTTGGAAAGTGATGTTTTTATAAAGGATTTACTTTTCTTTATTTTTGGAATGAACCTTTCCTTGCCATAGAAATAGTAAGGAAAAAGGTCTTTAATAATATTTTTTATGAAATTTTTAATTTCACCTATTGGGGGACCCAAAAGGGGTTTTAAGACCTACATGGAGTGAGGTCCCAAAACCTAAAGGATGTTGGCTAGCTTAGCTTAAGAATGAAACAAACTAAGTGCAAACGAAAAAGAAGGATAGTCTCAGATTCATACAAAGTACAAATACACTACCGATACTTAGAGACAATGATCATTTACCAAAGATGGAGAGAGGAACCATCCCCAGTGGAGTCTCCAAAAACATTTATGGTGTTTATTTCTCAAACTCTTTGGGGGAATTTGAAAAATAACATTTTTGGTATATGTTGGGACACCACGTAGATTCGTAGATGTTCTTATTAGTGTGATCGAGTAAGACATTGAGCTATCTTGAGAGACAGAAGTCACCACCCTACAATGGACCTAATCAAATAAGGACCCTAAGGATAATGAGTCTTCAAATAGATTCTTCCCCTACTTTACATGGAAAAGTAAAGTAGGGTTTATTTTAAACCAGGTTCGTTAAGTTCCCTATGTAGGCAAGACCCCACAGTTAATTACATTTGAAGGAATGAGATTCCTTAAGAATACTCTTGATTAAGGTAAATGATCCTTGTATCTAAAGATTTCAAAGATAGGACTATCAATAAATTGGTTCTTTTTGGAAGATCAAATGGGATTGATCAAAAGGAGGGAGTTATTATCGAAACCAAAGAGAGATGAGTAGCAGATGCTCACGATGCTAGGAAACTTAACGAGCATCCCAAACTATCCTATGGTTGGGCTTTATATTTTTGAAATTTGAAGAGGATTATGTGTTTGAGTTGAATTTTCATTAGAAATCTAGGGCTTATAATTTCATAATACAAAATCAAAGAAATGCCTAAGAGGTGAGGATTTATGCTTGTAGCCCGCAAAGGATAACAACGACCTCAGAACCTCAATCTAGGAAGCTTTGGCAAGGGCCAAAGAATGACCTAAATCTAAGAAAAAAATGGGTATATAGTTTATCTCCATAAGAGAGAATAAATCACCTGACTGTTGGACTTACAACCGCTTGGGGGTAGCTGCCAACTAACTCCTCATACAATTTTAAAAACATGTAGGCAAGTCATATGTTTTCCAAGATAGCTAGGTTGTTGTTTATTTAGAAAGGAGACTAAGTCCTTAAACACACTTCCTAAGAGACTAGATCATGAAGGGTGTGAATAAATGACTTAATCTAATGCAAATTTTGTTATATTTTATTTTAGTTTTTGGACAATTTATTTGATAAAGGCTATGGGATTTCATATGCCTAATGCATGAGAAATTACTTATGGGCCAAAATCAATAAGAAAGAGGTGTGTTTTCACCATAGCTCTCAAAGGTCAAGCAATATTCTCTGGCAAAAGTAGAAGCCCTCCATTAGCAAGAGTGAAGCAAGATGATTTTATGTATGATGTGAGACATACAACATCCAGCTAAGGAATTGCTAAATATTTTATTATCTTGATTTATGTCCTAGGCTTTAGGTGAAGTTACGAGTTATTTAATTTAATTTTGAGTTGATTAATTAGATAGAAAATTTATTTTTTTCTAAGAGCCTAATCGCATCCAGGCCTTTCATCAATCAATGGAGAAACTAAGAAAATCATGTCATCTTAATGTACAAGCTAAACAAACATCAAATAATTTTATAAAGCTAGCATAAAAGAATAAGAGGCCGATGTGGTCGGGTACCACCGCACAACCCAAAAAGAAATGTGGGTAACCGAAGCTACCTTAACCCGACATTACAATGAATAATTACAATTTAGAAAGAATTCATGTTATGGGGGTCTTCATTCTTCATTCTTCATTTGGACTTGGAATGTAGTTTTCTCCAAGGCTTCACATGGTACATAAGATATGATCTTATGACCATTGTTCATCCTAATTTCCCCATAACATTCATTCCAAATCTTTATTGCAAAAATTACATCAAAATGGGAAAGATAAATCTAACTAAACATGCAAAATAGAGATTTGCTAAACATACCACACAACCCAAGCAATTATAGAAATAATTTGGACATAACACACCACACATGGGTAACCAAGTCCACCTATCCTAGTTTGGATCATGCTTAGGGGTATAAGCAACCGCATAAAGAAAAGCATTTTTATATTTTATTAGCCCTTAAGCACAATCCTTAAGACATGATTAGACTAAGATCATCCTATCATCTACACACATGTACCCTAAAATCCAATCTAAAATATTACATCATAAAATAAAATTAGGCATCATTACGTATTGCTCCCTAATATAGAGTTAGAAATGGTGACTTAGCCTAATGTGTGTGTCATTTAAGGCTTATGTGGCATGTCTGAGCTAGGCTTTCAGGTTAGAATTTTTTTAAGTATGAAGGGTTCAACTTAGAGGGTGGTTTTATTTTAAGTGATTTAGTTGATTTGTTAATTTTATTTGATAAATTGATTTGGTTTGAATGAACCTACACTTAATTACTAAATATTATAAAGAGAAGAAAAGAGAAGATAACTTCTCTTTCACCCCTACCTTAAGTAATTTTTAAGACATATTCATTAGTGCTTTTTCTTTAGTGAATGTTTTATTATGTGTTTTAATTAATCCTTAGTTTATATTTGCTCTAAATAAACCTATTCAATAAGAAAGACATCTTAAGATTAATTAAGGTGCATTACTATTTCATAACACAAAACCATTTATTTCTTTCCACCATGTATACCATGCACATGAATAATCCTAAGCATATCTATACATGCAATGCAAATCTTAGCACACCTTAATGATGAATGCAAAGAGATGTTATTCAAGAAAATTTGAATATTTCATGAATGCATGTTTTTTATTAAATAGAAAAGATGGACTTATTTATCCATTAATCAAATGCACAATTACATGTATAAAAGTCAAGTGAGTACAACAACATTATTTTCTACACCAGGGGTGTAAGGTACAAGACCTTCTTGGGGCTACTTAAAGTCTCAACCCTAGGATGTCCAGACTAATATACCACTTTCCTTAAAGATATATGCATGTACAAAAAGAAATAAATGGATGAAGAATCATACAAAAGATTTTTGTTTGATTTTGATTGTATCATTTATATGTGTAATGTGAGGATCCTTCTTTAGTCATAACATGGGAGTGCATAGGAATATATTTAAGCAAGTGTTATGTTCTTTTCAAATGAACTATACACTTTGCAAATCCTATTCAAATTCATGTTAAGAGAAGAGAAGAAAATCACATACAACATATCTTATGCTATAATAACATGCAAGCTTATAACTACTTATAAGTAGCATCACCTCATTTATAATCTCTAATTTTATAAGTTTTGAAAATAATTTTTGGTTTAATAGTGATAATAACCACTCATATTCTTACTTTAGCCAAAACATACAATTTGACATAAAGAAAATATTTTATTTAATTGATTCTTAAAAAGAGATGAATGCATGATTTCATATGGAAAACAAGATCTAGCATGCTTGGAAAGAGATAAAGTGGTGTAAGCATATGACTTCATTCACCTTAATTAATTCCTAAAGACAATCCTATGAAATAAGATCATTTAAAGTGAATCAAAATTATTTAAGAAGATTTTTTATTTTCAGATTTGGTTTGAAAATGATTTGACTTAGGAATTGTGAAAAGGGTTTGCCAACCCATTTCCTCTGTATGTGAATTGATTTAGTTTAATTTTTAGAACAATTAGGTTGATTTTATGTTTCATTTTGGTAAATGTGTGAATTAAGTCCATTAATTACCCCTTACCTACACAACTTTAACATAATTAATCAAATAATTATAAGCCAACATATAATATGCAACCACATGGAATTTAAATCAGCAATGCACTTAAGAAATAAAGGAGCCTAATGCAATTGGCTCATAATTATTGATTACATTAAGTACTTTCATAACCTTCCCACACATGTGAGTTAGAAATGATTTCCTCAAACTTACCTTAGGCTTTTGAACACCTAAGGATCTACCCAGTGAGAGATTGATTAATTTTAGATTGGTTTTGAAAGTTTCATTAGACTAATTAAGTAGATCATTAGTGGATTTATCCATAATTATGTTTGGATTAAGGAAGAAAGGGGTTTAGGAATAACTTGGGAAAATATCCCAAACCCATTCCATAAATCTCCTCCTTAAAAATATTTAATTATCTCAATTAAGTGATTAAATCACTGTTCATATGCTTAATTACTCTTAATTACATTAAGGGAGTGATTAGGGGTTCATTAATTAATTTTCCTAATTAACTCAGTAATAAATTCCAAAAAAATTGGAGGAGGTAGAAAACATTCCCTAAACATGTCTGAGAAATTTAGAATTAATTAATTAAGTAATTAGGGAGTAATCAAGGTAATTTAATTTTTAATTAAATATTAATTAAGGAAAATTCACTATTTAAAATCAATTAGAAATAATTTTATTCAATTCCCCTCTGTTATATCTTTAAAATGAGCCCTCATTTATATATATTTTTTGAATTTTTCTACATTATATGATTTTATGAAGTTTATGTGATTAATGGATAACTAAATAGCCTAATTAATTAACTAATCTCGTTAGTGCCACGTGGAGTGCAGACGCGATGCACTTTCCACGTGGCGTGATGAAATTCATTATTTAAGTTGTCACATCATGCATTGTGTCAACGGCGGTCGTGCTTCCCAGATTGATCAAGGAGAAGGCCAGGTTATTCCGTGGTTCTCAAGGATTTAAATTAGATATTTAATAAGATTTAATCAGGGTCGTCCATCCAATAAACGTGGGATGGACGGCTCATGATTCATCCCTGCCTAAGCTACGGGAAATGTAGGCCGTTCATCCTCCATGGCTTGATCTGAGCTCACCTAAGCTCGGATTAGGCTAGGATTCACCCCACACCATCAAGAGGTATAGGGAAGAACATCCAATGGCTAAGATATAATGGGATTACAATTCCATTCACAAAGGACCAAGTATTTTTAAAATGAAGATCAATTTTGAATAATACCTTGCCGGAGGTTATGACCGATGCTTTCAACGGAGGATGTAGCTTTTCCTAGTGGAGACGAAGCCCTGTTGAAAGTTTCAAGTCTTAATTTGAAGTGGATTGCTCAATTGGCCAAGCTCCACTTCAATCGCTTGTGACTTTGATCAAAATTCCCCTTCCCATGGCTTGGAGACTTAGGAAACACTTTGAGTGAGCTCAACTATCTCCCTTGATGGTGCTTGCAAAGTGAATTTAGATTTGGTAGAGAATTGAGTGAGTTGGAATTTGCTTAGGCCTCCTCTATTTCAGCCTTGAAGAAAACCGAGAAGGAGGAATTCAAGATAGCTTGGGAATGTTTGCCAAGTCTTGAAGAAGCTTGCTTTCGATCACTCTAGCGCAATCAAATGCAGTGAACTTAGATTGAGTTGGAATGAGGGGGAGTATATCTCCCCGTACTTGGATCGGACGGTCGAGGCTTGTTTTGCCTTTTTTGATCAATTGAGGAGATTGATTGGGTGGTTTAGGTTGTTAGGGACTCCATGTGGGTTCATTTTTGGTAGTGGAGGGAAGTAGAAGTAGTGCCCATGTGCTGGGTGAGTTAATAGAGTGATCCAAGTGGAGACTTCCCATTGGAGGGGTTAGTTTTAGTTACCCTTTGACCTAGGGTTAAAATGGTCATTTTTCCTTGATTTTGATTTGGGTAGATTTGAAATGACTCAAAAATAGGTTGGGCCAAATTTCAAGTGATTTGGAGTTCATTTAGTTTGAATTGGCTCAATTTGACCCATTTAGGTCAAGTTAGGTCAATTTGGGTTAGGTTGACCAATTGGTCAAATTGGGTCAAACCATGGGTTAGGTCAAGTTCAAATGATCATTTGGAGCCTATGGGTATCATTAGTTTGGTTCAATTTGATTTATATTTGGTTTTGGTTCATTTAGGTTCATTTAGGTCAAATGGGTCAAGTTGACCAATTTGACCCATTTGACCCAATTGGATTAGGTCATGGGTTGGTTTAGCCTTGGTTGATCATTTGAAATATTTTGCAAGCTTTAGTTTCAATAAATTTTGGTTAGGTTTGATTTCAAGTTGATTTGACCTTTTAGGTCAAGTTAGGTTCATGGTTAATTGGGATATGTTAGGTCTAGTTGGCTAATTAAAGCTTTGGTCAAATTCAACAAGTTGTTTAGAATGAGTTTAACCCATTGGTTGCAATCAATTTGGGTTAGATCAAGATTTGACCCATTTTGACTTTTTGGGTCAACTTAGGTCAACTTAGGTCAACTTAGGTCAAGTGGCCAATTAGGTTAGGTTTAGCTCAATTGATGGCTTGGTCAAGTTCAATCATTGTTTATGAATTATTTTAGATCAATGGTTCGATTCAAGTTTGGTTGAACTCACATATGGACTTATGATTGAAATATAAATCCATTTGCAAGTGATTTGAAGTCAAATGGATTTTGATTCATTTGATAATTTCAAGTTCAAAGGATGAACATGGGTTTGACTTGAGTTAGTTTTATTTTGGTTTGATGATTGAAGTTTATTTTTTTATTTGGTTTGTGATTGAAGGAATGATTGTTTGAAGAGAAAATCCAAAGGTTTGGATTGATTTGAGTTTGATTTGGTTAAGTTCAAGAATTTGACTTAAAAGAGTATAGGTTGGATTTAGGTTAGATTTGGACTTGAGTTTTGGATTTAGTTTTATTTTTTGAATTTACATTTCATTTATATTTATGAATATAAATGAGAATATAAATGGGTTATGAGAAAATCTTTTGAATTTGGAGCGATTTGAATTTGGTTCGGTTAAGTTCAAGATTTTGACTTGAAAGAGGAGAAGTTGGATTTAAGTTGGATTTGAATTTACGTTTTGGATTTAGTTTTGGTTATTTGAATTTATATTTCATTTATATTTCTGAATATAAATGAGAATATAACTTGTTATAGAAAATCTTAATGGTGATTTATAAAGTTAATTTGGTTTATTAAGATGGTGGATTAATTTATTAAGTTTGCATTAATTAGGTGTTCATTTAATTGGATTAGCTTAGGGTAATTAGTTTAATTAAGGAGTGTGTTTATCTTAATTATCAAATTAAATAAACATTTATTAAACTCTTAATGATGTAATTAATGACTTAATGATTTAGGTTTTGATTATTATTTAATTATATTTATGTTTGTGTTTGATTAATCATAAGTTTAATATGATTAATTTGATTACCTTAATTAGTTTACTTGAGGGTGTGATTAATTATTAAACTTAATTTGGGGTTTGATTTAAGCTTAATTTTAGAGTTACCTTTAATGTAACTTATTTAAATTAATTTGATTAATTGAGATGATGGATTAATTCATTAAGTTTGCATTAATTAAGTTTTATTAAGGGTATTAAAATTTTAAATCATTAGATTAATTAAGGGTTTGTTTAATTAGAGATTAATGACTTAATTTCCCATATGTGAGTGATTTGATTTAGTTAAGTATTTTACTTAAGTTTGATTTGATTAAAGGATTATTGTTATTACCATCATTATTATTAAGTGAATTAATTGTTTATTTCATTTCAATTAAGTTTGATTATTTATGATTAGAGTTTTATTTGATTTAATTCATTTATTATGTTTGTTTGATTTCATTAACATGTTTGATGTAGTTAGTAGGTTGAAATATTTAATGGTCAATCAATTATCTTATTCCAAATGGATGTGATTTAATCATATGTTAACTAAGTTTACTTTAATTTTATTTGGTTTAATTCGATTAGTATTAAATGATTACATTGTATTGGTTTATTAATCAATTTGATTTTTTTTAGTTTATTTAATGATTAATTAGTTTTAGTTTATTTATACTCATTAAGGGGTTTCATATGATTAAGATTCCATGCTTAGTGTAGGTTTAGTTATACTCTTTTCACCCATGTTAAAGTTTCTTAGATTTGTTTAATTTTAAGTTTGATTTAAGATTTAATCATTTAATTGAGTTTTATTAGCTTAAATCATATTTAATTTAATTTCCTCTAAGGATGATATTTTTCTGATTTAATTTTGATTAATGATTGCTTAAGTGCTATTTCATTTCTGATTTTGATTTGATATTTAAATTATTGTTAGATTATATTTTAATTAACTCCTTAATTGATTAAACTTTATTCTTAAGTGTTTGTTTGGGGTTCATTAGGATTCAGAAGATCACATTATTTTCTTAAGAGTCCTAGATGTCAATTGAACTAATTTAAGCCATTTGATGATTTTTGTAAATTTCTGAATTTTTATTTGATTTATCTTATTAAAATGGACAATCTGAACTTCAAAATTTAATTTTTTTCCCAATCCAGAAGTTCTTTTCACTTGAAATTTTTATGGTATGTGTGTTTTAACTTTAATTTCAATCTCAAAAATTTTAACTTAATCTCACATATATTTTTAGTTTAATTAATGAAATTTAATTTTCACTAAAACTTAATTTAAGCCAAAATACTCATTGAAATTTGGGGATTTTGGGTTTGTTGGATTTCTCTTAGAAAGATGAATCCAATGAGCCTTTGTTTATAATTTTTGGTTAAATATTTTATTTTCTATGAATTTTTGAAGTTTTAGGTGATTTAAATTAAATTTTTTTAAATAAAAAAAATACGCGCGACGCTTATGTTAGCCGTTGGGTAGGAAGACCGGTCAACCCACGGAAAGCAACCCATGGCTCGCTCTGGACCATTCGATCATAGATCAAATGTCTATTTTTTCCCTCCATATGGCGAAAATTCATCTTGAATTTTTCACTAGTGATTGAGCCATGATCATGTGGGATGGATGGTGTAGAGATGAGGATAAAATGAGTTTTTTAAAGGATAGATTTTTCAAAACTTATCCAAATGGACTTTCACGTTGATTTTGAAAATTTTATTTTTTAATTGGGATGATTTAAAGCAAAATGATGGATTATCTTGGAATTTCTAAAATGTGAAAATTAATACAAAATGAATTCTAAAATGGATTTGGGATTTAGGATGGTTTTGGCGGAAGATTGAGGAACTCAATTTGTGAGGAAGCTTTGGAATGATCTTTAATTGCCTCCCTTTGGATTGTCTTCTCTAATGTTTACCATCCTCAGAAAAGTAACAATTTATATTTGAGCTCAAAAATGGCTCAAAAATGGGGATGGGTTCTCATTTTAGCTTTTGGGCAAATGGTGGTGGGAGGAATGATCTAAAGATTTTTTTTATAATGGCCAAAATTCATTTTTTTTTTGATTGGCAAATTGATTGTCATCTTGTTGGGATGGATGGTGGATTGATTGAGGACTTTAGTCAAAGTCCTCTCTTTACCATTTGATCAGCTCAATTCAATGCAATGGGGAGGAGTTAATGCATGTGATGGAAGAATTAAATGAGATTGGGTGAATCATTAGGATCCATGAATTTGATTTGGGTTGATTTTGAGTTATGGTTTGGGTTGGTTTGATCAAATGGTCAAGCTTGATTTTGGATTTGGCCCAATTTGGTCATATGATATGGTCAAATTGATTTTGATTAAATTGGCCAAAACCAATGGGTGATTCAATCAATTGGCTGGAAGATGAATGTGTTTGGTTTGAATTAATTTGATTTAGGCCAAATTGACCCTTTAAATATTTGGGCTAGGTTGGGTCAATTGGATGATGATCAAATTGGTTTAATTATGGCTTTGATTCAAGTTCAACAATTAATTTGGAATGAACTTGAGCCATTGGTTGCAATCAATTTGGGTTAGATCATGATTTGACGATTTGGTCCTTTGAAATTTTCAAGTCAAATGACCAATTGGGCTTGGTTTGGCTCGGTTTGATTTATATTGATTTTGGGTTGATTTATCATTGGTTTCAATAAATTTTGATGAGTTTTGTAGTTGGTTCATTTGGAAGACTTGGTCAAATTTAAATTTGACAATTGATGATGATTCATTGGGTATCAACATTCATTGAAGGATTTGGTGATTGGTTCAATCAATTTGGGTTGATTGAGTTGCTCAAATGATTAGATTTGGGTCAAGTGGATAAGTGTCAATTGGTTTGATTTTATTTGATTGTTTAGTTGAACTTATATATTTGAATATAATTTGATAATCAATTTGAGTCAATTTGGCTCATTTGAAATTTTCAAGTCAAAGAGTTGGTTTGACTTTGGCTTGATTTGTTTGATGATTATGGGTTTCATTTATATTTTGAATAATTGAATGAATGATTGATTCAATAGAAATTTTATTAGTTTTGAGATGATTTGGGTTAAGTGAGTAAGGGTTTGATTGAGTTTGATTTGATTTGATATAGTTTTGGTCATTTGAATTTGATTTCATTTATATTTGTGAATATAAATGAAGGAATAATTTATAAAGATCAATTGAGTTTGATTTGATAAGGGGTTTTGGCTAAAGCTTATGAATGTGGTTCATATGACTTAGGAAGGATTTTAGATTTGAAGATTTTGGGTTTCAATTATTTGAGTCAAATTTGAAATATTTATTGAATTTGAATTTGAGATTTAGTTTGAGGTGAATCTTTGATTTGAGAAAGTGTATCTAGTTTGGGTTTTCTATAGGATAGGTAATTTCCTTGGCAAAGCAGCTAATCTTATGATTAACACAAGTCTAGGCTTAGGTTAAGTGTTCACCTAATCACTAGAAGTGTCTTATGACTGAGTTCTTAGTGCAGAAGTGTCTAATCTAAAAGAGGAGGTTAAGAACTCACTCCAAAAGTGAGGTAAGGACCCCAAATAGGTATGAACAGCGACAAGGCACCACATATTTGGCAAGATCAACAACATCTAAGATTGCAAGCACTAATAAAATGATCTATACTCGAGGTAGATAGGATCATGATCTTAGTGCGATGTTCTTTATATAATGACATAAGAGCAAGAAGGAATCTGGGGATTGAGTACATGAACCTCCCACTTTGGAAGCAGGTTCAAGTTATCCGCTAGGGATAAGAATCTAAGTTTGATTATGTGTATGATTTGTTTGGGTGCGTATCCGCTGGGGATTGAGTACCTGAACCTTTCACTTGGGAAACAAGTTCAAGCTATCCATTGGGGATAAGAATTTGATTGGATTTCTTTGATTTGTTTGATTAGACTCCACTAGGGAGGTTGATTTAATTTGTTATGGCTCCACTGGGGAGAAGGGTTCTAGATTGAGCATATCCACCAGGGATGTACACTCAGTTAAATTTATTTGATTTAGATCTAAGCTCTGCTAGGGAGGCTAATTTGATTTGTGCCTCGTTGGAGGGAAATTTGGTTTGTGCTGATTAATTTGACTCCACTGGAGAGGTTGGTTTTGAATTTATTTTATTATGGACCTTGTTGGTGTGCGATGGACCACATAAGAAGGAGCCATGGGGTTTTAACTTTGTCAGATTTATAAGTCCAAAGGGGTAGTCTACCTGCCATAAGGTAAGACCATCCGACCTAATGGGTTGCCTTTCGACTTGCAACAACTGTACTAGGAAGAAGGCATAGTAGACTTACATCTTCCTAAGTAGGGATCGGCTGTTGGGGTGATCTTGATGGCATAAAATCGGACCTACATAAGCGATTCTTGAGTGAGCCTCACTAGGGATCTTACCTCAACTCAAAGTAGTCGATAATTCGATTTATATTGATTTGATTTAAATTGATTTAATTTAATTTGGTGTGTTGTGTTGTGGACCCTGTTGGTGTACGATGGACCCACTAAGCTATGTTGGCCTTGACTTATCTCAGATTTACAAGTCCAAAGGGGTAGTCTACCAGCCACAAGGTAGGACTATCGGCTTTGGGTTGCCTTTTGTGTGCAGCGATGAAGAAAGCGTAGCAGACTTACATCTCTCAAAGTAGAGATCAGCCGTTGGGGTGATCTATCGATGGCATAATAGATCAAACCCTACCTAGGGTGACTATTTGAGCGAATGCCACTAGGGGTCTTACCTCAACTCAAGAGTAGTCCTGATGATTAACTTGATTTGATTTAATTTAAATTTGTTATATTATGGACCTTGTCGGCGATGGACCCATTGAGAAGGAACTATATCGGCCTTGACACATTTAGATTTTCAAATCCAAGGGTAGTATACCACCACAAGGTTGGACTATCGGCCTAAGGGTTTCATTTTGTGCTGATACATCTTGGGAAGAAAGAGTAATAGACTTACATCTTCCAAAGTAGGGATCAGCCGTTGGGGTGATTTGTTGATGGCATAATAGACATAGGGTGACTATTTGAGCGAATGCTGATGGTCTTACCTCAACTCAAGAGTAGTCAAAATTAATTTAATTTTAGATGGACCCTGTTGGTGTGCGATGGATCTACTAAGAAGGAGATATCGACATCTTAGATTTACAAATCTAAAGGGATAGTCTACCGGCCGTGAGGTAGAGCTAACTAACATAAGGGGTGCCTTTCTATTTGCAATGGTCAAGTTAGGAAGAAAGCGTGGGGACTCACATCCTTCTAAACAAGGAACACAAAGGTGATTGATTGCTTGAGCAACAAATCGGGCCTAACCTAGGGCTGCCCGTTAGTTTGCAATGATCGTTCTAGAAAGAATGCGTAATAGACTTATATCTTATAAAGCAAAGACAACCGCCGGGGTAACTCATTGGTGGCACAACAAGTTGAACCTGACCTAAGGGCAACTACTGAGAGAGTGCCAACCCGAGGACTCATCTCAACTCAAAGTAGTCAGGCAATTCCTATAAGGAGTATTGTTGACATTGCCTTAAAGATATGATTCCTTCTTGGGAAAGGGGCCACTAGGGGCTTGAATTCCTAATTGACAAGTGAATTAATTTTGTTTGTTTGTTTAGTTTATTTTAACGTGGACCCTATTAGTTTGCGAGGGATCAAACTGAGAAGGAGCTTATATCAGCCTAGACCTATCTAAGATTTACTGAATCAAGGAAAAATCTATGCATCCGCTGAATAAATTCTCCAACCACAGGGGTGGCTACTAGGAAAAGGGGTGTCCAATCTAAAATAACACGGTAGTGTCTAAATGGAGTCGCAAAGGATGCGATACAAATAGAATGCCCGTAGGGGATGGGGGCTCTAAAGGCTTAATCCAACACCCTGGAGAAGATGACATGGCTAATCATATATCAAATAGGTATTCGATGCCAACTAAAGGAGAAAGCATGGAGACTCAAATCTGCCAAGAGTGGTGTATCCACTGAGTGAGTCGCTGTCAGCATAGCGAACATCAACCAACCTAAGGTGCCCATTAATTTACGATAATCAGTCTAGAAAGAAGGTGTGTAGGCTTACATCTCTCTAAAGCGGCGATCCGAGATAGTCTGCGACTTGGATAGGGGCCATCACTACTAAATGAGGAGTCATATGTAAGGACCCAAGCTTAAAGTAGTCGGGGGAAAGTAGTCATTAGAGACTTATCCTAAACTTACGTATTGCTCACTTAATTGACTGGTATGTTAGCTGAGTCCAAGAAAAAAGCATGTATGCTTACATCTTCTTAAATAAAGTCAACATAGGGTAGCTTACCAGCTACATAGTAAGGCCTATGAAACTGACAAGGCACTCGTCAGTTTGCAATGGCATCACTGAGAAAGCAAGACTCACATAGACAAGTGACATTGTGACCTGTAGCAAGGTAGCATGTTAGCCAAGGCGACTAATGAGGAGTGCCAGAGGGCTTGCTCCCACATCAAAATAGCTTGACATAAAAGATATATGTTTATTTGTGTTATAAAGAGAATAGGATGCGCTTGGGTTCTCTATCCCAAATATATATGCGATTCACAAGCAAAGATATTTTTTAACACGAAGAAATGAAATTTGAGATAAAAGAAGTTTTTGATAATTATTTTCAAATAAGATTTATGAATATTATTTCTTTAGGTAGAGCTCATTGATTGGAAGCATCGACTCTTCCTTCATTTAGAGTTGATAAGACCCTCCTTGGTAGGCCTTCTCTATGGCATAAGGGTCTTCCCAAGTGGGTTCAAACTTGCCTCTTATTTTTTGATGGGCAACAATTGGCCTCCTTAAAACTAAAACAAGCTCTCCTACTTGAAAATCTCTAGGACAGACCAACTTATTATGAGCTTGAATCATCTTGGCTTTGTATAACTCGAGATTTTGGCATGCCTGTAGGCATCTCTCCTCCAAATTTTCAAGCTCTTCCAACTGCAACTTGGCATTCTGTTCCATTGTGATTTTACTACCATTACCATAGTGGTGGGAGTTGGACTTCTAATGATAGAACGGCTTCAAACCCACACACTAAGGAGAAAGGCGTAGATTGAGTCGGAGTTCTGTATGTGGTACGATAAACCCACAAGGCTTCAACCAATTATCCATGCCATCATCGTTTGTTGTCATCTAGTGTCTTCTTCAGTATTTGAATGAGCATTTTATTTAAGGCTTATGCTAAACCATTCACCCTTGGATAGTAGATAGTAGAATATCTCCAATCTATGTTGTGTCTCTGGGCAAAGTTGTTGATTTTAGTGCTCTTGAATGCAGTACCATTATCGGATATAATTCATTGAGGCACCACAAACCTATATACGATATGGTTCTTGAAAACTAGAGCACATGCTGAACTATGACCTTCTAAGTGGGATTGCCTCCGCCCACTTGGAAAAGTAATCGGTGATAGTTAGGATGAACTGGTGACCCTTGGAAGAAGGAGGATCGATCGGACCCACTATGTACAACACTCAAATGACCCAATGTAGGATGTAGAATATTGGGTGGTTGATGTAGGACCGCGTGTACCTAACATTGGTGGCATCTCTAGCTTCATCCATGCGATCGTGATCATCGAAGGCGGTATCCTAGTCTCTTGATCTTGGCTTTCATCTTGAATGGATTGGTGTGCTCCATAAACGAGTGTACCTTAGTCATGATCCTACGGGCTTAGTGTTTGTCGGACAACATAACATATGATCGAAGGGCCGGTTTACAAGAGTATAGGAAAGGGCTCTTTGCTTCACGGTGTGGTGATTTCTCTTGAGGTAAGGTTACCTATATTTAAATAGTCTATGAATGGTTGCCTCCTATAACTCATCATCCTTTTTTTGGCAACCTCCTCTTGAGAGAATCTCTCGATGAGTTTAACATCAATAAGGGATAAGACTTATCTATTTTGGACCCTTATTGGAATGGACTCATCTTCTGGATATGCCATCTCTTTGGCAAGCTTAGCTATTGCACCTGCTACTACGTTCTCTCCTCAAGGAACCTTGTAGATGGTAACCTTTAGGATTTGGGCCAACAACTCCATAGTGTACTTGTGGTAATGATGGAGCTTAGGCTTTAGAACTTTATAAGACCCAGGGATTTGGTTGATGACTAACTGAGAATCCCCAAAGATGTTGATACTTTGGATGCATAGTATAATGACTAACTCCAGACTGGCAATCAGAGCCTCATATTCAGCTTCATTATTGGTGAATGGATTGGATAGATGATATGTGAATCTCATCACATCGCGGTCCAGAGTTCAAAAAACTATTCCTACCCTTGCCTTCCCTGGGATAGTAAATTATGGTTCTTCTCCTCTTTGATAGGAAGTTGCACCATCAAAGTACATCTCCCAACTGTGAGCACTAGTACCCCCTAAATTCATGATTTGTTCATCAGGGAGATCATCATTAAGCAGAGAGTCGGTAGGGTGTGGATGCGCTGCTAAGAAATTCTCAAGTGCTTGTCCTTTTATGGCATGGAGGGGTACAAATATTATGTCAAACTGAGACAAAATCATGGACCAACGCACCAACTGTCCAGATAAGATCGATCGTGTCATGAGATATTGCAGTGGATTGACTCTAGAGATTAAGTTCACCTTATGAGAAAGCATGTAGTGTCATAGCTTTTGGGATGCAAAGATTAAAGCTAGGCAGTGCTTTTTAATAGGTGGATAGTTTACCTCAGCATGGATTAGATGATGGCGAGATAATAGAGTGTTCTCCTTTTCATCATTGGTTTGAGCCAACAAAGCCAAGGAGTCATCTAATGCATGTATATAATATGGCGACTTACGGGATAGAATACTAGGTGGCGGCATCATCGAGATGTGATGTCTTCAAAAGCATCGACATTTGTCATCCCATTTGAACTTGGCATCCTTTTTGACAAGTGCTGAGAATAGTTGGCATCTTTCTGATAAGTTGGAAATTAAGCATCTTAGATACACCAACCGCCCTTGGAATGACCTGAGTTATGTTAGGCTTTTAGGGGGTGGAATTTCTAATATCTTTGATCTTTTCGATCGATTTCACCTCCGACAACAAACCCAAGAATTTTCAAGCTACTGCACACTCTAGGGGTTCATTTTGAGGCTATATTATCTTAACCGTTTGAAAACTACTCAAGTCAAAGAGATGGTATTCTTTTCTTTGCTTTTGATAATGAGATCATCGATGTAGCATTCAACTTGATGATGAATGAGTTCATCAAAGATTCAAGTCATGGCCCACTTGTATGTGCAATACATTTATAAGGTTGAAAGGCATGACCTTATAACAATAAATTCTGATCGGGGTTCGAAAGGTGGTGTTTCTTTCATCCTCTGGGACCATCTTAATTTGGTTGTAGTCAGATGACCCATCCATAAAGGAGAATACTGCATGAGATGAGGCGATCTCCACCATTAATTCTGGTATAGGAAGTGGAATTTCATCCTTAGGACATGCCTTATTTAGATCCCTAAAATCACGCATATGTGAATTTGGCCATTCTTTTTCTAACTAGATGACACACAACTGTAGATAATATTTTCTTCCAATAAATCCATCATCGACGCTTTTAATTTTAAGTGAATTGTTGTTCAACATCTAATCACATGCCTAGGAGCTCGCTTGATAGGGTTAGTATTAGGTTCTATTGCTAGTTTATGGACCGTATGTAGGAGATGAGCATCTCTTCATAACTCCATGCAAAGCAATCCTTAAACTCAGCCAATAGCTTCACTAAATCATTGGTTTCTTTTTCATTCAATAGAGAACTGATGTATGTTGGGCATGGATCTTCTTCAATTCCTAGGTTGATTTCTTTGAGCTTGTTGATAGTTGATCTGATCTCCTCTTCAAACTCTGGTGGTGCATCCCAACTTCAAAGTCATTTGGATCATCTAAAGTTTCTAAGCACACCTCCTCATATGAGTTAGTATGATTTGAAAAGAACCTATCAGATTCTAAATGGTTGGTGATGACTAAGCAATAATCATCATCATCAACTGGACCCACAATCAATCCTAGTCCATCTTGATTGTGAATTCGCATTTATTATCCCATAACCTTTCAAAGTAATCTATATTTAGACCAAGCATGTGGAATCAATCATTTCTTTCCTAAATTAAGAACACAAGGTAAGTACCAATCAAAAGGTAATTCTATTAAATCTTTGTATGAATCATCCTCAAGTTCTACATCAGCTTCTTGAATTGAGGGTGATGCTCCAAGAAAGAACTTCTGCACCTTTACATTTGTGGAAGACTTGGGGATTTCTTAACTATCAAACCCTCAACTTTTGAGAAAAGTAGAGAGCTAAAGTTCCCAACTGATGTCTCACTATTTCACATATTGACTTGGATACACTTATGCTTTGCTTAGGAGCCCAGTCTTCATCACTGTCTAGATCAACTATCATTTGCATGGGAATCTTCTATATAGAAGTGCTAGCTAGCATTAATCATCATATATGACTCATCCTCAACTAGATTCTAAGTCTATATATATAGTAGCTGTAGTCCTGGTAGCATGGACATAACTCCTATTGGATGGCCAATAAGTAGGTCTTCGATCCCTAGGCATGTCTATGGATATGCCTCTTCCTCTTGTTATCTTACCCATATGTTCGAATGGAGTAACAAACTATAGGTGGAATCTAATGTCAGGCTCTACTTTCTCCTCCAAGTCTATTTCTCGCTCCCTTTTGTTTTCTTTCTCATTTCTTTTTCTTTTCTTTTCTTTTTCTTTTCTTTTTTCTTTTCTTTTTTTTTTTTTCTTTTTCGTTTTCTTTTTTGTTCTTTTTATTTTTCTTTTTTCCTTTTCTTTTTCTTTTATTTTTGAACTTTTTCCAAGTTCACGAGAATAGAATTGTTGATTTTCAAGGAGATAATGGGCTACATCCTCATATATTCCAATCTCATGAACTGTGAATGGCTTAAGATATCCTTTGACACAGTATTCAATCCAAACCCTCATGAACTTTTTTAGTCCATGAAATCAAATTGAAATTTAAATAAATCTTTATAATTAACATAAATACATTTCTTAATTAAACTAATTACATAATCATATTGAACCTAAGCAAACCCATAGACTAAGAAAGCTAATCAAATCAAATTAAATCAAATTAAATTAAATTAAGAAAGACTCTCAACAATTTAATATGCAATCAATTCAAATCTCATTCAACCTACTTAAATAAGATAAACTAATTAACTATCTGGTGTATGAAATCAAATTGCAAACTAAACTTTGATAAACATGACAAATGGATGAGATTAAAAGATAATATTCTAATTACAAGGAATCAAACTCAATTAAAATCAAAATAAAATCTCAATTAATCTAATCTGGTCAAACTACAAATGAATGAACCATAATCAAATCAAATAAACATAAAGTCAAGTCACATAACCATAATCAAATAAAAGAATTAAATATTAATTTTAAAGGATATTGAATTATTAAGATGTAATTAAACCAAAACATAAAAATTAATCAATCAAAAACACATGAATTTAAACAAACTTAAACTTCATTAGATATTAAGGATATTGAATTATCAAGATTTAATTAAACCAAAAACATCTTATCTCAAATTAATCAATCAAAAATATATGAATTTAAACAAAATTAAACTTCATTAGATATCAAGCTATTGAATTATCAATATGTAATTAAACTAAAACATTTAAATCAAAAATCAATCAATCAAATACTTAAACAAACTCAAATTCTAAATTATAAATCAAATCAAATGAATTACACAAATTCAAATGGGCTAATTAAGATACTTAAGGACCTTAGTTAGATTATTTAGTAATTAGGATGTAGAATAGGGTGAGTTCCATCTACAAATGGAATTCATTCTTGAAAACCTAAATATCATTTTAACAAAATAAAAGTGAAATAAAAATTAAAAATAAATCATTAAATCAATTAAATTGAAATCACCCAAAGGTAAAATTTAAACAAATTCAAACTCCAAATTGAAACTTAAACCAAAGAAGCCTAGTAAATTTTTGCCACACAAGCCTTAAGCACACACATTAGAATACTAAGTCACCACTTCTAATTCTAAGTTAGGGTGTTGTATGTATGATGTTGTGTTTTATTTTATGATGTAATATTTTATATTGGATGTTAGGGTGTATGTTTCGTAGACTGGATGTTAGGCCGTTATTAGTCTAATCATGTTTTCTACAGGGGGTTGTGCTTAAGGGGCCGCTATAATAAAAATATAAATGCTTTTGTGTAGGTTACTTTGCTGCGAATTCATGTTAGATAGGTGGGCTTGGTTACCCATGTGTGGGGTGCTAAGTCCAAATTATTCATATAACTGCTTGGATTGTATGGTGTGTTTAGCTAACATTTGTTTTACAGGTGTAGCTAGATTTACTTTTCCTATTTTTAATGTAATTTTGCATTATGAATTAGGATTAGTGTTATGGGGGATTATGAGTAGTGACCAGAAGGCTTAGTCCCTGTGGTGCCCTATGATATCTTTGGAGCAAATCAAATCAAAAAAAAAAGAGAAGGAAGAAATGAAGAAAAGAAGACCCCCATAGCATATATTATTTTTGTAATCCGGGTTGTATAAAGGTAGAGCTTGATTACCCATCATTTTTTCTTTTTCAGGGTGTACGGCAGAACTCGACCACACTGGCCTTTTATTCTTTTATGATAGTCTATAAAATTATTTGATGTTGTGTTTAGATTACGCGTTAGAGCAACATGCTTTTCATAGTTTATGATTGATGCTTGAATGTGTTTGGATAACGGTAGGCTCTTTGGATGAAATTAATTTTTCTACCCCAATTAATAACTCATAATTAAAATTTAAAATAACTCATAACCTCACATAAAAGCCTAGGAATTAAACCAAGATAATAAAATTTTTAGCAACCCTTAGTTGGATGAACGAATGTATAATATCATGCATGTCATATTATTCCACTCTTATTAAGAGGGGGCTTCCATCTTTATGAGAGAATGAAGGCTTAACCTGTGAGAGCCTTTGATGGAAGAACATCTATTTCTCTCTTGATTTGGACCATAATCAAATTCTCATGCATTTAGGCATACAAAATCCCATAGCTTGTGTCAAAATAAAGAGTCCAAAAGAATCAAATAATTTTGATAAAATTTGCATTAGATTAAGTCATGGATTCATATCACTCATGCTCAAGTCTCTTAAGGAGTGAGTTTAAAGACTTAGTCTCCTTTCTAAATGAACAACCACCCATTATCTTGCAAAGAATAAGACTTACCTACATGAATTTAAAGCATAAGAGTTAGTTGGTCGCCAAAAGGATAATTTAATCTAGGTGGTTTAATCTCTCTTATGGAGATAAACCATATACCTATTTTTGCCTTAGATTTAGGTCATGCTTTAGTCATCGCCAAAGCTCCCTAGATTTAGGATCTAAAGTTATTATTTCCCTTTGCAGGCTACAAGCATAAATCATTACGTCTTAGGTATTTCCACAATCTTATGTTGTGGAATTATAAGCCCTAGTAATTTAATAAATTATCAACTCAGATAATTAACTCTCTTCAATTTCAAAAATATAAAGCCCAATTATAGGGTAGATTGGAATGCTCACTAGGCTTCCTAATATCATGAGTATTTCCCACTTTTTTCTTATGGATTCCAAAATAAGTCTTCTCCTTGATCTATCCCATTTAATTTTCTAAAATAGCCAATCCTTTAATAGTCTTAACCTTGAAATATTTGGAGACCCTAATTAGCTTTTAGAGTATTCTTAAGGAATTCATTCCTAGGATGTACTATAGGGCTTTCCTCCATAGGGAACTTAATGAACTCGACTTAAAATAAACCCTACTGTACTTTTCCATGTAAAGTAGGCAAAAGATCTCTGGTATATTTGAAGGCCCATCATGCCTTAGATTTTTATTAGGTCCATTATGGATAGTGATTTCTATCTTTTGAGATAATACATCATTCTTTAATGTCATAGTTCACTTCAAGTACCCCTAAGATCTCTCGTCCACATCTCAAAATAAACATCATAGATTTAGCATCACTGGGATGATTCCTCTCTCCATCTTTAGTAGACAATCCTTGTCTCCAAACATCGATAGTGGACTTATATTTTATATAGGCTCGAGACTATCATTATTTCCATCTACACTTAGCTTATTTCATCCTTAAGCAAAGTCGCATCCTTTAGGTTTTAGATTTTAAGTCTTAAAATCTTTATAGGTGAAAATTAAAATTAATCAAACAAAGGAGACCAAAATTAAGAACCTCTTCACCATTTTGAAGGTGAGGCAATGTTCATCCCATGAAGAATAAGAAAATAAAATTACAAAATACATTTCTTTCTAAAAGCACTTTTTCAAAATCCACATAATAAGAGATCTTTACACAAAAATTTGTAAGAAATTTTCAAAAAAGGCACAAAACACATATAATCGTTTAACAAATCTTATGATTGTTACATGGAGGTTCTTTTCAAAATCAAAATCAACCATTTTAATGTCTTTTCAAAAGCACATTTTCTTTGAAATAACTATCCCCATCCCACACACTCAAATTTGTTGGATGGAGATTATATTTTGAATTAAATTATAATATAAAATTAAAACTCCACTTAGCATATCACATGTGCTAGAGTTAAAGTTTTCCTCGTTTCAAAAGCAAATCAAACACACACAAAAGAGAAGTCAAGATATATTTGAATCTTGACATACCCAAATTTGTCATGGGAGTTCCTTCCTTGGAGAAGGCAAAGCAAATTGAATTCTATTTGCATTTGTTTGATAAAACTCCTTCTTGCCAAAGTCTTGGACTTCAAAACACATTTTGAGTCACATGTCAAGTAGAGAACCCCTTTGAAAATCATAAAACAAATTGAGCTCCATTTAACATACCTAAGTTTGTTAAATAAGTTCTTTCTTTTAAAATCATAAACACATTTGACTTTCACTTAACATACAAATTTTGAGAGTTCATTTTCAAAAGTAATACATTTGACTTTCACTTAACATATCAAATTTGTTATGAGTTTCATTTTCAAAAAAAAAATCATAAACATTTGACTTTCACTTAACATACCAAATTTAGAGTTTCATTTTCAAAATCACAATCACATTTAACTTTCACTTAACATACCAAATATAAGTGAGAGTTTCATTTTCAAAATCACAATCACATTTGACTTTCACTTAGCATACCAAATTTGTTAAGTGAGTTTCAAAAAATCATAAGCACATTTTTTAGTTTAACATACCAAATTTGTTAAGTGAAAGTTTAATTTTCAAAATCATAAACACATTTGACTTTCACTTAACATACCAAATTTGTTAAGTGAGGGTCTCTTCTCAACAGACATTTGATCCTTATTTTGGCATACCAAAATTTTTAAATAAGGATCCAAATTTTCATGTCAAACCACACTTGAGCTTTCACTTAACATACCAAAATTTTCAAGTGAGAGTCTCATTCTCAAAGAAAATAAATATATCTCAAAAAAAATTTGCCACTTAACATACCAAATTTGTTAAGGGACTCCCATCTTCAAAGAAAAGCAAATTTATCTCACAATCACATTTAACTTTAACTTAACATACCAAATTTATTAAGTGAAAGCCTCATCATCAAACACAAATCAAACACATGTAGCATCTACTTAACATACCAAATTTGTTAAGTAAGAAGCCTCATTTTTAAATCAAAATATCACACAATCTCTTCACAAGCAAAAAAATATTTCAAACACACAATCACAACCTCTTCTTAGCATACCCAAATTTGCTATGTAGGTCTTTCAAACTATCAATATTTTCAAACAAGATGCACAAAACACAAATATCTCCAAGAAAATCTCTCAAATTTTAGAACCCCACCCAACCTACCTAAATTGGTTGAGTATGGGTTCTAAATCAAAATCATATGGCAAAGTCTCTCCTCATATTATAAATCTATCCAATAGAACCCCATTTATCATACCTAAATTTGTTAGATGAGGGTTCTAATTCAAAAGACAAATCAAAATCAATGATTCAAGTCAACATCAAGGCTTTTAGATTCTCCTTCAATTCTACAAATCTCTCCATGCAATTTGAAACCCATTCAACATAACCAAAATTGTTGAAATGTGTGTTTCGACTCAAAATCAAAAGATAAAATAAAGCAACAATAGTTGAAGCAATCAAAGAAAAGGGATGCCACACCACTCTCAAGACAAAAGAAGGTTAGGATATTGCCTTATTTCAAACCTCTAAAAAAAAGAGTAGTTTCCAAAATTAAGAAACTCTCTCTACAGGTGCCTGAGGTAGCTCAAACCTCTAACACTAAGGAAGGTTTGCAAGTTGCCAAAGACAACTTGAAGAAGGTGATAGCCCAATAGCAGCAACAGTCCACCTTACTTGTTATAGCATAAGAAGCAAACCATGGTCCAAAGACTCCATCACTTTGCTTACTTCTTCCACTCCTCTCTCTAGTAGGAGCATTGTATCATTGGATAAGGGAACTATACCCTTTCGCTTACATTAGATTTCTATCATGTACCTCTATCTAAGAAGAAATCAATGAAAAAAGCTTTCACTTACATCTTGTCCACTGATACTCTAGATTCTTCTCAAAAACTTAACAAGTCTACAAAATAATAATGATAACTCTAATTCTGTTCATTTCTCTTCTGATTTAGAAATAGATTTTCCATTCCTGAATCATTCGGGTTTGCCCATTGAGATTAATTTGAGTCAGACTCGGATGATCTAGGAAAAGTTGTAGGTGAACTGGAGTAGAACTTTTCACTAAATCATCTCACGAAGTCACTAAAGTCAACCTCTACAGTGGAAAAATTCTACCTCCTAGGGTAGTACCTCAGGATAAATGTAAGAAAAGCATTGGTTCTAAAGAACAGATAACACCTCCACAAGATGCTCCATCCATGGATATGCTTATGGAGGATCAACCCAAGGTTGACTATAATGTCCTAACACATCTTAGAAAGCTGCCAACCAAGTTAAACATATATGACACCCTTATCTTATCCAAAGAGATGAGGGAATCTTTAATCAAGGCTCTTCTTGATCCGGAGATATGCTTAGCCCAACTGACCGCTACTGAGGAGGAAGCTCACAGTTCAGAGGACACTCTATGAGTTACATTGGTGATAAAGACTTGCTTCTAGGAATGACCAAGCACAACCGTCTTACATTATATAAGATATTGGAAGATAGGATATCCAGAGTTCTTGTTGACCAAGGTGCATCAGTGAATATTATGAGTCTAAAAACCCTCGTTTACTTGAGGATTGACATCTCCAAACTTTCAAAAGAAATGATGATGTTGAGAGGATTCAATGAACAAGGTGAGAGGCTGGCTCTATAGTGTTAAAAGTAGATTATTGGAAGACTACCAAGTTCATAATATTATAGACTGATACATCTTTCAATGCTTTTCTTGAGAGACCGTGGATACATGAGAACAATGTGGTTCCATCCTCTCTACACCAGAGTCAAAGGATTAGCTTTATTAGTCTATGGGTTTGCTTAGGTTCAATATGATTATGTAATTAGTTTAATTAATAAGAGTATTTATGTTAATTATAAATATTTGTTTAATTTTCAATTTGATTTCATATTTATTTAGATCAATGATGTAATTAATGAAATAATTTAAGTTTAATTTAGGTTTTGATTAGTATTTAATTACTTTTTGATTATGTTCAAATTTATGTTTAATTAAGCTTAAGTTTAATATGATTAATTTGATTAACTTAATTAGCTTATTTAAGATGTGTGATCAATTATTAAATTAAGTAAAGATTTGTTTATATTTTTTAATTTTATTTCATTGTTTTTTAGGTTAATGATGTGATTAATGACTTGATTAAGGATTGATTTGTATTTAATTGCATTTATGTTTGATTAAGTTTAAGTTTAATATGATTAATTTGATTGACTTTTAATTAGTTTACTTAAGATGTGTGATCAAATTAATTAGTAGATTAATTAAGTGTTTGATTTGAAATAATTTTAATGTGATTTATAAAGTTAATTTGGTTTATTAAGATGGTGGATTAATTTATTATGTTTGCATTAATTAGGTGTTCATTTAATTGAATTAGATTAAGGGTAATTAGTTTAATTAAGGAGTGTGTTTTAGTTAATTATTAAATTAAAAAAGATTTATTAAACTCTTAATGATGTAATTAATAACTTAATGATTTAGGTTTTGATTATTATTTAATTGCATTTATGTTTGTGTTTGATTAAGCATAAGTTTAATATGATTAATTTGATTACCTTAATTAGTTTACTTGAGGGATGTGATTAATTATTAAACTTAATTAGGGGTTTGATTTAAGCTTAATTTTAGAGTTAGCTTTAATGTAACTTATTTAAATTAATTTGATTAATTGAGATGATGGATTAATTCTTTAAGTTTGCATTAATTAAGTTTGATTAAGGGTAATTAAAATTTTAAATCATTAGATTATGGGTTTGTTTAATTAGAGATTAATGACTTAATCATATGAGTGATTTAGTTAAGTGTTTTGCTTAAGTTTGATTTGATTAAAGGATTATTATTATTACCATCATTATTATTAAGTGAATTAATTATTTATTTCATTTCAATTAAGTTTGACTATTTATGATTAGAGTTTTATTTGATTTAATTCATTTATTATGTTTGTTTGATTTCATTAACATATTTGATTTAGTTATTAGGTTGAAATATTTAATGGTCAATCAATTATCTTATTCCAAATGGATGTGATTTTATCATATGTTAATTAAGTTTACTTTAACTTTATTTGGTTTAATTCGATTAGCAAACAGAACAAAAGAAAGATCTTCAAGATTTGCATGTTCCCATCATAGCAAAAAGAGTGAAAGCAACTGCAGGGAAGACTAACAACATCCCAAATGTTAGCAACAAGAGCAGAATGTAAAACAAAGAAAAGGGGTAAACACAGTAAAAACCAAAAAGAGAGGCCAACAAGAAAAACTATTCCAGCAGGGAATAGGAGAAGACGGCCAACAAAAAACAATTAAGCTTCAGACAAGAGCAGTAAAATAAATTGACCAAAACCCCAATCTCAGAAACACCCTGCACAGAAAGGATCTCCTGGATAAGACAGCCAGAAACAATGTGAATAAAATCCATCCAGGATAGAAAATAGGCAGTGCAGAAAGAAGAAACAGAATGCCAGAGATTCCACCCAAGCAAAGTAGAAGAAGCATATAAAGATAACCAACAAGTAATATCTAAGTTCTACACAATAATAGTTACTTAAGGTAGGGAGGTCAATAGCAACTGAAGAAAACCTACAAAAAAATAGCCATACAGGTGGAAGAAAAAGAAGAAGCCCCAGAAGATTTTGGATTAGAAATGCACTTTTGGTGGAAAAGCCCCAATATGATAGGGGTTAAAACCAATAGACGACATAGCTCAACATAATTCCTATCGAGTATCCATGCACATAGCTCAACAGCAGCCTTTTATCAATGTAAATGCCAAAAGCAGTGAGCCTTCAAATGGTGGAGGAGCTATTAGAACACCAAAGCATGACACAAAGATCTAGACACCATGTAATATCCATGTGAGGCATCCACAAAAGGCACAAAAAGGAACAGAAAACCAAAAGAAGAAGCATACAGAGAAAAGAAAACATCAAAATTAGATTAAGTTATGAGGTAAGGAAACCGAGAATTGTCCAAGTTAACCAGCCCGTGCAAGTGTTTGGGTAAGGTGTGTTGATCAAAGAAGATGATACCATTGGATCTAGCACCCAAATTGGCAAGGTAGTCAGCACAAGCATTTCCTTCATGCCAAACATGAGTGATGTTAAAATTCAGTTGGGAAAGAAGAGATCTAGTTTTCTTGAGGAGGTACAGTCGCTCATCTTAGTGGAAGTCAATAGATCAATTAGGGAGACAGATCCACCTCGATCCAAAGATTGAGCCATTTGGAGGCAAATCTCAAGAGCTTTGAAGACTCATAAGCTCGGGAAAAGGCAGAACTAAGGGGATAAGCAAAAGCACATAGGACTATACCCTTAGAGTTCCTAAAATGCCACCACAACCGTGAGCCATTATGAGAGATAGAGCCATCGATTGATTTTAATAATATGATCAAGAGGTTTTTCCAATAGACAATCTTATCATTTGAGAAGGTTGATGCAAGATAATGTCCATTATTACAAATTTACCTTTGAAATGACGTAATGAATGAGATTGGCTTTAAACAAGTCACAATTTTGTTTTAGTTCTAAATAATCCTCACATGGTTCATAGGGATCCCACGGTGTTTTGCATCATTACGGTCCATCCAAATGAACCAGATAAGAGTAATAGCAATGATAACTTTAATGTGACCTTTAATAGTATTATCAAAATAGATTTCAAGAAGTTGATATAAAGTAAGAGAGCCATTGAAATTGACAGTGTTAAAAAGATCATCATACCAAATCCAGAGTTTAGAAGCAATGACCCTCATTAACAAAAACATGGTTAACATTCTCAATATGAGAACAAAGATAGACATTTAGAGGGTAAATGGAACCCTTCCCCACAACAAGGAATCAACTGGATAAAATTTTTGAATACCAAGTAAGAAAGAATAAGAAGTAGGGATGGTGTTATTCCAAAGTTTGGAGAATACATAGGAGGAATCATGTGTATCTTTAATATGGAGCCACACATTTTTGAGGTTGAAGTCACCATTATGAGAGAGCTTAAAGAGAATCGATCTTGATTGGGAGTGATAGGAAGAGTAGTAACCATATTCAAGAAAGTAAAAGGGATAAAATCAAGCTTACTATTATTCAACTTATTGTTATGCCGAAAGAGTTTACTCTAATAGCGTGGAATGGGTGGAGAGTAAGTCATCTATGGATCCACATCCACTCTTATCTTGCTAGAAGAAAGAGTCGTTTAATGCCCCAAAATTAAGGATTCTGCATCCCATTTGACAGAACAAAGTCTTTTCCATACAGAGAGTCACCCGGCTTAAAGGGACAAATGAGGGGGTGCTTACCCTTGCAATATTTAGCAGTCATGAAATTATCCCAAAGACTATGATTACTCCTAAAATTCCACCAGAGTTTATAAGAAAAGGCATTGATAGCTTCTTTTATGGATTTACAACCAAGACCACCTTTGTCAAAAGTGCCACAACTCTTAAACCAAGAGGTCCAGGTGCATTCTTTTAGAAGAGGTGTTGGAGCCCTGAAAAATTATTTAGAAGACTCAATTGTGATGCTAGAAATGGTCGACAATGGTTTGGATGAGATAAAGGCATGGAATTAAGAGTGCTCTTAATCCTACCACCAAAAGATAGTAAATGAAATTCCCAAACTGAGATTTTATTAGAAATTTTCTAAATAAGGTCATCAAAAAGATGAGATCTTTTATTGTCTTTAAAAAGCGGAGCCCCGAGATAAGTAATGGGAAATTGACTTTGCTTAAAATTAGTAATTTGAGATTTGATTAAGTCTATTGATTGGAATCTTAGGAGGAATAAAGCATTTTCTTTCATTAAGGAAGAGACCACTAACTTTGCCAAAATCATTTAAGAGATTCTTAACAGTTTTAACATATTGAAGAGAGGCATTACAGAAGATTATAAAATCATCAGCAAAGCTAAGATGAGAAACAGGGAATCCACCATGAGTTCTAAAAGCCATATTAAGTTTTTTAATGAAAAGATCATTGAGGTTCCTGAAAGATATTCAACAGCAATGATAAAAAGAGAAGGAGAAAGAGGGTCACCCTGACGCAAACCATGGCTCAAGTAAAGAAACCAAGGGATTCACCATTTAAGACAAAAAATCGGCGTTAGTGATACAACTAAGCGGATAAAATTATGAAACCAAACAAATGTAAGATTTGAAAGAGGAAATCCACGAGGTTGTCAAAGGCTTTAGAGATGTCCAGTTTGAAAAGCATATTACCTCTCTGAAGAGACATCAATGTCATGAACTAGCTCTTGAGAGAAGAATATTATCGATATGGTTCTATTTTTAACAAAACCAGTTTGATTAGGGAGATGATTTTATGGAGCAAGGACTAATCTATTATTAATTAATTTAGCAATGAGTTTTGGAAAAGGTACAAAGACTAATAGGTCAAAATTGCCCCAAGATTGGATTGATGGTTTTGGGAATAAGGACAATAAGTACTTGAAAAATATCTGGGAATAGAGCCATCAAAGAAATCAAAGATTAACAAGATTAGATTTAATAAAAGGCCAACAATGAAAAAATGAGTCGTAAAACCATCGTACAGCAAGTAATCGTTCATGCTATTCAAAGTACTACTAATCTCCACTTGAGGGACGATAGTGAGCAAATGGTTATCCTCATTGCTAATCAAAGAAGGGATTAGGGTGTTGCGTTCAACGAAGGATTAGAATTTAGTAAATTTTGAAAGTGATGTATGACGATTCCTTAATTTCATTGCAGTTATCCAAACCCATCATTAGAGTTCTTAATTTTCTTAATCGAGTTTAAAGCTTTCCATTTATTGCAAATAGCATGGAAATACCTAGTGTTTACGCCATCGAATATGCTTGCTCGCTTTTGACGAATAGGTTTCCTCCATATTTTGATAATTAATCAAACTATCTTTGGCAATGCTCAACTCATCAAGCTTATCGGAGTTAAGACAGCCTCTTCAAGAGAGCAAACCACTTGTTCCATAGCTTTAAGATTGGAAAAAAGATTTTTAAAAATATGCTTGTTCCACCAATTGAGATTTTGTTTAAGCCTCTTGAGCTTAAGCCAAAGCCGAAGCATGCCTTTAATGGAATTATCAGGGTGAATAGGAGCCATCCAATTAGTGAAAACAACATTAGTGAAGTCACCATGTTGGGTCCACATATTTTGGAATCAAAGGTGAGGGTGTAGAAGGGTTAAGGGGAGTTTTGATAGAGATCATAAGAGGAGCATGATCAGACAAAGTTCTACTCAAATGCTTAACAGAAGTAAGAGGCCATTGATTGATCCAAAGAGAATTAAAGAGGGTTCTGTCAAGACACTGCCAAAGTCTAGAGTTTTACCAAGTGAACTCAAAACCAATGTCAATCGTGCAATCAAGGATCATATTAGAGAAGTCTTCCATGGAATGGAGGTTAGAGAACATCCTCCCTCCTTTCGAAGAAGCAATGATAGTGTTGAAATCACCCACAACCAACCGGGGAAGGTTTAACGAGGAGGCGAAGGTTCTTAAGTGATTCCAAAGAATGTTCCTACCTCATTACAAGAAGCATAGAAAGGAACCAAAGGCCTAAAAAATCACCTAAAGAGATTTTGACATTTACCAATTGTTGAGATCACAATGATGGAAATGGTGATGGAATTATTCCAAAAACATCATATTTTATTATTAAGGTTGAAGAAGAAATTTTAAATCCAATGGATCTAGCAACATGGGCAATCTTGGAAGAGGAATGAATAATAACAAGAAATTTGATGTTATGAGTGCGAAGGCTCTAACAGCAAGTACAGAAGAGAGTCCCACATCCCCGGATATTCCAGATAAGAAAATTGATCATAAAGAAACCAAAAGAAAAAAGAAAAAGGAAATGAAAAAAGAACAGAGGAGGACATAGTTATGAGGTGTTGGAAGAACGTGATTCTAGTGGAGTTATTATTACATTTTGGCTTTGGAAGATTTTTTTTAATAATGCTTTGGAAGGGTCTATCGATCAAGGTATCTCCATCGAGAGGGATTGGTTTTGAGTATCAGAATAGGAGCAATATCAATAATATTTATTAGTGGTGATTTCTCCTTCGATCAGTAAGAATGGGAAATGGGAATAGCTTGAGTATCACTCTGTAGAGAAGTAGAAGGGGAGGTTCTTGCACCATTCAAAGTAGGATTAACATTATTTTGATCCAATATAAGATCCCCATTCAAATTGTCATTAAGATTCAAGTGAAGCAAAGGATTGTCACGAGAGGCCAAATTATTGCAAGTGGGAGTAGTGTTAGGTAAATGCTTATTAATTTCTTCACACACCTCAATAGTAGTATTTTTGCCAAGCTCAGAGTGTATTTCATTGGACACATCAGTGGGTAATAAAGGGGTAGATGTAGTGGGATGAGTTCCCTTATGGGAAACTTTAGGCACATAAACTAAATTATTGGTTTTCCGCCCAAGAGAGGTAGAATCTGTGGTATGTTCTTTTGAGGTTAGTAATACAAAGCATTGAATGGTCATGGCCGTGGATCTTATAATGAGTGCAAAAGACGGGGAAATTTTCAAATTCCACTTTCTGATTATATCCGAATTTTTCCGAACCAATCCAAACTTCTTTACTCTTATATACATATAAATCTACAAACTACTATAAGAATAGAAAACTATGCAAAAGGAGAATTTGATTTAATTATGATTGCCATTCATTAGTTATATCACACATACATATGTATAAAAGTTTTAAGTGGATAGGATGCCATTATTTTGCACCAAGGGAGTGAGGCAAAGACCTCCTTAGGGCTACTTAAAGCCTTGCATCCCCGGAATGTCTAGACTAATATATCCACTACTCTTATATACATATGAATGTACAAACAACTATAAGAATAGAAAACCATGCAAAAGTAGAATTTGATTTAATTATGAGTTTCATTCATTAGTTATATCACACATACACATGTATAAAAGGTTTAAGTGGATATGGAGCCATTATTTGCACTAGGAGAGTGAGGTAAAGACCTCCTTGGGGCTACTTAAAGGCATGCATCCCTGGAATGTCTGGACTAATATACCCACTAACATTCATACTTATGCAAATCAACATATGAATGAAAGAAAGAAACTTCACTTTATACACTAAGCTTATATTCACATGCACCTCCTATGTGTAACTAATGTCACAACATGTATTATTATTCATTAATAAGCTTTTAAAATACATTTGAGATTTAAAAGTGATAATAATACATATTTTTAATTTAAGCCAACACATGCAACTTGAAATAAATGAAATCATTTCATTTAATTAATTTTTTGAAAAGGATAAATGAATGGTCACAATTGGCATTCAATATTTAATATAATTGGAGAGAAATAAAAGAACATACGCACATAATTTCATTCAATCCAATTAATTTCTAAGGACAATCATATCAAATATAATCATTTAAAGTAAACCAAAGCTTCTTATTAAGTTAATTTTAGATGTTTGATTTGATTTGGAGAAAAGAGGAGATTCAATCATTTTGCTCCTAACCCATTCCCATATTAATTAATCAATTTGATTCAAAAAGGTTAAGTTGACTTTATAGATTAATTAAGTTGTGATATGAATTAAATCAATTAACCCCTTACCCATGTTACCTTAAAGTAATTAACCAATTAATTATGTGCCAACATGATATGCACATGAATTGGAAATTAAATCAGCAATGAACCTAACAAATAAAAGGCCTAATATAATTGGCCCATAATTAGTGGTTAATTAGAATAAAGAACTTAATTAAGTACTCTTATGGCTTCTCCACATATGTAGGTTAGTCATAATTTCCTATAGTAGCTTAAAGTTGTTAAACCCCAAAAGATCTACCCAAGAAACTTAATTAGAAGAGTTTTGGAATGATTATGATTTTAATTTAATTAATTAAGCCATTTAATTAATGAATTAAACCATAAATTAATCCAAAATTACTAATTTCAAGTGAAATGAACTTAGGGAAATGAATGGGAAAGAGGTCCTAATCTCATTCCCCATGCCCATTGGCTGTTATACAATGACTAACAAGCTTAATTAATAGTTTCCTCACTGTTTAGAATTTTAATTAATCACCTAATTAATTAATTAAGTAATTAAGGCTAAGATAAAAATTTTCCCTAATTAACCTGGCAATAAATCCCAAGAAAATTCTCAAAGGTAGAGGTCATCCCACCAGTTATCCTCTAAAAGTTTGAAATTAATTACTTGGGTAATTAAGGAGTAATTAAGCAAATTAAGTTTTAAATTAAGTTTTAATTACAATTCAAAATTAATTAGAATTAATTTTAAATTAATCTCTCAAAATACCTTCAAAATGAATGTTTATTTGCATTTTTATAATTTTTTGTATGATTTATTATGATTTTAGAAGTCTTATCATTAAATAATTTCATGAAGTATTAATTTATTTTATTAAAATAAATCATTTGAAATTCAAATTAAATATTTTAATTAATTATTTAATTTAAATTTTATGGAGTATTATTTAAATATATTTCAATTCATCTAAAAATTCTAAATTTATTTTAATTTTAATTTTAATTAATTTTTAATTTTTAAAATCAAATAATTTCCAAATTATTAATGAAAACCTAATGGATGACGCCGCGAGCTGGAAAATCAGAGCGAAGAAAAGTGACGCAATCAACCATCCGATCATAGATCGGATGGTCCATATCTGATCCACATGATCAGAGAGGTGGAAATGCGCAATTGACATGCAATCTAAGCCGTCCGATCCTACAAATAATGAGAACAGACGATTGTTTTGCATCGCGATCAGCAGAACGATAAATCAAGGGATTTGGGGGTTTTTTTAATGAAATCTAATTTAAATTTCATTTGAATGGACTCATTTTCACATTGATTCACACTAGAAGACTTATATATTCAAATTGGGACTAAATATAATTAAAAATGCAGAGGTTTTCTAAGAAAATTCCTATAATTGAACAAAATCCATCATAAAATAAGAAATCCTAAGGCGGCTATGATTCTCAAAAACTACCTCACCGAGGATAATTTTCGGTGGTGGTGATGATCCAAGCACCCTCATGAGTGAGGGAAGAAGCCTTGGAATGAGCCTACACCTTCACCTTCACTTTGGAACGATGTATCTACCAGTGTGCACTTCCTCCTCGCCAAAATCCACTTGGTTTTTGTGTTTTTCACCCCAAAATGAAGTGGGAATGTTAGCTGGTTGGTTTGGGAGCTCTATGGGATGGAAATGAGGGTAGGAGAATGAGAATAAAGGTCTTTATTTTTGTGCTTTGGTTTTGCCCAAAAATCCATTTCATTTTTTGAGTTTTTGGCTCCAAATGGGCGTCCTTTGGCTTGGGGTGATTTGGAATGGAAGGGAATCATCCTTGGTGGCTCATTTTGGTTGGATAAGACATGGGAAGTGGCTGCCATGAAGGATAAATGGGTGTCCTAGCAATGGGTGGTGGAAGTCCATCATGCCAAGTGTTTCAATGGGGTAGGTGAGGTGAATTAACCTCCCCATTAATCATGGCTACTCCAACGACCTCTTGGTCAAATGATTAGTATTTTTGGTGCCTAGGTGGACCAATGGATGAGTGTCAAGTGGCCAAGAAAGAGAAATGACCATTTAGGTGAGTGTCTTTTCATGGGATGCCCTCAAGGGCAAAGTTATCATTTGACATTGAATTTGATTTGAGCATATTTGAAATGAGTTAAAAGTGAATTGGACCAAATTTCATGCCATTTGGTTTAATTTGGGTCAATTTGACCCATTTAAATAAATTAGGTCAAATCGTTAGGTTGACTAATTGGTCAAAATGGGTCAAACCAAGGTTGGATCAAGTTCAAATGATCATTTGGAGTGCATTGGTTCAATTGGTTTCAATCAATTTGGTTTAAATTGTATTTAATTTGTATTTAATTTATATTTTGGCTAATTTGATCCTTTAGGTCAATTTGGGCTAAGTTGACCAACTTGACCCAATTGACCAAATTGGCTTGAATCATGGTTTGATTGGGTTTGGTTGATCTTTTGGAATATATTGTAGGCTTTGGTAAAGTTCAATTTATATTTGATTGGGTTTTAGATTGATTTGACCCTTAAGGTCAATTTGGGCTAAGTTGTATTAGGTAGACCAATTGGTTAAATTGGGCTCAATTAAGGCTTTGGTTATGTTCAATAATCAATTTGGAATGAACTTGAGCCATTGGTTCTTTTTTTTTAGGCAATTTTGGTTTGGGTTCATATGGGTTAAAGGGTTAACTTGGTCAACATGCTAGGTTGACTTGGTTTGGTCTCATTTCATGATAATTGATTAACCTAGGATGATCAATAATTATGATATGAAGTTTGGATTGTCTTAGTTCACTTTGATTTGAATTGAATTAGATTTTGGCCTATGTAGGTTAAATTGACTGCTTTGGGTCAAGTGAGCCAATTGGGTTTAGTTGGCTTGATTTTGAGTTGAGTTTGATGTAATTGAGTTTATATATGGATTTAAGATTGACATATAAATCAAATTGCAATTGAGTTCAGTTCAAAAGAGTTTTAGCTCATTTGAATATTTCAAGTCAAATGGGCTAGGTTAGGTTTGACTTGAGTTGATTTTGATTTAGCTTGATGATTGTATATTTCATTTATATTTGGATAGATGATTGAAGGAATGATTATTTCAAAAGAAAATCCATTAGTTTTGATTTGATTTGGATAGGATTTAGCCAAGTTTAAGAAATTAGCTTAAAGGGCTAGAATTGGGTTTTGATTTAATTTTGGATTTGGTTTTGGCTATTTGAATTTATATTTCATTTATATTTGGGAATATAAATGAATATATAAATGATTTATGAGAAAATCACTTGAGTTTGAATTGATTTGGAAGCAAATTTGACTAATGTCATGAATGTAGGTCAAAAGGGCCTAGAAGGAAATTTGGTTGAGTTTGGATTTGATCATGGGATTAAATCATTTGAAGATGGATTTTGGATTTGGATTTGGTAAATGATTGAGTGATGAAATTGATCTTAGAGAAAGTCAATTTAATTTGGATTGATTTGAATTTGGTGAAGGCTATGTCCATATGATGAAATCAAAGGGCTTAGGAAAGGATTTAATTTTGGATTTGATTATGGGTTTCAATCATTTGGTTTGGAATTTGGATTTAGATTTGGTATATGAGTTGAATTTTAGGTTTGGTTTGTTAAGGAAAGTATGGATTAGGTTTACGCTATAGGGTAGGCAAGTCTTCTTAAGTCTCTAGGACACAACCCATTCTAGTAGCTAATTCTTTTAAGTCTCCAAGCTTAGGTTAAGTGTTCACTTAATCACTGGAAGTGTCTTAAGACTAAGGAGCTCTTAGTGTCTATAAGAGTCCTAGATCTATGATGTAGAAGTTGAGAACTCACTCCAAAAGTGAGGTCAATAAAAGGACCCCAATAGGTGTGGCATAACTGACAAGGCACACCGCACATATTGGCGTTGATCGAGATGATCAACAACATAAGAAGGATCACAATCACTAATGAAAATGATCTATCCCTAAACCTGAGGTTTAGATAGAATCAAGATCTTAGTGTAATGCAAATCAACCTATGCCAAGGGCATAAGAGAGGAAGAAAGGATCCACTGAGGGATCAAGATGTGAACCTTCCACTAAGGAAGCAATTTCAGATTTTCCATATAGAGGATAAGGGTTTGAGTTAGATCATGAACATGATTTTGGGGGAAAATGTTCGTAGGGGATTAGGATTTATATCTCGCTGGGGATGAGTGTATGAACCTTTCACTAGGGGAGCACATTCAAATTATCCGTTAAGGATAGGGATTTGATTTGGTTTAATTTTTTGCGAGTTCCACTGGGGTGAGGATATGATTTACGCCTCACTGGGGAGAAATTTGATTTGATTTAATTGGTGGGCATCCACTTGGGGTGAGAATTTGATTTGATTTTGAGGGCACATCCGCTATAGATATGAGCTCGGCTCCATTGGAGATAAGATGGATTTAATTTATGGTTTTTCTTAGTTTTTTGGGGAAGCATCCACTAGGGATAAGGGTGGATGGATTTAATTTAGACTCCATTAAAGGATAATGGATTCAAGATTGCGATGGATCCACTAAGAAGGGCTATATCACTTATCATATCTCGATTTACAAATCCAAAGGGAAAGTCTACCACACAAGGACTAACAAACCTAAGGGTTTCCTTTGTGCAATGGTCAAGTCGAAGAAAGCTTGTAGACTTACATCCTCTAAACAAGGAACCATTGAGGTGATTGGTTGGTAGAACAATAAATCAAACCGACCTAGCATGATTATCGGTGAATGTCACTATGGACTCATATTTACTCAAAAAATAGTCAAAATTAATTTTATTTTAGATGCACCATGTGGGTGTGATGGATCCGCTAAGAAGTGGCTAAAATTAGCCTAAACCTATCTTAGATTTATAAATCTAGAGGGATAGTCTACCGGTCACGGAGTAGAGCTAACCAACCTAAGGGGTGCCTTTTAGTGTGCAATGGTCTAGTTAGGAAGAAAGCTTGCAGTCTTACATCCTCCTAAATAAGAAACCACTGGTGATTGGTTGATAGCACAACAAATCAAACCCGACCAAAGGCTATCCAACCAGTGGCCGAGGAGAATGTGTGATATACTTATATCATCCAAAGTAATGATGATCGCTAGGGTGACCTGTTGGTGGCACAACAAGTCGAACTCGACCTCAGGGTGGCTATTGAGAGAGTGTCGACCTGGGGACTTATCTCAACTCAAAAGTAGTCAAGAAATTTCTATAGGGGGTTTTGCTAGCACACCCTAAAGATAGGATGCTTGCTTGAGAAAAGGTACCGTTGGGGGTCTCCTCCTAATCCATAAGCAAAAAAATATATATTTTTTTGTTTATATGTTCACGTGGACCCTATTGGTGTGCGAGGGACCACCTAGAGAAGGAGCTCATATCACGTCATATCTCGACTTACCAAGGGAGAGCATATCCTAAGATGGATTCTCCAACCACAAAGGTGGCTACTATGAAATGGGGACTGTCCAATCGAAGAGTAACCAACATAGTGTCTAGATGGGGTTGCTAAGGACATGATCCAAATAGAGTGCCCACAAGGGAGGTCCCGCTAGGGGCTTTATCCAGGACCCTGTAAAAGAAATCCTATGGGTATATGTGGTGGAAATTTTATATTCCCAATGTGTCATAATTTATTCCTCTTTCCTTTTTGTAGGTGGAAAGAAGGTAAATGAGAACACAGGTCGAATGCCACGCAGATCCACAGATGTACTTATTATGGTGATCGAGTATGATATTGAGGAGAGGTGTACTATCTCGAAAGATAGAAATCACCACCCTACAATGGACCTAATCACCAAAATAAGGACTCCTAAGGATGATGGGTCTTCAAGGTGAATCATAGATTCTTCCCCTACTTTACATGAAAAAGTAAAGTAGGGTTTATTTTAAATTGGGTTCATTAAGTTCCGTACAGGAGCAAGCCCTCATAGTCAATTACATCCTAAGGAATGGGGATTCCTTAAGAAAACTCTCGATTAAGGTAAATGATCGTTGTCTCTAAAGATTTCAATATGATAGGACTATCAATCGATTATCTTAACTTTGAAGATCAAATGGGATTGATCAAACATGGAGTTATTATCAAAGCCAAATGAAGATAAGTATGAGATACTCACGATGCTAGGAAACGTAGCGAGCATCTCAAACTATCCTAAGATTGGGCTATACATTTTCTTAATTGATTTAATTTATTTAAGTTGAATTTTTCATTAGAATGCTAGGGTTTATACTTCCATGACACAAGATTATGGAAGTGCCTAAGAGATGAGAATTTATGCTTACGACCCACAAAGGGGAGAAGCAACCTTAGAACCTAAACCTAGGGAGCTTTAGCAAGGGCCAAAAGCATAATCTAAATCTAAGGTGAAAATGGGTATTTGTTTTGCCTCTACAAGAGAGGACAAATCACCCAACTGCTTGGACTTACACTGGGGTGCCAACTCTCCTGATTTCAAATTCATGTAAGCAAGTCATATGCTTTATCCAAGATAGCTCAACTGTTATTTATTTAGAAAGAGACTATCCTTAAACTCACTCCCTAAAGAGACGAGATCATGTAAGGGTATGATTTAAATGACCTAAATCTAATGCAAATCATATTACAATTTTTTTTATTTTTGGACAATCATTTTGACTCAGGCTAATAGGATTCATATGCCTAACGCATGAGAAGTAAGATTATTCGCCAAAATTAGCGAGAAGAGAGGAGGTGTGTTTACACTATGGCTCTCATAGGTCAAGCCAAGTTTCTATGGTAAAGGTGGAATCCCTCCCATCAAGAGTGAAATAAGATAAATTTATGCATGATGTTATAAAAGAAACTCATCCAGCTAAGGGGATGCTAATTCTTTTATCTTAATTATAAACCTAAGCTTTAGGTGAGGTTATGAGTTCTTTATTTTAGTTTTGAATTGTTAAATTTGGTAGAAGATTTATTTTTCCCTATGAGCGTAATTGTCATCCAGGCCACACATAAAGCAAGGAAGAAACTAGGAAAAGGATGCCACTTAATACACAAGCTAAACAAATCATCAATCATAAAGCTAAGTTCAAAATAATAAGAGGCCATTATGGTCAGGTACCACCGCATAAACCTGAAAACAAATTGTGTAGTCGAGCTCTACCCTTATACAACCCGGATTACAAATGAATTAAACACAATTAATCAAGAAATTCATTATTATGGGGGTCTTCAAGCTTCATTTCTTCATTCTTCTTTTTTCATCTTTCTTCTTCTTTTCTTCTTTCTTCTTTGGTTCCTTCTTTTGGATGGTTGGAAGGTGGATACTCCAAAAGGGCTTCATATGGTACATATGGTAAAGCCTTATAACCAATGTTCATCCTAATCCCCATAGCAATCATTTCAAAATCCTAATTACAAAAATTACATGAAAAGGGAAAAATAGAAATCTAACTAACACCTGTAAAATAGAGATTAGCTAAAACAAGCCATACAATCCCAAGCATGTATATTGGACTTAACACCTCACACATGGGTGACTAAGTCTACCTGGCCTATCGGATTATGCTTAGGGGTATAAGCATCTGCACAACAAAAATATTTATATTTTTATTTATTACATCACCCATTAAGCACAATCTCCTAGAAGACAAACGCTAGATTAAGATCGTCCTACATTCAGCACATTCACCCTAACATCTAGTCTAAAACATATATCACAAATCAAAAGAAAACATCAAGCCATTGCACCGTCCTAACCTAAAGCTAGAAGTGGTGGCTTAGCCTAATGTGTGTGCTTTTAAGGTTTATGTGGTATGTTTAGCTATGGCTTTAAGTTAGAATTTTCTGAGTGTCAAGAATGTTCAACTTAGGGGAGGGTTTCATTTAAGTTTTTTATTTTGTGTTTTGATTAGGATCAAGTGAATGCAATTAATTGTTAAAGAGAGAGAAAAAGAGAACTTCTCTTCCTTCCCAACCTAAGTAATTTCTAAAGTAGAATTATGTTTTAGTTTTATTTAGTGAATGTTTTATTATGTGTTTTAATTAATCCTAAGTTTAGATAAACTCTAAACAAACCTATTCAAAAGAAAGGCATTTTAAGAATAAGTAAAGTAAATTAAGATCACAAAACACATCACTTTATTTCTTTCCCAACATGTATTTAATATATGAATGGATCCTAAACATATCTATGCATACCAAATGAGAATGTTTAACACACTTTATGATGCATTCTAAGTAAGTTATTTAAGAAATTTTAAATGCTTATGATGCATGGTTTTCATTAAGTAGAAAAAGGGGTTTCTTATCCAATTTTCACATGCACATATGAGTGTATGAAAGGTATAAGTGAGTATGGTGTCATTGTTAGCACCAGGGATGTAAGGTACAAGACCTATTTGGGGCTACTTAAGGCCTTACAACCATGGGGTTGTCTAGACTAATATACCACTTTCCTTAAATATAAACATGTGTACAAAAGAGATGAATGGGAAAGAAAGAAAGCCAAAGTTTGTGTTAGTTGATTTATTTTTGTTTATGCAATTTATATGTGCAAGTGTAGGTATCCTTCCTAAGTAATAGCATAGGAATGAATAGGAGGAATTAGGCAAGTGTTAAGTTCTTTTCAAATGAACCAAACACTTTACCAAATCCTATTCAAAACTATACCAAAAGAGAGGAGAAGGAAAACTACATTAAACATCTTTATATTTTATTCACATGCAAGCTTATAGGTAAAGTATAAGTAGAAACCTTTCATTTTTGATAATTTATTCATATATTTTGAAAATAATTTGGATTTAATAGTGATAATATCTACTCATATTCTTACTTTAGCCAACACATACAATTTGACATAAAGGAAACATTTTCATTTTAAATTTTATTTTTGAAAAGCATGGATGCATGAAATCTTGTGACACATATTTAGCATGTTGGGGAAGAATTAAAGCAATGAAAGCATATAAACACATTCACTTTAATTAATTCCTAAAGACAATCTTATGAAATAAGAAAGCTTAAATCAAAGTTTATTTAATATGATTTTGGTTGGATTTTGAATTTGATTTATTTTTGAAAATATGAATTGAGTTTGCTGTTCCTAACCCATTCCCACATGTGTTTGATATTTTTGTTCAATTTTTAGATGATAAGATTCATTTTATATTTTGATTAGGTTAAGGCATGAATTAAACATGTTAATTTCCCCTTACCTACACCACCTTAGAATAGTTAACCAAATAATTATGAACCAATGAGATTACATAAAATCTCAAAAGGAGTTTAAATTTGCAATGCACCTAGAAGAAATGGTCCTAATGCAATTTGGCTTATGATTAATGATTAATTAAGCTAAGGAGTTTAACTTAAGTAATTTCGAAACACCCCTCACACATATGAGTTGAATTTTGATTTTCTTAATTGAACTTAGGCTCTTGAACACCTAAGCATCTACCCCAAGTAGATTAATTAAGTTCTAGAAGGTTTTAGAATTTTAAGAAATTAATTAAGATGGTAATTAATGAATTAACCCTTTAATTAAAAAGGATTAAGGAATAACTTAGGAAACATTCCCCAAAATTATTCCCTAAACCTCCTATTCACTGAAACAGACTTTAATCAACTTCAACAAAGAATTAAATCACTAATCAAACCCTTAATTATCCTTAATTACATTAAGGGAATAATTAGGATATGAATTAGCAATTTTCCCAATTAAGCCACCAATCAATATGAAGAAAATTAGGGGAGGCAGAAGTCATCCCCCAAAATATACTCAAGAAGTTTGAGATTAATTAGGGATTAATTAGGGAGTAATTAGAAAATTAAAATTTCCAATAAAACCCAAATTTAGAGAAAATAAGTATTCAAAATTAATCAAAATTAATTTTAGAATATTCTATGTTCAATTATCTTTCTAATGCAATTTATTTCATCTTTTTAAGAATTTTTTAGGTTGAGATATGACTTTTAGAAATTTAGGTAATTAATTAGAATTAAATAAATCCTAATTAATTCCTTAATCCCTACAGTGTGCCATGCATAAGCTGACGCGACATCCCTTTACACGCGACACACTCTGGGTGGCCACTTAAATGTTCCATCATAGCACCACATGGCGGTAGCGCTACGCACTTTTGCATCACCCGTCCGATCCAGATCGCGGAGATTAAAGCCACCATTCAGAGGGGATAAAATTAAATCTAAAGCATGTGTTTAATCATGACCATCCATCCAAAATGCATGGATGGATGGCTAGAGATCCTCCTTGTTCTTCCCTGTGAAAAATGGGGACCGTCCACTTTCAAAGAGAAGATCTGAGCTAGATTGAGCTCGGATTGGATTTGAAATCAACCCACACCATCTAAACCTATTGGCAAGCACATCTTATGGTCAAAATTCCATGGGATGAAAATATCTTTTACAAAGCTCCACACCACATTGTGTTTAATGGTCGAAAAATGGCATACCTCACGAAGGTGATCACCGCCGATTCCCTTAGAGAAGCTTCGTTTGCTTGAGATGAGGCTTTGGTGAAATTTTTAGCACTTGAAGTTGAGTGGGTGGCTCTATGGACCAACTCCTCCTTAGCTTGAGCTCAGTTTTGATTGAAGTGGATCTCCCCTTGCTTCTAAGACTTGGAAGAGAGCTTAGGTAGGCTGACATTAGGCTCTGATGGAGTGTACAAAGTGAATTGCAATGATTTTGAGTGTGGAAGTTAGAAGTTTAATTGAGCTCCCTATTTTCAAAGGATGAAAATCGAGAAATGCCAATTTCAATCCCCTCTAGAAAGCTTAGGATCTCTTACAAATGGCTCCTATCACTCTCCTTTACTCAATCGACAATGGCTTTGTTGGAATTGAAGTGAATTGGGGGGAATATATCTCCCCCAATGGCAATCGGATGACCAAGCTTCACTTGCCATTTTGGATCAATTTTCAAGACTGAAAGGGTTATTTTGGCTCTTAGGATTGTCCTTGAGCTTAATTTGGTCAGATGAGTGGGAATATGAACTTCCCATGTGCTCAAAATAAGTGAATGCATGATTCCCATGTGCCCATTTCAAGTCATGCACTCAGTTTGGCCATATGGTGGAGTTAGGCTGACCCAAACCCATTGGGTTGGGTGCACCACCCTCCCTAGGGTTCACATGATCTACTAGAGAGTATAGGTATGAAAGGAATTGACCAAATTCCCCATAGATTTGACCAAAATTTGTTCTATGATCTAGGAGTAAAATGCTCATTTGGTTAATTTTTGAATTTGGATATGTTGGATATGTTGAGAAAATAGGTTTGGCCAAGTTTCATTTGATTTGGAGTTCATTTGGTATGGTTTGGCTCATGTTGACCCATTTAGGTCAAAATGGGTCAACTTGGGTAAAGTTGACCAATTGGTCAAATTGGGTCAAACTAATGGTTGGGTAAAGTTCATATGACCATTTGAAATGTTTTGGTGGCTTTGGTTTGATTCAATTTGGTTTAGATTTGAATTTGGTTCAATGTAGTTCATTTAGGTCAAATGGGTCAAGTTGACAAATTTGACCAATTTGACCTATTTGAGCTAGGTCATTGGTAGGTTTAGGTTTGGTTAGTCATATGAAGTGGATTGGTATCTTTGTTTCCAATCAAATTTGGTTAAGTTTGAATTTGGCTCAACATGACCCTTTAGGTCAAGTAAGGTTCAAGGTCAATTGGGCTAAGTTAGTTCTAGTAGGCCAATTGAGGCTTTGGTTAAGTTCAACAAGTGATTTGGAATGAACTTGACCCATTGGTTTCAATCAATTTAGCTTAGATCAAGTTTTGACACATTTTGACTTTTAGGTCAAGGGGTCAACTTGGGTCAAGTGGCCAATTAGGTTAGGCTCAAATGTTGACTTAATTAAGTTCAAACATTGGTCATGAATGAACTCAAATCAATGGTTTCAATCAATTTGGTCTATGGTGGATTTTGGCTATGTTGGGTTTCATTTTGGCTAAGTGTTGACTTGGTCAACCCTTAGGTTTGACTTGGCTTGACCAAATTTGATTGGTTGATCATCTCATGATGATTGTTGATCGTGATGAGAGGCAAAGATGGGCTTAGTTCAATCGAATTTGGTTATGATTAGAATTTGGATCATAAAGGGTACTTTAGGTCACTTTGGGTCAAGTGAGCCTAGGTGGGTCAAATGGCTTGGTCAAAGCTTGATTTGAGTTTTATTGAACATGTATATGGATTTATGATTGAAATATAAATCCATTTGCAAGTGGTTTAAAGTCAAATGTGTTTAGATTCATTTGACAATTTCATATTCAAAGGAAGAACATGAATGGATTTTGGCTTGATTTTTGGATTGAGTTTTGGTTAAGTAGTTGAAGTTTGTATTTATATTTGAATTCATGATTGAAGGATTGGTTAAATCATGAAGAAAAATCAATGGTTTGGTTTGATTTGAAGTTGATTTGGCTAAGTTCAAGATTTTGACTTGAAAGGCTTAGGTTGGATTTTGAGTAGATTTGAGTTTGATTTTGGAATTTTTGTTGCTTGAATTTATATTTCATTTATATAAGTGAATATAAATGACAATATAAATGGGTTATGAGAAAATTTGAAGGATTTGAAGTGATTTGAATATGATCTAGGCTAAGTCCTTAAGAGGGAAATTAAGGACTTAGAAAAGATTTTGGAATTTGGAATTTGAATTTGGAATTTGATTTAATTGATTTGAATTTATATTTCATTTATATATGTGAATATAAATGAGAATATAAAAGAGTTATGAGAAAATTTCATGAGTTTGAATTGATTTGAAGATGATTTAGGCTAAGTTCTTAAGAAGGAATTAAGGACTTAGGAAATATTTCAAACTTGGAATTTCAACTATGGATTTGATCATCATTTTAATCATGGATTTCATCATGGGTTTCAATCATGGATTTCAATCATTAATTTCAGTCATGTATTGATTTGAGTTTGGAGAAAATCAAATAAGATAGATTTAGAGTTTGAGAAAATCAATTAGGGTTGATTTGGAGTTTGACTTGAAGGAAGGAAGGTGAGGAATGGTTCAAGCTAAGGGTAGACAAATTTCCTAACACCCCTAAGGCATGACCTATTCCTATGGGTAACCCTTCTAAGTCTCTAGGGCTAGGTTGAGTGTCCACCTAATCACTAGATGTATCTCAGGACTAAGGAACTCCTAAAGTCTAAAAGAAGTCCTATGTTTAAGGAGGAGGGGTTGAGAGCTCATCCAAAAAATGAGGTCAACAGTATACGATGGCCAACTCTGGGAGAAAGCTTGTAGACTTACATCTACCATGAGTGGTGTATCCACCGGGTGGGTCGCTATCAGCATAGCGATAACCAACCAACCTAAGGTGCTCATTGATTTGCGATGATTAATCTAAGAAGATGGCTAGTAGACTTACATCCTCACAGGCAGAAATGATCACGGGGATAGTCTATCCTTGGCGGGACAGATGTTATCCGACCTAGGGCGACTACTAAGTAGGGTGTCCCGTGTATGGACTGGACCTAGACTTAAAGTAGTCAGGAGGAAAGGAGCCACTAGGGTACTTATCGCAAGCTTCCTCAAATATATTCAACCAAGCATGATGATGATAGTAAGAAGAAAGTGTGTAGCTTACATCTTCTTAAACAAAGTCAACATGGTAGCTTACCTACGCAAAGAAGGCCTACCAAAGTAACAACATTGATTTGCAATGGTCAAGTTTGAAAGAAAGCTTGAGACTTACAAGTAACCACTAGGGTGACACACTAGCAAGGTAGCATGTTAGCCCAACCTAGAGCAGCTAATGAGTGAGTGCCATAGGGGGTTTTATCCCACATCAAAATAGCCCAAGATAAAAGATATGTGTTTATTTTATATGTGGTTGTGTGTAGTTTGTCTTGGAATTGTGATGACACTGGATAAGATGCTGCTTGGGTTCCTTACACCAACCCTAAACACATCATGATAGATTCACAAGCAAAGATATTTCTTAACATAGAAGAGATGGTATTGAGATGAAAAGAAGTTTTATTGATAATTTTCTCAAACAAGATTTATGGATAGTATTTTTTAAGATAGAGCTCATTGATGGAAGCATCGAGCTCTCCTTACAATTTATAAGTTGATAAGATCCTCTATGGAAAAAGGATCTTCCCAAGTGGGTTCAAACTTACCTCCCATCTTTTCATGGGCAACAATTGATCTCCTTATAACTAAACCAAGCTCTCCTACTTGAAAAGCTCTAGGATGGACCAACTTGTTATGAGCTTGAATCATTTTGGCTTCATACAACTTGAGGTTCTGGAATGCCCAGAGGTGTCTCTCCTCCAAACCTTCAAGCACTTCTAACTGCAACTTGTTGTTCTGCTCTATAGCAACCTTACTACCCACAGCTATCCTTAATGATGGGAGTTGGACTTCTAATGGAAGAGCGCTTCCACCTACTAAGGAGAAAGGGGTAGATTAAGTTGGAGTTCTAAGTGGTGAGGTAAGCCCACATGGATTCAACTAACTGCTCATACCACTATCCCTTGTTGCCATTAAGTATCTTCTTTAATATTTGGATGAGAGTTTTGTTGAAGGCTTTTGTCAAGCCATTTTCTCTTGGGTAATAGATGGTAGAATATCTCCAATCTATGTTATGTCTTCGAGAAAAGTTATTAATTTTAGTGCTCTTGAATGCAGTACCATTATCAGATATAATTCATCGAGGCACCCCAGAACCTATATGATATGGTTCCAGAAAATTGGAGCACATTGAGTATGACCTCTCGATTGCCTTTACCCACTTAGAAAGTAGTGGGTGGACTAGAATGAATAGTGACCTTTGGAAGAAGGAGAGGATCGGACCCCATGTTACCCCAACACTCGAATGGCCATGAGGCCAATGTAGGATGTAGAATGTTGGGTGGTTGGTGTAGGACCACACCATGCGACATTGGTGGCATCTCTTAGCTACATCCATATAGTTTGTGATCATCAAGGTCAATAGCATCCTAGTCTTTTGATCTTGGCCTTCATCTTGGGACTATTGATGGAAGAATAAAAGGTGCGGTCAGTGCCGTATATAACAAAAGAAAAATGGGTAGCCAAACTCTACCCTTATACAATCCAGATTACAAAATAATAATTACAATTAATGATGAATACATGCTATAGAGGTCTTCATCTTCTTCAAATTTTCATGTCTTCTTTTCCTCCTCTTTGCTTCTTTGATTTGGCTCACTTCAAGGCATCACATGACACATAAGACATAGTCTTCTAGCCAATGCTCATCTTAATTATCCCATAGCACTAATCCTAATTTCTAATTGCAAAATTACATTTAAATGGAAATAGTAAATCTAACTAAATCTACAAAATAGAGATTAGCTAAACATACATTCCACCCAAGAAATTATATTTATAATTTGGACTTAGCACCCGGTACATGGGTAACCAAACCCACCCATCCTAACTTGGATTACAATTAAGAGCTTAAGCAACCTGCAAAGCGAGCATTTATATATATTTTTGAGAGACCCCTTAAGAATAATCCCATACAAAAGACATAATTAGGCTAATAATTGGCTAACATCTACGAAATATACACTAACATCTAAAATAATACATCACAAAAAACATATATCAAACCATGCATCGTCTAACATAAGGCAACAAGTGGTGACTTAATCTAATGTGTGTGTATTAAGGCTTGTGTGGTATGTCCTAACTATGCTTTAGAGTTGTAGTTTCTAAGTGTAGACAGATTCAATTTAAAGGGTGGTTTCACATTAAGTTGTTTAGTTGATTTGCAAGTTTTAATTTGTGACTTGTTTTGTTTCATATGACCTACACTTAATCTAAGTGTTGTAAAGAGAAGAAAGAGGATTACCCTCTTTCATCCCTACCTTAAGCCATTTCTAAAGCATGTTAATTTAATTTAGTTCTCTTTAGTGAATGGTTTTATTACATATTTTAAATTGATACTAAATTTAGGTACACCTTAAATAACCTTATTCGATAAGAAAGGCATCTTTAGATTAATTAGAATGAACTAGTATTACAAGACACATATTCATTCATTTCTTTTCATCATATATAACATGGAAATGATCAAGTCCTAAATATATCTATACATGCAATATGTTTTTGGCACACTTAAATGATGAATGTAAGAAAATGCATTTAAAACTTTGAAACTTCATTTGATTGAATTATTTTGTCATATTAATTTATAGCTCTATCTAAATTTTTATATAAGAGTATAAGAAAAGAACTCTAAATCTTGTGACTAATCAATTCGACCACTTGAACAAAATATAAATGCATGTCTTTTTTTTAAATAGAAAAGGGAATTTTCATTCATTAGTTAAATGTACACACAAGTGTATAAAACTTATAAGTGGATCGCCATTATTTTGCACGGGAGTGAGGTAAAGACCTCCTTGGGGATACTTAAAGCCTTGCTTCCCCGGAATATTCAAACTAATATATCCACTACTCTTATATACATATAAATGTACAAATAACTATAAGAATAGAAAACCATGCAAAAGTAGAATATTATTTAATTATGATTTTCATTCATTAGTTATATCACACATACACATGTATAAAAGTTTTAAGTGGATACGACGCCATTATTTTACACTAGGGGAGTGAGGTAAAGACCTCCTCGGGGCTGCTTAAATCCTTGCATCCTTGGAATGTCCAGACTAATATATCCACTACTCTTATATACATATGAATGTACAAACAACTATAAGAATAGAAATCCATGCAAAAGTAGAATTTGATTTAATTATGATTTTCATTCATTAATTATATCACACATACACATGTATAAAAGTTTTAAGTGGATACGATGCCATTATTTTGCACCAGGGGAGTGAGGTAAAGACCTCCTTGGGGCTACTTAAAGCCTTGTGTCCCCGGAATGTCCAGATTAATATACCCACTAACATTCGAACTTATGCAAATCAATATATGAATGAAAGAAAGAAACTTCACTTAATACACTAAGCTTATATTCACATGCACCTCCTATGTATGTGTAACTAATGTCACAACAGGTATTATGATTCATTAATAAGCTTTTGAAAATACATTTGAGATTTAATAGTGATAATAGCACACATATTTTTAATTTAAGCCAATACATGCAACTTGACATAAAAGAAATCATTTCATTTAATTAATTTTTTAAAAGTATGAATGCATGCTCACAAGTGGCATACAACATTTAATACATTAGAGAGAAATAAAAGAAAATAAGCACATAATTTCATTCAATCCAATTAATTCTAAGAACAATCATATCAAATACAATCATTTAAAGTAAAGCAAGCTTCTTATTAAGTTATTTTTGGATGTTTGATTTGAATTATAGAAAAAGGAGATTTAATCATTTTCTTAACCCATTCCCATGCTAGTTAATTAATTTGGTTCAATGAAAAGAAATTAAGTTGATTTTATAGATTAATTAAGTTATGATGAATTAAATCAATTAATTAACCCTTGCCTATGTTACCTTAAAGTAATTAAATTAACTACAACATAATATGCACATGAATTTGAATTTAAATCATCAATGACTCTAAGAAATAAAAGGCCTAATGCAATTGGCTCACAATTAGTGGTTAATTAGATTAAAGAGCTTAATTAAGCACTCTTATGGCTTCTCCACACATGTAGGTTAGCCATAATTTTAAAGTTCTACCAAGAAACTTAATCAGATAAGTTCTAGAATGATTATGATTTTAATTTAATTAATTAAGCCATTTAATAAATGAATTAAACCATTAATTAATCCCAAATTAATTGATTTTAAGTGAAATGAACTTAGGGAAAAGAATGGGAAAGAGTCCCAATCTCATTTCCCATGCCCATTCCCTATTATGCAATGATTAGTAAGATTAATTAATGGTTTTCTCACTATTTAGAATGTTAATTAATCACCTAATTAATTAAAAAAGTAATTAAGGCTAAAACAAGCAATTTCCCTAATTAACCAAGCAATAAATCTCAAGAAAATTATGGGAGGCAGAGATCATCCAATTAATCATCCTTAGAAAGTTTGAAATTAATTACTTGGGTAATCAAGATGTAATTAAGCTAATTAAGTATTCAATTAAACTAAAATTAAGCCTTACTTACTATTTAAAATTAATTAAAATTAATATTAAATTAATCTCCTCTGAAATACCTTCAAAATGAAAGTATTTGCATTTTTATGATTTTGTATGATTTTTATGATTTTAGAAGTTTTTAGTCATTAAGATGATTTTCATGAAGCTAATTTATTTTATTAAAATAAATCATTTGAAATTAAAAATTCAATATCTTTCAATACAGAAGTTAGTTTAATCTAAGATTTCTAAGGTAGGCATATTTTAACATAAATTGTAATACGTGAAAATTTCAACTTAATCTGATGTGTATTTTTTGGTTTAATTAATTAATTTTGATTTTACAAAACTCAAAATTAAGCTCAAACTATTTAGTGAAATTTGAGGATTTTGGTTTATTAGATTCCTCTCAAAAAGATGAATCCAATGAGCCTTTATTTTCACTTTTTTTGTTAAGTATTTTATTTTCTATAAATTTTTGAAATTTTAGGTATTTTAAATAATTTTAAAATCAAAAATACCCTAAATCCTCACTTAAGAAGAGATATTTGGACATTCATTTCATGCGCCATATCATATGGTGGACGCTGGTGAGGCGAGAGAAAAGTGGATGAACAGAAAGACACGCGGATCGACATCCGATGATCACACAAAGTTCTAATCGCAGATCGAGAGAAACATGTGACGATCAAGCCGCCGATCCGGAATCATGGGATTAACGTTCGAATGGTAAACCGAGGGATTTGGGTTTTTCTTTCAAAATCTAAGTGAAATTTCATCGAAATGGACTCATTTTCACGTCAATTCATAACAGAGGAGTTCTATATTCGTATTGGGACTAAATACAATGAAAAATAAAGAGATTTTTTAAGGAAATTCCTAGAATCGAACAAAATCTATCACAAAATAAGAAATCCAAAGGCCGAAAATGGTTCTAAAAAGTGCCTCACCGGGGAAGATTTTCAGCGGCGGTGATGATCCGAGCATGCTTTTGAGTGGGGGAAGAAGCCTTGGAATGAGCCTAGACCTTCACCTTTATGAATGATGTATCTATAGGTTCCTCCTGAAAAATTGGCTTTGGTGTTTTTCACCCAAAAATGAAGTGGGAATGTTAGTTTGGGAGCTCTAGGGGATGGATGGAAATGAGGGTGGGAGAATGAGAATAAGGGTCTCTATTTGCTTTCATTTTGGCCTTATTTTTTTTTTAAATTTTTTGGCTCCAAATGGGTGTCTTTGGCTTGGAGTGATTGAATGGAAGGGAATCATCCTAAGTGGCTCATTTTGGTTGGCTAAGACATGGAAGAAGGCTATCATGAAGGAAAAATGGGTGTCCTAGCAAGGGGAGGTGGAAGTCCTTCATGTTGTCCAATGGGGAGGTGAATTCACCTCTCCATGAGTCATGGCTACCCCAACCACCTCTTGGGTTAGATGATCAGTGTCCTTGGTGCCCATGTGGACCAATGGATGAGTGTCAAGTGGCCAAGGAAGAGAAATGACCATTTAGGTGAGTGTCTTTTCTCATGGGATGCCCTTGACCCAAGGGCAAAGTGGTCATTTAGCATTAAATTTGATTTGAGCAGATTTGAAATGAGTCAAAAGTGAATTGGACCAAATTTCATGTCATTTGGAGTTCATTTGGTTTAATTTAGGTCAATTTGACCTATTTGGGCCAAATTGGGTCAAATCGGGTTAGGTTGACCAATTGGCCAAATTGGGTCAGACCAAGGGTTGGATCAAGCTCAAATGATCATTTGGAGTGCATTGCCTCAATTGGTTTCAATTAATTTCTTTAAATTTGGATTTAATTTAGTTTTTTGGCCAATTTGATCATTTAGGTCAATTTAGCCAAGTTGACTAATTTGACCCAATTGACCAAATTGAATGATCATTTGGTTTGGGTTGATCATTTGGAACATATTTTGGGCGTTAAGTTCAATCTGATTTGATTTTAGGTTGATTTGACCCTTAAGATCAATTTGAGCTAAGTTGTGTTAGGTTAACCAAATTGGTCAAATTGACACTTAAGGCTTAGTCAAGTTCAATAACCAATTTGGAATGAACTTGAGCCATTGGTTGTAATCCATTTGGTTTAGGTTGTAATTTGGCTATTTTGGGTTCATATGGGTTAAAAGGTTGACTTGGTTTGACCCAATTCATGACAATTGATTAACCTGATGATCAACAATCATGACATGAAGTTTGGATTGGCTTAATTCATTGATTTGAATTCAATTGGATTTTGCCCATGTAGGTTAAATTGGCCACTTTGGGACAAGTGAGGCAATTGGGTTTAGTTGGCTTGATTTTGAGTTGAGTTTGATTTAATTGAGTTTATATATGGATTTTAGATTGGCATATAAATCTAATTGCAATTGATTTGAGTTCAAACGAGTTTTGGCTCATTTGACTATTTCAAGTCAAATGGGCTAGGTTGGGTTTGACTTGAGTTGATTTTGATTTGACTTGATGATTGTAGATTTCATTTATATTTGGATAGTTGATTGTAGGAATGATTTACTCAAGAGAAAATCCATTGGTTTTGATTTGATTTGGATAGGATTTGGCCAAGTTTAAGGAATTAGCTAAAATGGCTTGAATTGGCTTTTGATTTGATTTTGGGCTATTTGAATTTATATTTCATTTATATTTGGGAATATAAATGAAGATATAAATGATTTTTGAGAAATTCGCTTGAGTTTGAATTGATTTGGAAGCAAATTTGATTAAGCTCATGGATGTAGGTTAAAAAGGCTTAGAAGAAAATTTGGTTGATTTTGGATTTGAAGGAAAACATTTGAAGTTAGATTTTGTATTTGGATTTTGTAAATGATTGAGTGATTAAATTGATCTTGGGGAAAGTCAATTGAATTTGGTGAAGGCTAAGTCCATAAGATGAAATCAAAGGGCTTAGGGAAGGTTTTGATTTTGAATTTGATTATGGGTTTCAATCATTTAGTTTGGAATTTGATTTAGATTTGGTAAATGAGTTGAATTTGAAGTTTGGTTTGAGAAGGAAAGTATGTATTAGGTTTAGGCTAGGGGCAAGTCTTCCTAAGTCTCTGGGCACAACCCATTCTAGTTGCTAACTCTTCTAAGTCTCTAGGTTTTAAGTGTTCACTTAATCACTAGAAGTGTTTTAAGACTAAGGAGCTCTTAGTGACTATAAGAGTCTTAGATCTATCATGAGAAGTTGAGAACTCACTCCAAAAGTGAGGTCAACATGGAGCTTAGCTTTAGAACTATGTAGACCCAAATTTGGTTGATAACACTAACCGCCAAGAAGTTGATGTTTTGGATGCTTAGAGTAATGACAACTACCGGGTCGAGCCTCATACTCGCTTCATTGTTGTGGATTGATGATTTGAGATTCTCATCACATGGCCCGGAGTTAAGAGAACTATTTTCACCCCGCCTCAGGATAGTGGATCATGGTTCTTCTCCTCTTTGAGAGGAAGCCGAACCATCAAAATACATCTCCCAGTAGTGAATTCTAGTGTCCCCTAAGTTCATGATTTGTTCATCGAGGAGGTCATCGCTAAGTGGAGAGTCAGCGGGAAGTGGGTGTGCTAAAAATATGATAGTGCTTGTCATTTCACTACACTGAGGGGTACGAAAGTAATGTCAAACTGTGACAAAATCATGGGCCATTGTGCTAACCGTCCAGATAGCATCGGTTGTGTCATGAGATATTACAGTGGATTGATCCTATATATCAAGTTCATCTTATTAGAAAGCATGTAATGCCATAGCTTTTGGATGCAAAGATTAAAGCTAGGCAATGCTTCTCAATGGGTGGATAGTTTACTTCAGTAGGGATTAGATGGTGGCTGAGATAATAGAGAGCATTCTCTTTCTCTTCATCATTTGCTTTGGCCAACTGAGTTCCAAGGGAGTCATCTAATACAAAAAGGATAAGTGGCTTGCCCGTGATATGCTATAACCGTGACATCATTAGGTAGTGCTTGATGTCTTCAATACATCTGACACTTGTCATCCCACTTGAACTTGGCATCATTTTGACAAGTAAGAATGGCTAACATATTCCTAATAAGTTGGATATAAAGCATCTTAAAGCAAATCTCCCTTGGAATGATCTCGAGTTGAACTTTTTAGAGGGTGGCATTTTAATATCACTTTGATCTTCTCCGGATCAATTTTAATTCCTCGGTGTCAGACAACAAACCCAAGGAATTTCCTAAAGCTACTCCCAATGCACACTTCAGGGGATTCATTTTGAGGTTAAATTTTCTTAACCATTTGAAAAGTACTCTCAAGTCAAAGAGATGATCTTCTTATTATTTACTTTTGACTACGAGATCATCGACATAGCACTCAACTTGATGATGAATGAGTTCATCGAGGATTCAAGTCATGGCCTGCTGGTAGGTAGCACCGACATTTTTAAGGATGAAAGGCATGACTCTATAGCAATAGATTAGGTTTAAAAAGTCTTTTCTTCATCTTCGGGCCATCTTAATTTGGTTTTATCCAGATGAGCCATCCATGAAGGATAAGACTGCATGAGATGAGACAATATCCACCATCAGTTCTGGCATTTGTAGTGGAACTTCATCTTTTGTATATGCCTCATTTAAATCCCTAAAGTTGACACATATGTGAATTTGGCCATTCTTCTTCTTAACTGATGACACAACAACCGTGTAAGGTATTTTCTTCTCAGATGAAACTATCATTGATCAGTTTCTTGACTTCAAAAATAACTATTTTCTAATGTCTAATTGCATGCGTCTAGGAGCTTGCCTGATAAGGTTAGTACTGGGCTCTATTGCTAGTTTGTGGACTGCTACGTTAGAAGATAAACTGGACATCTCTTCATAACTCCATACAAAGTAGTCCTTAAACCCATTCAATAGTCTAACTAAGTCATTTATTTTAGTATCATTCAACAAAGAACTGATGTATGTCGAACATGAATTGTCATTAGTTTCTAAGTTGATTTTCTTGAGCTCGTCGAAGGTTGACTTGATCTTCTCTTCGAACTCTAGCGATGCATCTTTGGCTTCAAAATCATCTAGAGTATCTAAAGTTTTAAACACACCTCCTCATGTGAGTGTGATTTAAAAGAACCTATCATATTCCTAATGATTGGTGATGGCTAAGCATCATCATCAACTCATCAATTAGTCTTCTTGGCCTTGATTGAAAGATTTTGCATTTATTCTTCCATATTCTTTCAAATATCGACCTATGCTTTGACCAAGTATATGATTAACCCTTTCTTTACTAAGTTTAAATATTCTTTTGACATAGTATGCTTTGACCAAGTATGTGAGATTAACCTTTTCTTTGCTAAGTTTAACACGGCGAGTACCAATCAAAAGGTAATTCTTTTAAATCTTTATATAAATCATCCTCAAGTTCTACATCAACTTCTTGACATGAGGATGATGCTCCTAGAAAAAACCTCTGAGTCTTCACATATGTGGATGACTTAGAGACTTTCTTAACTACCAAACCCTCAACTATTTGTGAGGAAAGTGGTTTTAGAGCTAAGGTTCTCAATTGATGCTTGATGGCTTTACATACATACTTGGATACATTTATGCTTTGGTTTTGTAACCTGATCTTCATCACTATCTAGCTCAAGTGTCACCTCAATAGGGATCTGCTACTAAAAAGAGCTGGTTGGTGTGCTAACCACATAAGACTCATCCTCTAAACTAGATTCTAAGTCTATATGAATAGTGTACTCTGTACTGGTATACCTTTATTGGGTGACCAATAGGGTGGCTTTCCACTTCGGGGATACCTAACTCCCTCTTCCCTCCTCGTGGAGGTCGGTCATACCCATGTGTTCAAATGGAGTAATGAACTATGGGTGGAATCTAATGTGCTACATCTTCCCCGTTCGTGGTCTCGCTCCCTTTTCTTTTTTTTTTTTTTCTTTTATTTCTTTTTGTCCCTCATGGGGATCTTGACTAAGATCATGAGAATGTACTTGGTAATTTTGGGGGAGGTAATAGGCTGCATCCTCATATATCCCGACCTCATGAATTGTGAATGGTTTGAGATCTCCTTTGATGCAATACTCAATTCCACCTCTCATGAACTTCATGCATTGATTTAGAGAGAATGGAACTTTATTATTTTCATGTATCCATGGCCTCCCAAGCAAAGTATTGAAAGATGTATCAGAGTCTATGAAGTGAAACTTGGCTTTAGTCTTCCAGTCATCTATCTCTAGTGGCAACACTATGGAGCCTAAGGCCCTCTCACCTTGTTAATTGAATCTTCTCAACATCATCCTTTCCTTTTGAAGTTTGGACATGTCAATCCTTAAGTAGGTAAGGATTCTTAGGTTCATAATAATGTGATGCACCTTGGTCAACCATAACTCTTGATAGCCTATATCCAACATCCTTATGTAAAGAGGGTGGCATCATCCCTAGATGTAAGTCTTCATCACTGAATGTAACTCCTAAGATGTCCTTTGAGTAGTGTGCCTCCTCTTCAGTAGCGGTCAGCTGAGCTAAGCATATCTCTGGATTAAGTAGATCCTTGATTAGAGATTCCCTTATCTCATTGGATAAGATAAGGGTGTCGTATATTCTTAACTTAGTTGGCAACTTTCTAAGATATGCTAGAACATTATAATCAACTTTGACTTAGTTCTCCACAAGCATATCATTAGGTGGAGCATCCTGTGGAGGGGCTATCTACTCACCAAACCAATGACTTACTCTTATCCTAAGGTACTATGCTAGGAGGTAGAACTTTGCCACTGCACAGGTTGACTTCAGTGACTTCATGGAATGATGAATTTGTGAAAAGTTTTACCTTCTCATTGGGTATACCTAGCTTCTATGAGAATCTCGTTGACTCCAAGTTAATCTCAAGAGGTGAACCCATTGACTGAGAAGGAAAATGACTCAATCGAAAGAAAGGGATTAAATTACTAAAGATATTATTATTTTCAAGACTTGGAGAGTTTTCAACAGGAATAAAATTAAGAGCATCAGAAGTGGACAAGATATAAGTAGAATATGCTTTCTTCATTGATTTCTTTCTAGGCGGAGGTACATGATAGAAATCAAGTAAAGTAAGTAGAGTACAAGTTTTAATTCCCTTATCCACTGATATAATGCTCCTACCGGTAGAGGAGAAGCTAGTAGAAGAAGAAGTAGTTGCAACAGTGGATGGAGTGCAGGACTCAGATGGTGGTTGCGCTAATGGACTATCTCGAGAAAGTATGGTGAGTTGTTGTTGTTACTATACTATCACCTTCCTTGAGTTGTCCATTGCAACAAGCAAACCTTCTTTTATTTTGGAGGTTTAAGCTGCTTCAGGCACCTACAAGAAGAATTTCTTGATCTTATAAATGATCTTTAGAGGTTCGGGATAAAGAGATATCCCAACCTTCTTTGGTCTTAAGAGGATCACAAATAACCCTAATGATTACTCTAATAGAACTGGATGGTTGTTCTAATAAGTATTCTTTAAGGATAACTATGCTCCCAACTTGTAGCTACACTCAAGCCAATCTTTAAAAGTAATAAAATTCTCTAAGACATGGCCTAACATGCGGTGGTAGGGACAATAGCTAGGTTCATCGCTCTTGCCCACTTCCTTCGACCTCTTAGGCTCTGATAACTAAAAGTCATGTTTCATTAAGATGTTCTTAAAGATTTTCTTAAATACCTCCCTCTTGAATGAATATATCTTGTTCAATCTATCAAGAGTAGGTGGATAGTAGCTACGGAGGTGGATATGAGTACAACTGGGTAGGTTGAGGTGGTGGAAATGGTTATTGTGGCCATTGTAGTGGCTGATATGATGGTTGAGGTGGTGAAAAAGGAGGTGAAAAAGGAGACTATTGTGCTCAGGGTCTCTTATATTGGACTCTAGCTTTCCCCGTCCACTTACACAACTCGGCTTCTTCTCAACACCTTCTATGGTTTTGAGATGATTGTAAGGGCAATAGTTTTGGCTTTCTTGCTAGCTACCTTGTTGATTATTTTCTTGAATATTTTGATGGTAAAACCCTTAAGCATGGAACTGACCATGGATATTCTTGAGAAGAATCTCAATGGCATGTTGTTCGGAAAACTATGACTCGCATTTCATGCTAAAGTTGCGCTACCTGAGAATATAATCAACAAACGACTCATTGGGATTTTTCTTTGTTACAACGAGGTTGCTTATACCTTTCCGAGCTCCAACAAACCTCTTGATGAAGAGGTGATCCAACTCGAAAAGTCTTTACCAAATCATTGGCGCAGTTCGACATACCAATCAAATGCAACCCCTACTAAGCTACTGATAAAAAGTTTGAACATGAGTGTGTCGCTACATCTGCAACAAATGTCGCACTAAATGTGCAATATATTATCATGGGTTCCCAGCCAAAGATCTTGAAGGAAAGGTACAAAACCCTTGTGGTACTAAACTATATCAATTTTCTTCGTATGATCTACCCTTTAGAATGGATGAGCTCATTGGCTTGCATCATTGCTTCCCTCACCTGCTATTCCACCATATGCTTGATGCTTTTCATGCAGATGTCATCTATGACCTTCGCCTACTAGCATCATCATCTTCTAGAGTGCACCTAGGACAGTCTAAAATATGTACCAACTCGGCCGACTACCATAAGAGAAGGTGAGATTGGAGTCGACCGCAATGCTAAGACCACTACCATCAACTCCTCAACCTTCTTTTCCATCCTATCTATATGATCATTCTTCTTCTTGAGCTAGTGGAAGAGGTGTTAAGTGAGGTGAAGCGCCACCTTCCTCTAACATGACACCTTCCTGGCTATGATGATCCCTCTGTAAGGACCCTCGTGTCACCATGTGTACTGTCATCTAACATGTCATCTTCGGGATCAAAGAGACTCTATCCTCCTTATTCCAAGTGATCACCGCCAATAATGCCATAGCGATAGTCCTCGATATCATCTAAAGAAAGTCATCTATCTTTCGGCTTTACGGAATGTAGACCTATCGACCGGATTGTCTATTATATATATATAAATGCACCGCGGTTCCCTCCCCTACTCAATGACATGGGGACTATGTCTATGTCCCTCCCTTCTCTCCCTATGGTAGAGGTGACCATGACACTCTTGGGTCACCACTCTTCCTAACCACGAGGTAGAAGATCAGTAGGAGCTCGACACCTCATCGTGGAAATAGGGATTGATCCGAATCACCAATGGAGATGGTATTTCCTCAAAAGCTTCTAATGGCGGGATGGTAGATACTAAGCGGGTCATGGTGTGAGTGGAGCGATGTGATGGAAAAGAAACTACCTCTTGGGTGAAGATATCCTTCATCAACTGCCCATGAGGATAATGATGTCTGAGTGATCAGCCCTGTGGTGGCAATCAAGGAAGTCCATCGAGAGGTCACCGCCATGCACTCCTCCCTCTCCCTCTTACCCACTTGAGATCTAACTTGAACCTCAAGGGCTCTCTCCTTATGGATCTAATCACTTACACTCCTGGGAATCATGGACCTCAAATCAAGCAATGCTAAACTCGAAGCATCCATAAGCTCTACCAACCTGGCGAAGAACTCTCCTAAAACTGGCGTAAGGCTTCCTCCCCTTGTCATACCTCAAAGTGTGCTGGTGGTGGATGCAATGTAGTGATCCTCCTCCCTCTCCATCTAAAGCGAGAGGGGTGGAACTCCGCCACTCAAGAGTGGAGAGTCCCATGAGGATAACCTCCTCAACAATGTGGGAGGTAGCATCAATCTCCTAGCCACTCATGGTGTCACTTCATCTTCTTTTTGTTTGTTTGAGTGTGGTGAGAGAAACCTACCTCAAGAAATATCTCAAAGCCAAGATAGCCTTCCCTTGGGGTGATCAAAGAGGTAGCCCTCACTGGAACTATGGCGGACAACGATTGAACATGCACGAGCAACGGAAACGACAATCTTGACGGGTGTGGAACCATGGCGCCTTCTCTTGAGGAGAACTGGTCGATGGAATGTTGAATGGAGAAGTGGCATCCCCGCCACCTCCTCCCTACCGGAAGGTCGCCCCTCATAGGTGACTGAGGCCTTGAAGCCATGGCGAACCGGATCAAATGAGTGGTGTGTGTATGGCATCCAATGCCAAATCCACACCCATCGGAAAGAAAAGATGAACTTGTCGGAAGCCATAGTAATTGCACTTGTTGGGGACGGGAAAGGACTAAATGTGTTGAAATCACCACTTTTGTTGAAACATAACTAAGTTAGACCCTTGCTTTGATATTTATTTTCAATCATTGACCTTTAGATTTGGCTTGAAATTTGAACCCACACTTAACAAATTTAGGTATGCTGTCCATTCAATTTTGGAGAGATTTTTACGTTTGAGAGACTTTGCCATAAGATTTTGATTTAGAACCAATACTCAACAAATTTAGGTATGTTGAGAGGTTCAAATATTTGGAAGAGACTTTGGAGATATATATGTTGTATGTTTTTGAGTTTGATTTGGAAAACCTTTTTCTTAGAAATTTAGGTATGCTAAAAGGTTTCAATTACATGTTTGAAAATTTTGAAAACATCTTGTTTGATGTGATTGTTTGTTATATGTATGATATATGTTGTTTTGATTTTAAAATGGGGCCCTTACTTAACAAATTTAGGTATGTTAGGTAGAGGCCAAATGTGTTTGATATATGTTTGTTGTGAAAATAGGACTCTTACTTAACAAATTTAAGTATGTTAAGTAGGATCCAAATGTGCTTCATATGTTTGTTCTATTTTGATTTTAAAAAAAAAAAAGAACTCTTATTTAACAAATGTGGGTATGCAAAATAGAGTTCAATTTATTTTATGTGTTGTTGTTTGATAATGATTTTGAAAAGTGGAACTCTCATTTGGCAAATTTGGGTATGTAAAATGGAGTACAAATGTGTTATGATTTTGAAAGAGGGAAATCTATTTAACAAATTTATTTATGTTAAATATAGTTCAATTTATTTTGATTTTTGAAAATGAAACTCATTTTTGACAAATTTGGGTATGTCAAATGGAGTTCAAGAGAATTCTACTTAACAAATGTAGGTATGTTAAATAAAATTCAATTTGGTTTGATTTTTCCATAAAGGGAACTCTCATTTGACAAATTTGAGTAAGTTAAATGGAGTTCAAATATGTTTTGATTTTGTGTATCATATTTGCTTTTGAAAGAGGAACTCCATGTTGAATGTGCTAAGTGGAGTTTCAATTTTATGTCATGATTTTATTTGAAAAATAGAGTCTTCATTCAACAAACTTTGGGCATTGTGGTGCAAATTTATTATAGATATCCTTGCCTTCATCTATCCCCCTTTGGAAAAGAAAGGATAAATGAAAATAGAAATATATAACACCTTGTTGGGACACCACACAGATCCGCAGATGTTCTTATTAGGGTGATCGGGTACAGCATTGAGGAAAGGTGTATTATCTTGAAAGATAGAACTCACCACCCTACAATAGACCTAATCACCTTAATAAAGACTCCTAAGGACTATGGGTCCTTAGAATGTACCAAAGATTCTTCCCCTACTTTACATGGAAAAGTAAAGTGGGATTATTTTAAAGAGTTCTTACAAGGGCAAGCCCCATAGTTAATTACATCCTAAGGAATAGATTCCTTTGAATACTCTAAGGTAAAATCATCTTTGTCTCCAAAGATTTTAAAAGGTATGACTATCAATTGATTGGTTTATTTTTAGAAAGTCAAATAGGATCGATTAAGAGGAGGGAGTTCTTATCGAAGTCAAATGAAGATAAGTAAGGGAAGCTTAGGATAATAGGAAGCCTAGTAAGCATCCCAAACTATCCTATAGTTGGCTTTATATTTTTGAAGTTAAATTGATTTATTTGAGTTGAATTTTTATTAGAATGTTAGGGCTTATAATTCCATGATACAAGATCATTAAAAATGCCTAAGAGGTGAGAATTTATGCTCGTAGCCCGCAAAGGGAAGTAGCAACCTCTGAACCTTAATCAAGGGAGCTTTAACGAGGACCAAAAGCATGACCTAAATCTAAGGTGAAAATATTTGGTTTACCTCCACAAGAGGGATAAACCACCATGTTGGACTTATAACCGCCTAGGGGTGGCCGCTAACTAACTCCTCCTACGATTTTAAAACATGTCGACAAGTTAAATGTTTATGCAATATAGCAAGATTGTTGTTCATTTAGAAAAGAGATTAAGTTCTTAAACACACTCCTAAGAGACTAGATCATGTAAGGCATGATTTTAATGACTTAAATCTAATACAAAATTTTCATATGTTTTATTTTCATTTTGGACAATCAGTTTGACACGGGCTTTAGGATTCATATGCCTAATGCATGATAAATTAGATTATGGGCCAAAATTAGCAAGACAAGGAGGTGTATTTTCACCATGACTCTCAAAGGTCAAGCCAAGTCCTCTGTCAAAGGTGGAAGCCCTCCAATCAAGAGTAAAACAAAATGTTTTTATGCATGATGTGAGAAGAGTAATACAACATCCAGGGAAGGGGTTGTGTGGTGAAATTTTAAAGAGATTCCAAAAGAAATGTATGCTTCCATCATCACCCTATGTGGAATAAAATGAAGATAGAAATATACATTCTCTTTATGCATTTTTACATCACATAGATCCGCAAATGTTCTTACTGAGGGTGATTGGGTACGACATTGAGGAGAGGTGTACTATCTCAAAGATAGAAGTCTCCACCCTACAATGGACCTAATCACCTCAACAAGGACTCCTAAGGACAATACATACCAAAAGATTCTTCCTCTACTTTACATGGAAAAAGTAAAGTAGGGTTTTTTTTAAATCGGGTTCATTGTTCTACAAGCCCCATACTTAATTACATCCTAAGGAAGGGGATTCCTTAAGAACACTCTCGATTAAGGTAAATGATTATTGTCTCCAAAGATTTCAATAGGTAGGACTATCAATCGATTAGTTTATTTTGGGAGATCAAATGGGATTGATCAAAAGAGAGAGTTATTATCAAAGCCAAAGATAGATAAGTAGGAGATCACGATCCTAGGAAACCTAGAGAGTATCTCAAACTATCCTACGGTTGAGCTTTATATTTTTGAAATTGAATTGTTTATTTGAGTTGAATTTTTATTAGAAGTTTAGGGCTTATAATTCCACAATACAAGGTTATGGAAAATCCTAAGAGGTGAGGATTTATGTTTATGGCCTATAGAAGGGAGAAGCAACCTAACCTAAATTTAGGAGCTTTGAGGGCCGAAAGCATGACCTAAATCTAAGGTGAAAATGGGTATTTGATTTGCCTCACAAGAGAGGACAAACCACCCGACTGCTTGGACTTACAACCTGGGGTGGCCGCCAACTCCCTCCTACCATTTTAAATTCATGTAGGAAAGTCTTATGATTTATGCAAGATAACTAGGTTATTGCTTATTTTAGAAAGAGACAAAGTCCTCAAACTCACTCCCTAAGAGACTAGATCATGTAAGGGCATCAAAAATAACCTAGATCTAATGCGAAACATATTACATTTTATTTTTATTTCTGGACAATCATTTGGCTAAGGCTTATAGGATTCATATGCCTAATGCATGAGAAATAAAATTATGGGCCAAAATTAATGAGAAGGGGAGGTGTGTTTCTACCATGGCTCTCAAAGGTCAAGCCAAGTTTCTCTAAAGGTGGAAGCCCTCCAATCAAGAGTGTAATAGTATGCTTTATGCATGATGTTATAAAACAAAATACTCATCCAACTAAGGGTTGCTAATTCTTTTATCTTGATTTTAACTTAGGCTTTAAATGAGGTCATGAGTTGTTTAATTTGGTAGAAGATTTATTTTTCCCTAAGAGCCTAATTGTCACCATACATCGAGCAAGGAAGAAACTAAGAAAACATGTTATCTTAATGCATAAGCTAAACAAAACATCAATCATTTTATAAAGCTAACTCAAAAGAATAAAAGGCCATTTGTGGTCAGGCACCACCGCAAAAACTCGAAAACAAATTGGGTAGCCGAGCTCTACCCATATACAACCCAGATTACAAATGAATTAATTACAATTAAGAAAGGAATTCATGTTATGGGGGTCTTCATTTCTTCTTTTCTTCTTTCTTCTTTCTTCTTTCTACTTTCTTCTTTTGGTTCCTTCTTTTGGATGGTGGAAGGTGGTTTCTCCAAAGGCTTCACATGGCACATAAGATGTATTCATATGACCAATGCTCATCCTAATGCCCCATAACATTCATTCCAAAATCATAATTACAAAAGGTACATGGAAAGGAAAAGTAAATCTAACTAACACCTAAAATAGAGATTAGCTAAACAAACATACAAATCCCAAGCATGTATATTGGACTTATCACCCCACACATGGGTAACCAAGTCCACCTAACCTATTGATTATGTTTAGGGGTATAAGCACCGCATACAACAAAAGCATTTATATTTTTTTATTACAAGCTCCTAAGCACATAATCTGCATAAAATAATGATTAGACTAAATCATCCTACCATTCATTCTATACATTCACCCTAACATCCAAACTATAAATAATACATAAAATAAAAGCAAACATCAAGCCATGCACCGCCCTAACCTAAAGCTAGAAGTGGTGACTTAACCTAATGTGTATGCTTTAAAAGGTTTGTGCGGTATTCTTAGCTATGGCTTTAAAGCTTAAATTTTCTAAGTATGAAGACATTCAACTTAGATGGGTGGTTTCATTTAAGTTGTTTAGTTGATTTGGTTTAATTTTATTTTGTATTTTGGTTTTGTTTAAGTGGATCCTACAATTAAGCACTAAGTTCTAAAGAGGCAGAAAAGAGAAGAGAACTTCTCTTTCCTTCCCTACCTAAATAATTTCTAAAGTAGATTCATATTTGATTTTGTTTAGTGAATGTTTTATTATGTATTTTAATTAATCCTATATTTAGATTTTCCCTAAAAAACCTATTCAAAAAGAAAGACATTTTAAGATTAAGTAATGTGAATTGATATCACAAAACACACATCACTTCATTTCTTTCCCAACATGTATAACATGCATATGGATGCATCCTAAGCATATCTATACAAATGGGAATGTTTAGCACACTTTATGATGAATGCTAAGAAATGTTACTTAAGAAAATTGGAATTTATGATGCATGATTTTCATTAAATAGAAAAGAGGGTTTCTTTTATCCATTATTCATACACATGTATATGTATAAAGGCATAAGTGATGCAGCTATTGTTAGCACCAGGGTGTAAGGTAAGACCTACTTAGGCTACTTAAAGCCTTGCAACCCAGTTGTCCACTAATATACCACTTTCCTTAAATACAAACATGTACAAAAGAAAATTAATGGAAAAAGAAAGATGCAAAAAGTTTATATTTATTTATTTGTTTTGTTTATGCAATTTATATATACAAGTGTAGATATCCTTCTTAGGTAATAGCATAGGAATGGATAGGAATTGGGTTAGGCAAGTGTTATGTTCTTTTCAAATAAACTATACACTTTGTCAAATCCTATTCAAAACTATGCCAAAAGAAAAGAAGAGAGCTACACTATGCACATCTTCATATTTATGTCCACATGCAAGCTTATAAATAATTATAAGTAGCACTCTTTCAGTTTTAGATGTTTGATTTATAGATTTTGAAAATATTTTGAATTTAATAGTGATAATGACATTCATATTTTACTTAAGCCAAAACATGCAATTTGACATAAAGAAAATATTTCATTTTTCAATTTGATTTTTTTAAAGCATGAATCCATGAAATTCATATGACATACACATTTCATGTTAGGAAAGAACTAAAGTGATGAAAGCATGTAAACACATTCACCCTAATTAATTCTAAAACAATCCTATGAAATAAGAAAGCTTAAAGCAAATCAAATTTTTTAAGGAAGGTTTAATTGTTTTGAGTTTGATTTAATTTGAGAAATATGAGGTGAGTTGTCCTAACCCATTCCCACATATGTTTGTTGATTTAGTTTGTTCTTAAGATTATTAGATGATTTTATATATTGCTTAGGTTAAGGTATGACTTTAAGTGTGTTAATTACTCCTTACCACCACCTTAGCATAGCTAATCAAATAATTATGAGCCAAATGAGATGACATAAAACCACACAAGAATTTAAATCAGTAATACACCTAAGAAAGAAAGGTACCTAATGCAATTGGCTCATAATTATGGATTAAGCTAAGGGGTTTATTTTAAGTAATTTCATAACACCTCTCACATGTCATTGAGTTTTGATTTTCTTAATTGTACTTAGCTCTTGAACACCTAAGCATCAACCCAAGATAAATTAATTGAGTTCTAGAAAGTTTTAGAATTTTATGAAATTAATTAAGGGGTAATTATGAATTAACCCTTAATTAAGGTTGGATTAAGAAAAGGGGTTTAGGGAATATCTTAAGGAAAGTATCCCAAAATTATTCCTAAACCTCATATTCACTTAATCAAAACTTAATTGACTCAATCAGAGGTTAGACCACTAATTATACCCTTAATTAAGCTTAATTACATTAAGGGAGTGATTAAGGAATGAACTAGCAATTCTATAATTAGCCACAAATCCCAAGAAAATTAGGGAGAGGAAGGAGTCATCCCACCAATTATGCACAAGAAGTTTGGAATCGTGGAGTAATTAGAGGTAATTGGCAAAATAACATTCCCAATAAAACCCAAATCTAGAGAAAATCACTATTCAAATCCATTCAAATCATTTTAGAATATTCTATGTTCAATTATCTATCCAATGCAATTTATTTCATATTTTTATTTTGTAGGCTTAGATATGAATTTATGAAGTTTCCATGCTTAATTAGTGATTTAATAGCCTAATTAAATGTCTAATCCCATCCGCCACGGGACAAATTTACATCAAGCATTTCACATCGCGGGACGGGATCACATAAAGTTGTCATCATATCACATCACGGGTTACACGTTATCCATCAAATCCCAAGGATGGATGGCCTATGATCCTTCCCTGTATTTCTCTGTGAAGAATGGACACCATCCATCTTCTAGGGGATGATTCGAGCTCGATTGAGCTCGGATTGATCCCAAAACTTACCCACACCATCTCAGCACAAAGGAAAACACATCTAACGACTAGATTTTCATGGGATTAAAATTCACTTCACAAAGGACCAAACTATATTGAAATTATGCTCAATTTAATGGCTAACCTCACCAAAGGTGATCACCGGTGCTCGATTCCATTAGAAAAGCTTCATTAGTGGAGACAAAGCTTTGTTGAAGTCTAGAGATGTTGAAATTGGGTAGATCCTTCTAGAAGCCAACTCCACCTTGACTTGAGCTAGATCTTTATCAAGAGGACTCCTTACCTTGGAACTTGTGAAAGCTTGGGTGAGTTCGATCGAGCCCCATGATGAAGCTTGTAAGAGGAATTTGGTTGATTCAAGTGTGGAGTAAGTTTGAATTTCAATGGAGCTCCTTATTTTGGTTTGAGTAAATCCAAAAAAATGGAGATTGATTTCACTCTAAGATGCTTGGGATCACTTGGCAAAGGCTCCTCTGGCTTCCTATTACTCAATCGAAATGAGGACTGTTGAAATGAATTCAAATTAGGGGGAGTATATATCCCCCTTCAACAATCGGACACGAGCTTCTCATTTTGATCCAATTGACCACCTCGGATTTTTTTAGCCATTTAGGGTGTCCTTGCAATTTTGGCGGAGGAGTGGAGTGTGTGCTTAAATCAAGTGGAGGAGGATTCCATGTGCTTAATTTCATGCAAGTGGTCTTTTAGCCTTAGCTAGTGACCCAAACCCATTGGCTTGCATGCACCACACTCCCTACTGTTCACTTGATCCATTAAGAGGGTGCCTAGTGATTATGGAGAGGATTTGACCAAATTCCAAGTGGATTTGGCTAAAATTTACCCTTTGACCTAGGGTAAACTTGGATATCAATTTGAATATGTTTGTTATGTTTGAAAAATGGGTTAGCCAAGTTTCATTGAATTTGGAGTTGGTTTGATGTGATTTGGCTCATGTTGACCTATTTAGGTCAAAATGGGTCAACTTGGGTCACCAATTGGTCAAATTGGGTCAAACCAAGGGTTGGGTCAAGTTCATATGACCATTTGGAATGTTTTGGTGGCTTTGGTTTGATTCAATTTGGTTTATATTTGATTTTGGTTCAATTGAGTTCATTTAGGTCAAATGGGTCAAGTTTACCAAATTGACCCATTTGACCCATTTGGTTAGATCATGGGTTGGTTCATGTTTGGTTGGTCATATGAAAAGGATTGGTATCTTTTATTTCTAATCAATTTGGTTTATATTTGAGTTTGGCTCAATATGACCCTTTAGTCAAGTTGGTTCAAGGTCAATTGGGTCTAGTTGGCCAATTGAGGCTTTGGTCAAGTTCAACAATCATTTTGGAATGAACTTGACCCATTGGTGTCAATCAATTTGGCTTAGATCAAGTTTTGACACATTTTGACTTTTTAGGTCAAGTTGGGTCAAGTGGTCAATTGGGCTAGGTTAGGCTCAAATATTGACTTGGTCAAGTTCAAACATTGATCATGAATGAACTTAGATCATTGGTTTCAATCAATGCTATGGTGGATTTTGGCTATGTTGTGTTTCATTTTGGCTAAGTGACTTCAACCCTTAGGTTTGACTTGGTTTGACAAAATTTGAGTGATTGATCATCTCATGATGATTGTTGATCATGATGAGAGGCTTAGGTGGGCTTAGTTCAATCCAATTTGGTTAGGATTAGAATTTAGCTCATAAGGTACTTTAGGTCACTTTAGGTCAAGTGAGCCTAAGTGGGTCAAATGACTTGGTCAAAGCTTGATTTGAGTTGAACTCACATATGGACTTATGATTGAAATATAAATCCATTTGCAAGTGGTTTGAGGTCAAATGGGTTTTGATTCATTTGACAATTTCAAGTTCAAGGGTGAACATGAGTTTGACTTAGTTTGATTTTGAATTGAGTTTTGGTTTGGTGATTGAAGTTTATGTTTATATTTGGATTCATGAAGGATTGATTGAATCATGAAGAAAAATCAAGGGTTTGGCTTGATTTGAAATTGATTTGGCTAAGTTCAAGATTTTGACTTGAAAGCGATGTTAGATTTTGATTGAATTTGAGTTTGATTTTTAGAGTTGATTTTGGTTGTTTGAATTTATATTTCATTTATATTTGTGAATATAAATGAGAATATAAATGGGTTATTAGAAAATTCCCAGGATTTGAAGTGATTTGAACTTGATTTAGGCTTAGTCCTTAAGAGGGAATTAAAGGAATTTGAAAAGATTTTGAATTTTGATTTGAATTTTGGGTTTAGTTTGATTGATTTAAATTTCATTTATATATGTGAATATAATTGAGAATATAAATGGGTTGTGAGAAAATTTCTTGAATTTAAATTGATTTGAACATGATTTAGGCTAAGTCCTTAAGAGGGAATTAAAGGACTATGGAAAGATTTGAACTTAGAATTGAATTTTGGATTTCAATCATAAGTTTCAATCATGTGGCATTGATTTGAGTTTGGAGAAAATCAATTAAGCTAGAATTGATTTAGTTTTGGTGTTGATTTGATTTGTAGTTTGACTTGAAGGAAGGAAGTGAATGTGATTCGTATGGGGAAAAATTTTCCTAACACCCCGGGCATGACCTATTCTATGGCTAACTCTTCTAAGTCTCTAGGTTAGTGTCCACCTAATCACTAGATGTGTCTTAAGACTAAGGATCTCTTAAATTTTAAGAGGAGTCATGTCTAAGATGGAAGGGTTGAGAGCTCATCCTAAAATGAGGTCAACATGTTGTTAATTCTTTTATCTTGATTTATAGCCTCAGGCTTTATGTGAGATTATGAGTTGTTTGTTTTAGTTTGAATTGATTAGTTGGATAGAAAATTTTATTTTTCCTAAGTGCCTAATCATCATCCGGCCATACAAAGCAATGAATAAACTAGGAAAAGATGTCATCTTAATGCACAAGCTAAACAAACATCAATCAATTTTTAAAGCTAACACAAAAGAATAAAACGCCACAAACCCGAAAACAAATTGGGTAACTGAGCTCTACCCTTATACAACCTAGATTACAAATGAATTAAATACAATTAAGCAAGGAATTCATGTTATGGTGGTCTTCATTCTTCATTTTTTCTTTCTTCTTTCTTCTTTCTTCTTTCTTCTATTTTCTTCTGATTCCTTCTTTTGGATGGTTGGAATGTGGTTGCTCCAAAGGCTTCGTACAGTACATAAGACATGGTCTTATAACTAATGTTCATCCTAATACTCCCATAACAATCATTCTAAAATCCTAATTACAAAATTACATGAAAAGGGAAAAGTAAATCCAACTAAAACCTGTAAAATAGAGATTAGCTAAACATACCATTCAATCCTAAGCATGTATATTTATAAATTGGACTTAGCACCCCAAACATGGGTAACCAATCCAACCTGGCCTATTTTTGGATTATGCTTAGGGGTATAAGCACATGCACAACAAAAGCAATTATATTTTTATTACAGCGCCCCTTAAACACAATCCCTCAAGAAGAAAATAGACTAAGATCGCCTACCATTCAGTCTATGCACATACACCTAACATCAAACTAAGAACATTACATCACAAAAAAGCAAAACATTAAACCATACGCCTAACCTAAAGCTAGGTGACTTAGCTATGTGTGTTATTTAAGGTTTGTGGTATGTTTTAGGTTTTAAGGTTGAAGTTTCTAAATTGTTCAACTAGAGGTGGTTTCATTTAAGTGTTTTAATTGATTTGGTTGATTTTATTTTTGTGATTTGATTATGTTTGAATGAACCTACAATTAATTACTAAAGTTAAAGAGAGGAAAAGAGAAGAGAACTTCTCTTCCTCCCTACCTAAGTAATTTCTAAGGTAAATTCATATTTAATTATTGTTTAATGAATGCTTGATTATTTGTTTTAATTAATCCTAAGTTTAGATTTTCTCTAAACAAACCTATTCAAAGAGAATGGCATTTTAAGATTAAGTAAAGTGAAATACTATCACAAAACACACATCACTATATTTCTTTCCTAACATATATTGCATGCATATGGATGAATATTAAGAATATCTATACATGCAAGTGGAAATATTTAGCACACCTTCATGATAAATGCTAAATGATGTTACTTAAGGAAATTTGAAATGGTTCATGTATGCATGATTTTGTTAATTAGAAAAGGGTGATTCTTTTATCCATTTTTTCACATGCACATTTATATGTATGAAAGGCATAATCATTATTAGCACCAGTGTAAGGTACAAGACCTACTTTACTTAAAGACTGCAACCTGAGGTTGTCCAGACTAATATACCACTTTCCTTAAATACATATGCATGTACAAAAGAAATGAATGGAAAAAAGAAAGATGCAAAAGTTTATGTTTGTTTGTTTTATTTTTTATGCAATTTACATGTGTAAGTGTGAATACCCTTCTTAATTAATAGCATAAAAATGAAAAGAAATGGGTTTAAGCAAGTGTTATGTTCTTTTCAGATGAACTATACACTTTGCAAATCCTATTCAAAACTATACTAAAAGAGAAAATAAGGAAAATCACACAATGCACATCTTTATGTTTATACTCACATGCAATCTTATAAATAATTATAATAGCATACCTTTTAGTTTTGATATTTGATTTATGAGTTTTGAAAATAATTTTGGATTTAATATATAATAACCATTCATATTCTTACTTTAGCCAAAACATGCAATTTGACATAAAGGAAATATTCATTTTAATTTGATTTTTAAAAGACTGAATGTATAATTTTCATATGACATACACATTTAACATATTAGGAAAGAAATAAAGTGATGAAAGCATGTAAATTCATTCATCATAATTAATTCCTAAAGATAATCTTATGAAATAGAATTATTTAATGAAAATCAAATTTGTTTAAATAAAGTTTGATTTTGTTTTGAGTTTGATTTCAATTTTAGAAATATGAGATGAGTTTACTGGTCTTAACCTATTCCCACATGTGTATGATGTTTTAGTTTAATTTTTAGGTGATTAGATCAATTTTATGCTTTGGTTAGGTTAAGGTGTGAATTAAGTGTATTAATTACCCCTTACCTACACCACTTTAGCATATTTAATCAAATAATTATGAGCCAATGTATCTAATAAAATTGGCTCGCAATTAGTGATTAATTAAGCTAAAATATTAAATTTAAGTACGTTCATAACCATTCCCACACATGTGAGTTGGATTTTGATTTTCTTAAGTTACTTAGGTTATTGAACACCTAAGCACCTACCCAAGATGAATTACGTGCTGCTTTCTCCTCATCCGCCAATCAAAGATCGACAGCTGAGATCAAGCCCATGATATTAATATGATAAATTAGAGGATCCTATATCTTGATCATGGTCGTCCATCCAAAACACACGGATGGACGGCCCATGATCCATCCCTGAGCTCACCTGCGGGAGATGGCCACCGTCCATCTTCTAGGGTAAGATCTAAGCTTGATTGAGCTCGGATTGAGCTCAAACTCAACCCACACCATCATCATGCAAGGGGGAATCATCCAACGGCCAATTTTACTTAAGATGTAAATTACTTTCAAAAAAGACCACACACTCTCTAGTTTAAGCTCGGGTTGAAGGCATACCTCCCCAAAGGCTATCACCGATGCTCGAATCCATTGAGGTAGCTTCATCTAGTGGAGACGAAGCCCTGTTAAAAGTTTCAAGTCTTGGGATGGAGTAGATCTATGGACCAAGCTCACCTTCAAATCCTTGCAACCTTGATTGAAGTCCCACTTCCCTTGCCTTGAGAACTTGGATTAAGCTTTAAGAAAGCTTGATTGAGTCCTCTGATGAAGCTTGCAAGAGGAATTGGCTTGATAAGTATGAGTGAGATGGAAAAGTGGTGGAGCTCCTATTTTGGCTTGAAGAAATGAGAAATGGAGAAATGGAAATGGGTTGAGGAAGCTTGGAGGAACCTGGTGCTCTGAGTTCCTAAGCCCAATCAAGTGTGTGTCTTGAATTCAATTAGGGGAGTATCTCCCTAGGTGAATCGAATGGTCGCAAGCTTCTTTTCCATTTCGATCCATTTCACCCTATTCAATGGGTTTGTTAGGTCGTTTAGAGTGGCATGGCATTCGGTTTGGCCAGAGAGAGGTAGTGGAAGAGTGTCATGTGCTTGAAATGAGTGGAGGAAAGATTCCCATGTGCTCATGTCAACTGAAGTGGTCAAATTGACCTTGGGTTTTTGACCAAAAAATGGGTCATCCTCATTAGTGACCATTTGGTCCACTAAGAGGATGTCAAGTGTCCATGAAAAGGAATTGTCCAAATTCCAAGTGGTTTTGATTTTAGCTTACCCTATGGCCTAGGGATAAAATGGTCATTTAGCTTGGATTTTAGTTTGAATATATTTGGTATGATTGAAAAATGGGTTAGGCTAAGTTTCAATGAATTTGGAGTTGGTTTGATATGATTTGGCTCATGTTGACCCATTTAGGTCAAAATGGGTCAACTTGGTTAAGTTGACTAATTAGTCAAATTGGGTCAAACCAAGGGTTGGGTCAAGTTCATATGACCATTTGAAATGCTTTGGCATCATTGGTTTGGTTCAATTTGATTTATATTTGAATTTGGTTCATTTGATTTTATTTAGGTCAAATGGGTCAAGTTGACCACTTTGACCCATTTGACCTATTTGGGTTAGGTCATGGGTTGGTTTAGGCTTCATTGGTCATATAAAATATATTGGTATCTTTGTTTCCAATCAATTTTGGTTTAATTTGATATTGGCTCAATTTGATAATTTAGGTCAAGTTGGGTTCAAGGTCAATTGGGCTAGGTTGGGTTTAGTTGGCCAATTGAGGCTTTGGTCAAGTTCAAAAGTGATTTGGAATGAACTTGACTCATTGGTTTCAATCAATTTGGCTTAGATCAAGTTTTGACATATTTTGACTTTTAGGTCAAGTTGGGTCAACTTGGGTCAAGTGGCCAATTGGGCTATGTTAGGCTCAAATGATGACTTGTTCAAGTTCAAGCATTGATCATGAATGAGTTTTTATCAATGGTTTCAATCAATTTGGCCTATGATGGATTTTGGCTAGTTTAATTTTGGCTAAGTGTTGACTTGGTCAACCCTTAAGTTTGACTTGGTTTGACCCAATTTGAGTGATTGATCATCTCATGATGATTGTTGCTCACAATGTGAGGCTTAGTTGGGCTTAGTTCAATCCAATTTGGGTAGGATTAGAATTTGGCTCATAAGGGTACTTTAGGTCACTTTGGGTCAAGTGAGCCTAAGTGAGTCAAATGGCTTGGTCAAAGCTTGATTTGAGTTTGATTGAACTCACATATGGACTTATGATTGAAATATAAATCCATTTGCAAGTGATTTGGAGTCAAATGGGTTTTGATTCATTTGACAATTTCAAGTTCAAAGGGTGAACATGAGTTTGACTTGGGTTTGATTTTTTTTAATTTACTTTTGGATTGGTGATTGAAGTTTATGTTTATATTTGGTTTCATGATTGAAATATTGATTTAATCATGAAGAAAAATCAAGGGTTTGGCTTTATTTGAATTTTATTTGGCTAAGTTCAAGAATTTGACTTGAAAGACTTAAGTTGAATTTTGTTTGAATTTGGATTTGAGTTTTGAATTGATTTTTGGATTGCTGATTGAAGTTTGTATTTATATTTAGATTCATGATTGAAGGATTGATTGAATCATGAAAAAAAATCAAGGATTTGGCTTGATTTGAATTTGATTTGGCTAAGTTCCAGAATTTGACTTGAAAGGCTAAAGTTGGATTTTTGTTGAATTTGGATTTGAGTTTTGAATTGATTTTTGGATATTTGAATTTATATTTCACTTATATTTGTGAATATAAATGAGAATATAAATGGGTTATGAGAAAATTCCTTGAATTTGAATTGATTTAGATTTGATTTAGGCTAAGTCCATAAGATATAATTAAAGTGAGTTCGGAAAGATTTTTGATTTGGATTTAAATTTTGGATTTGGTTTGATTGATTTGAATTTATATTTCATTTATATATGTGAATATAAATGAGAATATAAATGGATTGTGAGAAAATTTCTTGAATTTGAATTGATTTGAATTTGATTTAGGCTAAGTCTATAAGATAGAATCAAAGTAACTTAGGAAAGATTTTTTATTTGTATTTGAATTTTGGATTTTGGTTTGATTGATTTGAATTTATATTTCATTTATATATGTGAATATAAATTAGAATATAAATGGATTGTGAGAAAATTTCTTGAATTTTAATTGATTTGAATTTGATTTAGGCTAAGTCCATGAGAGGAAATCAAAGGACCTAGAAAATATTTTGTATTTCAGAATCCAATCATGGGCTTCAATCAGGTTTCAATTATTTAGAATTGATTCATGATTTGAGAAAATCCATTGAATTGCTCAAGGTTTGAGTTAGTTGATATGAGTTGGAGTTTTGACTTGGAAGAAGGAAGTGAGGATTTGGTTCAAGCTATGGGCAAATTTTCTAACACCCCTAAGGCATAACCTATGGCCAACTCTTCTAAGTTCTAGGGTTAGGTTAAGTGTTCACCTAATCACTAGAAGTGTCTTAAGACTAAGAAAACTCATAGTGTCTAAGAGAGAAGTTCAATGCCTAAGATGGAGGGGTTGAGAGCCCATTCTAAAAATGAGGTCAACAAGCATGTTGAATGGAATTTATAATTTTAAAAAATGTGCTTTTTTTAAAGGGAATTTAAAATTTTTTATTTTGATTTTGAAAAGAACCTCCTTGTAATAATTATTGTTAAATTAAATGAGGTTTAATTATTTTTATGCCTTTTGAAAACTTATTATGAATTTTGTGCAAATCTTTTGACATGTGAATTTTGAAAAGTAACATTTTGCAAAGGGTTTATTTTCTTAAGTATATGATGAACCTTGCCTCACTAAGCTAGTGGTAAAGTGGTTCTAAATTTTGTGTTTGGTTATTCTTTTTCTTAAGTTAATTTATTTTTTTACCTATTAGGGGACCAATAGGGTTTTAAGACCTACATGGAGTGAGGTCCTAAAACCTAAAGAATGTTGGCTAGCTTTGCTTAAGGATGAAATAAGCTAAGTGCCAATGAAAAGATAGATAGTCTTGGGCTTATATAAGATATAAGTCCTCTATCGATACTTGAAGATAATAATTGTCTACTGAAGATGGAGAGAGGAACAATCCCAAGCGGAGTCATCAAAAAATCTGTGGTGTTTATTTTTTGATGTGACATAATGCAGTATGGTACTTATTAAAGTGATGGGTATAACATTGAGGTATGATTTACTATCTCAAAGATAGAGGCATCACCCTTCAATGGACCTAATCACCTAATAAGGACTCTAAGGCATGATGGCTTGGAATGTACCAGAGATTTTTCCCCTTCTTTACATGGATAAATAAAACAGGGTTTATATTAAACTGGGTTCTAAAGTTCTCTATGGAGGCAAGCCTTCATAATTAATTACACCCTAAGGAAGGTGAATTCCTTAGGAATACTCTCGATTAAAGTAGAAAATTATTGTCTCCAAAGATCTCAAAGTTAAGACTATCAAAGAATTGGTTATGTTGGGAAAATCAAATGGGAAAGATCAAGGAGAAGACTTATTTTTAGAAGCCAAAGGGGATGAGTAGGGAATGCTCATGATACTAGGAAGCCTAGTGAGCATTCCAATCTATCCTATAATTGGGCTTTATATATTTGAAAGTGAATTGATTTATTTATTTGAGTTAAATTTTTCTAGATTGCTAGAGCTTATAATTCATCAACAAAAGGTTGTGAAAATTCTTAAGAGGTGAGGATTTATACTTGTACTGAGGAAGCTACCTGATCCTAAATCTAGGGAGCTTTAGCACAAGCTAAAGCGTGACCTAAATCTAAGAAGATAGGTATAAGGTTTACCTCCATAGAGAGTAAACCACTGGACTTATACCCATCTGGAGTGACAACTAGCTAACTCCTCCTATGATTTTAAAACCATATGGTCTAGTCATATGAAATTACAAGATAGTTGGGCCATTAGTTATTTAGAAAGATACTAAAGTCCTTAAACCCACTCCCAAAGAGACTAGAGCATGAGTAGTATGAATATTGACAAAATCTAATACAAAATCTTCTCAAATTTTATTTAAATTTTAACACTTCATTTTGACAAAGGTTTTAGGATTTTGATGCCTACAAGCATGATGAAATAAAGTTATTGGCTAAATCAATGAGAAAGGGGTGTTTTCCACCATAAGGGATGCCCTCATAGGTCAAGCACTCCCCTATCGTGCAAGGATGGAAATCCCCTATTTTGAGCAAAAATAATATGATATGCATGTTGTGAGACATTCAACCATTCACTAAAAGGTTGTTAAATCTTTTAATTATATTGTTTAATGCCTAGGCTTTATGATGAGATTATGAGTTATAATAAATTTTTGGTTATGAGTTATAGTTGGGTAAAAGATTTAATTTTTTCTAAGAGCCTAATCGCATCGGCCACACATTAAAGCATCATTCATAAGAAACTATGAAAAGCATGTTATATCTAATGTACAATTTAAACACAACATCAATCAATTTTATAGCTACCGTAAAAGAATAATAGATCGGTTGGTTAATTTTACCATACAACCCGAAAGAAAGAATAATTATAATTTATAAATGAATAAGTGTTATGGGGATTTTCAAGTCCTCATGTCTTCATGTCTCCTTCATTTCTTCTTTTCCCTTTGATTTGGTGGATTTCAAGGCATCACATGGCACCCCAAGACAAATCCTTATAGCCAATGCTCATTCTAATCCCCCATAACAATATTCCTAATTCCTAATGCAAAATTACATTAAAAGTAGGAAAATTAAATCTAACTACACCTCAAAATAAGTGTTAACTAAACACATATACAATCTCAAGCAGTTATATATATAATTTAGACTTAGCACCCTACATGGGTATGTCTATATCTATGTTGGATTATGCTTACTTAAGCAACCTAGAAAGAGCATTTACATTTATTTTTAAGCACCCTAGCACAATTAATATCAATAAGCTAATTGTAACATCTAGTTTGAGGCATACACTAACATTCGTTTATAATGCATCACAAAATAAAACATACATCATACCAAGCACCACTCTAACATAAAGTTAAAAGTGTTGACTTAATTCTAATGTATGTGTTAAATCTTGTGTGGTATGTCTTACTAAGCATTAAAGTTATATTTTTTTTTAAGTGTAGAAGAATTTAATTTATCATAAAGGGTTGGTTTTACTTGAAGTTATTTAATTGATTTGAGAATTTTAATTTGTATTTTCTTTTATTTCATTTGATTACACATAGCAACTAAGTGTTATAAAGAGAGAGGGAAGAACTCTTTCATCCCTACCTTAATCCATTTCTAAATCATATTAACTTAATTTAGTTCTCTTTAGTGAATGGCTTATTACACATTTTTAATTAATCCTAATTTTAGGTCCACTTTAAATGATCCTATTTATTATGAAAGGCATCTTAGGATTAACGTTTGGAGTGAGCTTTCAACCTCTCCATCTTAAACATAGGACTCCTCTTAGACCTTAAGAGTTCCTTAATCTTAAGACACTTCTAGTGATTACATAAACACTTAACCTAACCCTGGAGACTTAGAAGAGTTAGCAATATGAATAGTCATGCCTTAAGGGTGTTAGAAAAACTTGCCTACCCTATAGCTTGAACCAAATCCTCACTCTCTTCTTTCAAGTCAAACTTCAAATACAAATCAACCTCAAATCCAAATCAACTTCAAATCCAAAAAACTTTAAATTCAAATCAACCTCAAATCCAAACAAACTTCAAATCCAAATAAACTTCAAATTCAAATCAACCTCAAATTCAAACCAATTTCAAATCAAATTCCAACTTAAATGATTTTCTCAAATCATTTCAAATCAAATTCCAACTTAAATTATTTTCTCAAATATGAATCAATTCCAAATGATTGTAATCCATGATTGAATTTCAAATCCAAAATCTTTCCTAAGTCATTTTGATTTCATCTTATGTACTTAGCTTAATTCAAATCCAAATCAATTAAAACTTAAGAGATTTTCTCATAACCCATTTATAATCTCATTTATATTCAAAAATATAAATGAAATATAAATTCAAATCACCAAAACCAAATCCAAAACTCAAGTACAAATCTAAAATCTTTCCTAAGTAACTTTGATTTCATCTTATGGACTTAGCTCAAATCAAAGTCAAATCACTTCAAACTCAAGAGATTTTCTCATAATATTTATATTCTCATTTATATTGACAAATATAAATAAAATATAAATTCAAATAATGAAAACCAAATTCAAAACAAATCAAAAAATCCAAAATCTACACCCTTCAAGTCAAATTCTTGAACTTAGCCAAATCAACCTCAAATCAATCCAAACCCTTAGATTTTCTTCATGATTCAATCAATCCTTCAATCATGAATCCAAATATAAATACAAACTTCAATCATCAAACCAAAACTAAATTCAAAACTCAAACCCATGTTCATCTTTTGAACTTGAAATTATCAAATGAATCAAAAATCATTTACCTCCAAATCACTTGCAAATGGATTTATATTTCAAACATAAGTCCATATGAGAGTTCAACCAAACTTGAATCAAGATCAAGTCACTTGACCCATTTAGGCTCACTTGACCCAAAGTGACCTAAAGCACCTTTTGAGCTAAATTCTAATCATACCCAAAGTGGATTGAACTAAGCCCATCTAAGCCTCACATTGTGAGCAACAATCATCATAAGATGATCAATCACTCAAATTGGGTTAAACCAAGTCAAACCTAGCCTTTGACCAAGTAAACACTTAACCAAAATGAAACTCAAACTAGCCAAAATCTAACATAGGCCAAATTTATTGAAACCATTGATCAAAACCAAGTCATGATCAATGATTGAACTTGACCAAGTCATCATTTGAGCCAAACCTAGCCCAATTGACCACTTGACCCAAGTTCACCCAAGTTGACCTAAAAAGTCAAAATATGTCAAATCTTGATCTAAGCTAAATTAATTGCAACCAATGGTCAAATTCATTTTAAATCACTTGTTGAACTTGACCAAAGCCTCAATTGGCCAACTAAACCCAATCTAGCCCAATTGACCATGAACCTAACTTGACCTAAAAGGTTAAATCAAGCCAAAATCAAATCTTGATTGAAACTAAAACTTGCAATACATTTCAAATGCTCAACCAAACCTAAACCAACCCATGACCTAACCCAATTGGGTCAAATTGGTCAAATTGACCCATTTGACCTAAATGAAATCAAATGAACCAAAATTAAATATAATCAAATTGAACCAAACCAATGACACCAAACCACTCTAAATGGTCATATGAACTTGACCTAATCCTTAGTTTGACCCAATTTGACCAATTAGTCAACTTGATCTAAGTTGACCCATTTTGACCTAAATGGGTCAACATGACCTAAATGATATCAAATAAACTCAAAATCCATTGAAAATTGGCACAACCCATTTTTCAATTATTCCAAATTTTCCTAAATCAAAATCAAAGCCAAATGATTATTTTACCCTTAGGTCAAAGGGTAACCTATGGTCAATTCCACTTGGAATTTGGTCAAATCCTTTTCAAGATCACTTGGCACCCTCTTAGTGGTCCAATTGGACACCAAGGGATGTGGTGCACCTGACCCAATGGGTTTGGGTCAGCCAAAAAAATGACCAATGAAAAATGAGCACATGGAATCACTCCATACCCTCATTTAACACATGGGCAACTCCTCCACTATCACTCCCTAAAACTCCATGTGAAGCTCCTAAAAGCCTAACAAACCTATTCCATATCATCAATTAATAAGCTCACAACTATCCGATCCAAGTAGGGGGAGATATACTCCCTCCTCATTCCATTCCAATTCACATCACTTGTTATCAATTGAACTCTAAGAACTCAGAGGAAGCATTGCCAAGCTCTCTGAAGGTTTCCCAAGCTCAATTGAATTCTCCATTTCTTGATTTTCCTTAAATCAAAATAGGGGAGGTGAGTGAGAGTGCCAACTTACTCAATTCTCCATAGAACCCAAATTCCTCTTGCAAGCACCATCAAGGGACCTAATCGAGCTCACCCAAAGAAAATCCCAAGCAACCAAGCCACAGGAAAGAGGAGCTAGACCAAAAATGCAAGCCATTGAAGGGAGGTTTGGCCAATAGGAAGATCCGCTTCACCTCAAGCCATCAAACCTTCAACAGGGCTTCACCTCCACTAGACAAGCTACCTCACATTTGGGAGCACATGATAGCCTCGCAAGGTATTCAAAAAGCTTATGCTAGAAATTCTTTAGTCTTTTTTGTGAAGGAAGTGTAATCCCATTGCATTTCCACTGGAAATTATTCTCCTTGCTCTTAGATGGTGTGGGTTGAATCCTAGCCCAATCTGAGCTCAAGGGATCTCAAATCAAGCCATGGAGGATGGACGGCCTCCATCTCCCTGCGGCGAGGGCAGGGATGAATCATGGATCGTCCATCCCGCATGTTTTGGATGGACGATCTTGATTAATCCGATTAGATTCGCTAATCCCTTTAGATCCACAGGTTTTATTGTGACCATTCGATCCTTGATCGGACGGTCCAAGGAGAAAAAGTGTAGCTCCGCCTGCTGATGCGGCATTTAATTTGATTTCTTAACCAATCCATTACATATATGGAAAGCGTCGCACATGCCCACATGGCAAAAATTAGTTATATAATTAGAATTTAATGACCTATTAATCACATAAACTTCAAAACTACATAACTAAATAGAAAAAATCAAACATGCAAACTCAACTTCATTTTAAAGATAATTCAAAGGGGATAATATAAAATTAATTTTAATTGATCTTGAGGTATGTTTTACTCAATTTGGGTTTTATTCAAAATGTAATTATGTTAATTACTCCTTATACTTGATTAATTCCAAATTTCTAGGTTAATTAGTGGGATAACCTCTACCATGATTTTCTTAGAATTTATTACTGGTTTAATTACGATAATTGCTTATTTCACTCTAATCACTCTCCCATTAATTAAATGACTAATTAACCTATTAAATGGTGATGAATTCATTAATTAATCTTAATTAATCACTTTGGAAATGGATAGGGTTTGGGAATGAGATTAGGATTCTTTTTCCAAATCTTTTCTTCTAAGTCTATTTCATTTAAATGAAGACTTAATTAATTCAAAAATTGATTGATGATTAATCACTTTATTAAATAGCTTAATTAACCAAACTCAAAATAAAAAATTAACCCATAAACTTAATCACTTAATCAATCCATTTCTTGGGTAAATACTTAGGTGTTCAATAACCTTCTTTTAAGGAAATCATATACAACCCACATGTGTGGGAGGTTATGAAAGTACTTAATTAAACCCCTTAGCTTAATTAATCAATAATATGTGGCATTAGGCCCCTTTCTTTCTTAAGGTGCATTGATTTAAATTCAATGTGGTTGCATATCATATGTTGGCTCATAATTATTAGGTTAATTATGTTAAGGTAGTGTACGTAAGGGGTAATTAATGAACTTAATTCACACTTTAACTTAAACAAAACATAAAATCAATCTAATGGTTTTAAAATTAAACTAAAATGATTCACATATGTGGGAGATGGGTTAGGACCAGCAAACCTCTGCACATTTCCTAAAATTAAAATTAAAATTTCTTAAATAATTTTGATTCACTTTAAATAATCTTATTCCATAGGATTGTCTTTAGGAATTAATTAGGGTGAATGAAATTACATGCTTACATCACTTTATCTCTTTCCAAGTATGTTAAATGTTGTTTGTCATGTGAACTCATGCATCCATGCCTTTTGAAAAATCAAGTTAAAATGAAATGTTTCCTTTATGTCAAATTGCATGTTTTGGCTAAAGTAAAATATGAGTGGCTATTATCACTACTAAATCAAAAACTATTTTCAAAATTCACAAATCAAACATTATAAATGAATGTATGCTACTAATAAATATTTATAAGCTTGCATGTGAATATAGTTTAAAATGTATTGTGGTTTTCTTCTTTTCTTAACATGGTTTGTATAGGATTTGCAAAGTGTATAGTTCATTTGAAAAGAACACAACACTTGTTTAAATTCATTCCTATGCATCCCACATTACACATATAAATTAAACAACCAAAATCGAACAAACAAACATAAACCTTTTGCATGATTCTTTTTCCATTCATTTCTTTTTGTACATACACATGTATTTAAGAAAAGTGGTATATTAGTCTAGACATCTCGGGATTACGAGGCTTTAAGTAGCCCTAAGAAGGTCTTGTACCTAGCGTACTCACTTATGTCTTTTATACTTGTGAATGTGCATTTGATTAATGGATAAAAAAATCCCTTACTTTTCTACTTAACAAAATCATATATCATGAAACATCCAAATTTCCTTAAGCAATATCTCTAGTATTCATCATTAAGGTATGGTAAATATTTTCATTATATGTATAGCTATGCTTAGGTCATTTCATATGCATGATACACATGTTAGAAAGAAATAAAGTGTGGTGTGTTTTATGATAGTAATTCACTTTAATTAATCCTAAAATGCCTTTATTATTTGAATAAGTTTATTTAGAGCAAATATAAACTAAGGATTAATTAAAACATATAATAAAACATTCACTAAAGAAAAATCACTAATGAATCTACGTTAGAAATTACTTAAGGTAGGGATGAAAGAGAAGCTCTCTTCTCTTCTCCTCTCTTTACAACACTTAGTAAATAAGTGTAGGTTCATTAAAACCAAATCAAATCATCAAATAAAATTAACAAATCAATTAAATCATTTAAATTAAACTACCCTCTAAATTGAACACTTCATACTTAGAAAACTCCAATCTTAAAGCCTAGCTAAGACATACAACACAATCATAAATGGCACACATATTAGGCTAAGCCACCATTTCTAATAATCCTATGTTAGATGGTTAGATTCTGATTTTATTTTTTGATGTAATATTTTAGATATGTTGGGTGCATGTGGATGATAGGATGATCTTAGTCTAATCATTATCTTCTATAGGGGATTGTGCTTAAGGGGCACTATAATAAAATTATAAATGCTTTCGCTATCCAGGTTGCTTATACCCCTAAGCATAATCCAAAATAGGCCAACTAAACTTAGTTACTCATATGTGTAAGTCTAATTTATTCATTTACATGCTTAGATTGTGTGGTTTGTTTAGCTAATCTTTGTATTATAGGTTTTAGTGAGATTTACTTTTCCTATTTTCATGTAAATGTTTCAATTAGGATTTGGAATGAATGTTATGGGGGATTAGGATGAACATTGGTCATAATATTATGTCTTATGCACCATGTGAAGCCTTTGAAACATTCCAACCAAAAGAAGAAAAAGAAGAAGAAAAGAAGAAATGAAGAATGAATAATGAAGAATGAAGACCCCCATAACATGATTTCCTTTTTGATTGTGATTAATTCATTTATAATATGGTTGTATAAGGGTAGAGCTTGGCTACCCAATTTCTTTTTGAGTTTGTGCGGTGAAGCCCAACCACAAAGGCCTTTTATTCTTTTATGGTAGCTTTATAAATTGTTTGATGTTTATTTAGCTTGTGCATTAAGATGACATGATTTTTCTAGTTTCTTCCTTGCTTTGATGAATGCTTGGATGTGATTAGGCTCTTGGAAATAAAATTTTCTATCCAATTAATCAACTCAAAACTAAAAAATTAATAACTCATAACCTCACCTAAAGCCTATGTTATAAATCACTACAAGATTTTGCAAGCTAGATGTTGTATATTTTCACATCATGCATAAAAGCATCTTGCTTCACTCTTGTTTATGGAGGGTTTCCACCTTTGCTAAAGAACTTGGCTTGACCTTTGAGAGCCATGGTGGAAACACACCTCCTTCTTGCTGATTTTGGCCTATAATCCAATTTCTCATACATTAGGCATATGAAAATCAATTGTCCAAAAATGAAAATAAAATATAACAAAAAGTTACATTAGATTTAAGTCATTAATTTTGCCCTGCATGATCTAGTCTCTCAGGGAGTGTGTTTAAGGACTTAACCTCTTTCTAAATAACCAACAGTCTAGCTATCTTGCAAAAGCATAAGGCTTGCCTACATGAATTTAAAATCATAGGATGAGTTAGTTGGCAGCCACCCCAAGCAATTGTAAGCCCAACAGTCGGGTGGTTTATCCTCTCTTGTGGAGGTAAATTATATGCCCATTTTTATCTTAGATTTAGGTCCTTGGCCTCACCAAAGCTCCCTAGATTTGGATTCGAGGTTGCTACTTCCCCTTGACTACAAGCATAAATCCTCCCCTCTTAGGCATTTCATGATCTTGTTGTGGAATTATAAGCCCTAGATTTCTAATAAAAATTCAACTCAAATAATTAACTCTCTTCAAATTTTAAAAATATAAAGCCCAACCATAGGATTGTTTGGGATGTTTACTAGGCTTCCTAGTATCATAAGCACACCCTACTTATTTTCCTTTAGATTCGATGAAACCTTCTTCCTTTTGATCAATCCCACTTGATCTTCCAAAAATAACTCATTGATTAATAGTCCTATCTTTGAAATCTTTGGAGACAATGATCATTTACCTTAATCGAGAATATTTCTAAGGGATCTCATTCCTTAGGATGTAATTAACTATAGGGGCTTGCCTCCTTAGGGAACTTAATGAACCCGGTTTAAAATAAACCCTACTTTAATTAAAGTAGGGAAGAATCTGGTACATCAAAGACCCATAGTCCTTAGGAGTCCACATTAGGTGATTAGGTTCATTGTAGGATGGTGACTTCATCTCGAGATAGTACATCATTCTTCAATGTCATCACCTTAATGAGAAAAATCTGGATCTGGTGTCCAACACAAGAAGTGTTACTTTTGTTCTTCATTTATTTATTTTTCTCAAAAGATAGATGAAGAATGAAAATAATAATTCACCATAATTGGTTTCAAAGCTCTATCCAAATTCTTATATAAAAATACATAAGGATGAAATTAAATAAGTACGTGTTGTTGTTAACTAGAGAAGTGAAGTAATCAAATGACCTCCTTGAGGCTAGCTAAAGCCTCATATTCTCGGGATGTCAAGACTATATGACTTGCATTCAAACATATAAATTTGCATACATGAATATAAGAAAGAGAGCTCACATGATTAATTAATTCAACAACTTAAACAATTATGAATGCATGTATTTTGATAGAAAAGAGGATTGACATTCTCTAATTAAACATATACATACATGTATAAAAGACATAAGCAAGTACATGCCTTTGTTAACAGTGAGGTAATCAAATGACCTCTTTCGAGCTAGCTAAAGCCTCATATTCCTAGGATTCCAGACTATATACCCACTTTTCTTAAATATATACACATGCATTCATAATTAAAAATCATACAAGAAATTGTATTTTCTTTAATTGAATTATTTGTATGTATGAATTAAAGCTTTATACAAATTCTAGTGTTGAAATACATAAGAATGAAATCAATTGAGTACGTGCCTTTGTTAACCAGGGAAGTGAGGTAATCAAATGACCTCCTTGGGGCTAAAATTTATATTCTGGATGTCCTATATACTTATTAGCATTCACACTTATGTAAATCAACACATGAATGAAGGAAAGAAAGCTTCACTTCATACACTTAAGTTATAATCACATACATCTTCGATGTATTTATAACTAGCATCCTAACATATGTTATGATTCTTTTATAATCTTTTGGAAAAATACATTTGGATTTAATAGTGATAGTAGCCACACATATATTAAATTAAATCAACACATGCAAGCTTAACAGAAAAAGAAATGGATGCATGAGATTAAACAACATACAATATGTAGCATGATTGGAAATGAATAATCAAATATAAGCATGCAATTCATTCAATCCAATTAATTCTTAGGAACAAACATATCAAATAAAATTAATTAAAATAAACCAAAGTTCTTTAATGTCATTTTGATTTTATGTTCAATTTGTCTTAAGTAATGTGAGAAGAAGTTTGTTAATCCTAACCCATCCCCATGTGTGTAAGTTAATTTGGTTTAATGAAATATGATTAAGTTGATTTTATGAGTTAATTAATTGATATGAATTAAGTTCATTATTAACCCTTACTATATTACATTAAAGTAATTAAATAAATAATTATGAGCCAATATGATATGCAAATGAATTGAAAAGTAAATTAGCAATGGTCTAAGATGAAAGGGCTAATGCAATTAGCTCACAATTAATAATTAATTAGATTAAACAACTTAATTAAGTATACTTAGGGTTTTCCCCCACATGTGAGCTAACCATGATTTCTTTAAATATCTTTGGGTTCTTGAACACCTAAAGATCTACCCTCAATTAATTAGGATCTGATGTGTTTTAAATTTTAATTAACTAAGTAATTAATTAGCTAATTAATAATTAATTTTTCTTGAAAAGTAAGGTGAACTTAGGGAAAGAAATTAGAGAGGTCCCAATCACATTCCATAAGTCTCCTCATTAAACAATGATAAATGACCTAATTAATTAATTAATTTACTTTTCACATGATTAACCCTTAATTAAGTTAAGAAGGTAATTAGGGCATAATTAATTAATCAATAAATCCCAAGAAAATTAGAGGGGTCATTCCCAAATAATCTCAAAAGTTTGATTAGTTAATTAATTAGGAGCAATTAAAGTAATTGATATTTTATATAAACTCTAATTAAGCTCTAATTATTATTCAAAATAAATTAAGGATAATTCCTCTCTGAAATACCTTTAAAATGAGCATTTATTTATATATTTTAGATTTTTTTATGATTTTTTATGATTTTTTGAAGTTTTAGCCTTAAAAATTGATTAATTAGCCTTAATTAAACCTAATTTATCAATGCCACTTGACGCACTAATGCAGTACGCTTTCCACGTGGCACCACAGGATTGGATATTTAAGTTGTCACCATCAAATGCTGAGTCAATTGGCGCAACATGCTTTATCGTGTGTAGATCGATCAACGGTCATGATTAATCTCATGTTTAACAAAGGATAAAATGAGATAATCTAATGGATATAATCACAAACATCCATTGATCACGAGGAATGGGCGGAGCATGATCCGCGAGCGAGCTGGTCCTCCATTGCTCAGTAATCCGAGCTCACGAGATCCTCTCCAAATCGATCCACACCTTCCTAAGGATCTAACAAGATCCAATGACTATGATCGGCATACATGCACGTTCCCTTCACAAAGCTCCAAAAAGAAATTTCACCTAGGGGTCGATTTCAATGGAATTACCTCACCGGAGCTAAGATTGGCAGCTCGCATGCTTGAGGAAGCTTCTTCTGGTTGAGACGAAGCCCTGTTGAGCAGCAATTGGATTGATTCTAAGTGGTTCACTCAAAAGACCAAATTCCATCAATTTGGAGCTTGGTGATGATTGAACTCCTAGCTCCGGTGATCATAGATCATCGGGAATGATTTGTTTGGCTTCGATGAGGTGTGGGGATGGTGTGTGCAAGAGAAATTTCAATTCAGTTGAGGATTGATGTAGTTGGGATTGGAGAGGATGTGTCCTATTTTGGCTTCACTCATAAAGGAGAAATTTCAATGAGGGAAGCTTTGAGAACACTTGGGAGCTCACAGGGGAGTTCAAAATCTCTCTAGGAAGCTCAAATGAAATGAATGGTGTCCTTTCCCATGTGAATTGAGGGGGTATATCCCTCAATTGCTTGTGATGAACGGGTGGATTGAACTCCCATTTTTTGACTGGTTAGCCACCATCAGGGCGACGGAGTTATCTCCATCAAGTCCACTTGGCTCATTTTCAGTGGAGGAATGCTTGGGAGGTGGCTCAAGCCATGGGATGGGCTGATAGCTCTCCTTGGATCCTTTGTGTTCTCAGTTTGTAAGGGAGGTGAGTTAACTCCCTTTGATCCATGGTAGACCAAGCCCACATGGGTGGGCTTGGTAGACCCCATTTGGGGTGTGTGAGGGTTTCCAAGTGGAAAGGGGAAGTGGACTTTGTTATTTTAGGCAAAATCCAACGTGGGTGGCATATCCAAGGGATATCTCATTGGGTTTGGCTCCAATTGGATTTGGGCTGATTTTAGGCTGTTCCAAGGTGGGTTTGGGTCAACTTTGGTTAGGTTCCAAAGTGTCAAGGGTTAGTTCAAAAGGGGTTTGTGACCTACAATTGAGATAGGTTGACAAATTGGTCAAATTGAGTCAAACCAAAGCTTGGGTTCAATGATGATTTGAAGTATTTTGGTTCATGTGGTTTCAATCATTTGGCCTAGGTTTGATTTTGCTCATTTAGATTCATATAGCTCAAATGGGTCAAATTGACCAATTTGACCAAAATTAATTAGCTTTGTTAGGTGTTGGTTTAAGTTCAATTGGTCAATTGGATAGGATTGTAGCTTTGGTTTGAATTAATTTAGATTTAATTTGGATTTAAATCAAATTAACCTTTAGGTCAACTTGTAATTGGTCAATTAATTGGTCAAACTAGGCTTACTTTGGTCAAGTTCAATAATCAATTTGGAATGAACTTGAGTCATTGGTAATTAATTTAGGTTGAACCATGATTTGACTTATTTTGTCCTTTTGGGTCAACTTGGGTCAAATGATCAATTGAGTTTGGTTTGACTCAATTGATGGTCAAGTCATGTTCAATCTGATTATGGGTTGATGATGTGAGGCCATGGTTTTAATTGATTTAGTGTAGGGTGAGTTTTGGCTAGTTTGGGTTCATATGGGTTAAAGATTAACTTGGTCAAATGACTAAGTTGACTTGGTTTGACCCCATTTAAGGCAATTGATCATCCTAGGGTGATCAATGGTCATGGTATGAGGTTTGGATGGGCTTATTTCAATCCAATTTGGGTTGGATTTGAACTTGGTTCAAATGGATTCTTTAGGTCACTTTGGGTCAAGTGAACCTAAATGGGTTAATTGGCTTGGTTTTGGTTTGATTAAGTTTTAGTTGTGTTTATATATGAGTTTAGAATTGAAATATAAATTCAACTGTAATCAATTTGAGCAATGATGGATTTTGGTTCATTTGGAATTTTCAAGTCAAAAGGGCTAAGTTGGGCTTGACTTGGGTTGGTTTCAATTTGACTTGATGATTGTAGGTTTCATTTATATTTGGGTAGATGATTGAATGAATGATTGAGTCAAGAGAAAATCCATTGATTGTGACTTGGGTAGATGATTGAATGAATAGATTCCTTCAATAAGTAGATGATTTGATGGAACATAAAATTATAAGAATCATCTTCAATTACTTAGTTTATGGTCCTCATCTTGTTAATTTTCTTCTTTTTTTAGGTGCCTTGATGACTTGAAAATGTCATTTCTTCAAATAATTTCAAACAAATATCCATGATTCTTAGATTTGGGAGTGACAACTCAATCTTCTCGTCTAGATTTGGGAGTCTTCTAAACACTAGATTCTCCTTAGTCATAAGACACTTTTAATAATTATGTGAACACTTAACATAAGTCTAGAGACTTAGAAAAGTTGACCATATGATTAGTGTAAACCTTAGGACCTAGGGAAAATTACCTAGTTCTCTAACCAAATCTACCTCCACTTAGCCAAACCTCAAATTCAACTTCCAAATCTAATCTACAATCAAATCCAAATCCAATTCCAATTGAAAATCAAGTCAAATTAACCCAAGCCTAAGTCTTTTGATTCAACCCATGGACTTAGCCAAATTTCCTATCAAATAAATTGATTTTCTAAAAATCAATCCAATTACAATCACCATTCCAAACCTAAATCAAATCTTCAAATTCAAGTTTCCAAATTAAAATCAAATCAAATCTTTTAAGCCATATGATTCAATCCATGGACTTAGCCAAATTTCCTCAATCTAAACCAAATTCAATTGACATTCCTATGGATCAATTAATCAATATTCCAAATCCAAACTAAATCTCAATCAAATCAATAGCTAAGATTAATTCAATCAAATACAACCTAATTCATTTGACTTGAAATATTCAAATGAGCCATAATCCATTTGAACTCAAACCGCCACAATCAAAGCTATAGATCAATCCTATCCATATAAATTCAACTAAACTCAACAAAATCAATTCAATTGTTGTTCCATTTGACTCAAAGTGACCAATTTGACCTATTTGAACTAAACTTCAATCCAACTTAAATTGGATTGATAATCAATACCTCCTAACATGATTTTTTGATCACTCTTGAATGATCAATTGTCATCAATTGGGTCAAACCAAGTCAACTTCATTTGCAATCAACCGCTTAACCATGAATCAAGCAGCCAAATTCCATCCTAAGCTAAATTAATTGAAACCAATGATTCATACCAACCTATGATCAATAAATATGACTTGACCATCAATTGAGCCAAATCTAAATTGGCCCTTTGACCCAAGTTGAATTTGACCTAAAGATCAAATTAGTCAAAATCAAACCCAAATTGATTTGTAAATGGCTCAAGCTCATTCAAAATTGACAATTGAACATGATTGAAACTTGAACAATTTGGTCATTGAACCTATTTGACCCATTTAGCAAATTGACCTAAATCAATTTATAAATAATCCCTAAATCAAATTAATTGAAATCAAAGCCACAATCACCTTCAATTGATCAATCAAACCTAATCAACCCTAATTATTTATTTGGCCAATATCAAATTGGTCAACATATTTTATCAAAATAAATTGTCAAATGTAAATCCAAGCCAAATTGAGCCAAACCAATTACACCAAAATACTTCACTCATTTGAACTTGACCTAAGCCTTGGTTTGACACAATTTTCAATTGGTCAAGTTGACCTAGCCAATTTAACATATTTGGGTCAAATTGAGCCAAACACTCAAACCTAAACCCAAACTGAAACTAACATGATCATCTTTGGCTCACCTTGAGCCCAAAACCAAGCCAACCCAATTTGACCCATTACCCATTAGATAAACCCCTCATTATGAAACCAAACCCACTTTTGGGTAGTCAACTCCCCATATTTTGCACTTGGCCCACAACTAAATAGAATCCTACCTGGGTGGCTAACCCTAATTTAGGTTGGCCATGGATTAAGGGAGGTGAGTTAACTCACCTCTATCATTGACCAAACTTAGGATGATGGAGACCACCTTGAGCCACCAACCATGGGCCTTGGCCAAACCAAGTCAATTGGTCTTGTCCTCTAGCCTACAATGGTAAAATGGAAAAAATCTCCATGATAAAGAGATGAGGAATATACCCCCCCCCCCCCTTATTTTAACTTAAATGACACACTTGAGCTCTCAAAGAGCTAGAGCCACTCGAGACAAACTCCCTAGAGCCATTTCTAAGTTTCCCAATCCTCACCACCAATACTCAACCCCATTCAAATTAACTTAACCCACACCTTCCCCTAACTTTGGTGAGGTGAAATAAATCCTTTCTCGAGCTCTCCAACCACTAGAAGTATGTTCTAGACCAACTCCGATGACCAATCACTTGGTCCAGCCATGGGAGGCATCACACCATCTTCTTAACAAAGCTTCACCTCATCAGGTTAAGCTACCTTGTGGTTTTCCATTGAGCTCCTTGGTATACTCCATCAAACCGAGAAATTTATTTGGTCTTTTAAAGTGAATGTGAATGGCATGCAAATCCAACCATTAGATCTCTTAGGATCCTCATGAAGGTGTGGAATCAATCCAGCTCCCAGCTCTTGGCTGAAGGAAGGTGGATAGTGTCCATCTTACATCATGCATGAGAAGATAGATGGCGTGTTGTCCATTCCACATGATTGCAATGGATGGCCATGATTAATCCACTAGATTAATCTTAATTAATCCCTTAAGAATTTTGGGTTTGATCTCTGCCATCTAATCTTAGATTGTACAGGACAGATGAAAGCACGTCCATCACCAGCCAAATCAACATTGACTAGGACTCGTTAAAGTAGCCAATCCCACGACGTCACATGGAAAGCATGCCACATCAATGATCCACATGGCGATGGGATTAGGCATTTAATTAATCCATTTTAATTAAAACTTTGAAAATTAACTTCACCCACACCTTCCCCTAACTACAATGAGGTGAAATGAATCCTTTCCTGAGCTCTTCAACCACTGGAAGTATATTCTAGACCAACTCCGATGACCAATCCAGTTGTGCTTGGTCCATAGAGCCATCGGGAGGCATCACACCATATTCTTCATGTGTCAAGGTTAAGCTACCTTGGTGATTCACCGTGGTCTTGAGCTAGAGGTATACTCAGTCAAACCGAGTATTTTGTAAATTTCTTTGGTCTTTTTTTAAAGTGAATGTGAATGGCATGCAAATCCTACTATTATATCTCTTAGGATCCTCCTCATAAAGGTGTGGAATCAATCTCGAGCCAACCTGAACTCCGACGAGCTCGAATTGGGCGAAGGAAGGCACACAGTGTCCACCTTACATCGCATAAGAGAAGATAGATCACGTGATGTCCATTTTGCATGATTGGAATGGACGGTTATGATTAATCCACTAGAGTAATCTTAATTTATCCCTTAAGAACTATGGGTTTGATCTTATCTCGATCTTAGATATGGATGAAAGCGCATTCACCGCCAACGCTTGACTTCGGACTTTTAAGTAGCCAATCCCATGACGTCACATGGAAAGCACGCCAAGTCAATGATCCACATGGTGCTGACAGGATTAGGCTTAATTAGCTTAATTAATCTATTTTAATGGCTAAAACTTTGAAAAGTCATAACAAATTATAGAAAATCCAAAAAAATACAAATAAATACTAATTTTAAAGTTAAAATAGAGGATAATTAATTGAATTTATTTTCATTTTATTTTGAATAGTAATTAAGGCATTAGGTTTAAATGTAAACTTAATTAGCTTAATTAAGCTTTACTTGAGCAATTAATTCCAAACTTGTGTGTTGATTTAATGGGATGACCTCACCTCCCATAATTTTTTTTGGAATTTATTACTTAGTTAATTAAAAAAAAATTTAATCATTATATCTTTTTCATTTTAATGATTAATTAACACCCTAAACAAATAATAATTAATTAATAAGCTTATTGATCACTATTTAGTAAATAGATGAGGGAGTGGGATTAGGACCTCTTCCACTTCTCTTTTCACATTTCCTTTTAAGAGGGTTAATTAAGATGAAAATTAATTAAGGGTTCAATTAACTAATTAAGTGATGAAATTAAAATCAAAGTAAAATACAAATCACATCAGATAATCAACAATGAGATTAAGGGTTCCTCTTATGTATTTAATAAATATAAAGACCCAAGAAATTATGATAAACCCATAAGTATGAAAATCATAAAAGTACTTAATTAGATTTTTTAACTTAATTAATCTTTAATTATGAGCCAATTACATTAGGTCTTTAAGAGCATTGCAATTTTACATTCTCACATGTTCATATCATAATTAAATGATTAATTAAATTAAAGAAGCATAGGTAAGGGTAATTAATTAATTTGCTTAATGGTTTGACTTAATTAATTCATAAAATCTGTTTTATTACCTTTCCTTAAACCAAATCAAATCACCGACATGGGAATGGGACTAAAACAGCAAATGATGAGTTCTCCTCTCTAAGTTTAACTCAAATCCAAAATCAATTTAATATGAAGCTTTGGTTTTCTTTAAATAATTTTATTTGATGTGATTGTCCTTAGGAATTAAAGTATTTGAATGAATCATGTACTTATATTTAATTATTCCTTTCCAATCATATCAAATGATGTATGTCATTTGAATTCATGCATTCATCTTTTCAAAATTAAGTGAATCAAATGAAAGTTATTTATATAAGCTTACATGTGTTGACTTAACTTAATTATATGTGTTGCTATTATCACTAATAAATTCAAATCTATTTTTCAAAATTTATAAATTGATAATAACATATGGAGTGATGATAGTTATGAATACATATAGGATTTGCATAAGTTTATAGCTTAAGTATATGAAGTGAAGCTCTCTTTCATATGATCACATATATATTTACATGATTTGAATGTTAATAAGTATAATGAACATCCCAGAATACAAAGCTTTAAGTAGTAGCAGGAGGTCATTGATTACCTCTTCCGTTAATAATGACATTACTTATTTGATTTCATTTGTATGTTTGTAATTTAGATTGAACTTTAATTCATTTAAATAAATAATTCAATCAAATAAAATATAATTTTTTCAAGATTCTCTTTCTAATTATTTATACATCCATATATATTTATGAATGCAAATATATAGTCTGGACATCTCGAGAATACGAGGCTTTAAGTAGCCCCATGGAGTTCATTTGATTGTCTCACTTTCCTGGTTAACAACGGCATGTATTTTCTTATATTTTTTATACATGTCTATTTGTACTTAATTAAAAAATGAGAATCCTCTCTTCTACTAAAAATGCATGCATCCATAATTATTTAAGTCATTGAATTGATTAGTCATGTGATTTGGAGCCTTCTTTCTTATGTTCATGTATGCAAATCTACATGTGTTTGAATGCAAATTGGTATATAGTCTGGACATCCCTAGAAGATGAGGCTTTAAGTAGCCCCAAAGAGGTCATTTGATTATCTCACTTCTCTAGTTAACAATGACATGTACGCATTTAATTTCATTCCTATGTATTTTTGTATTAGAATTTGGATAGAGCTTTAACTTACATATATTAAATAATTCAATCAAATGAAATATAAAGTCTAAATGTATACATTCATCATTCAATGCTAAAATATGTTGTATGTATAATTACACTTAGGATTAAATCATATGCATGTTACATGTGATGGAAAGGAATGGTTTGATATATGTCATGTGATGGTAATCCAACTATATTAATCTTAAGATGCATTTCATATCAAATAGAATTATTTAAGATCAACCTAAACATAGGATTAATAAAAAATGTTTAATAAGCCATTCATTAAAGAGAACTAAATCATAAAAATATGCATCAGAAAATGGCTTAAGGTAGGGATGAAAGAGGGCAATCCTCTTTTATTCTCTTTATAATATTTATATGCTAAGTGTTAATCAAATAAAATAAAATAAAACATAAATTAAAATCCATAAATCAATTAAACAACTTGAAATGAAACCAACTATCATGGTTAAATTAAACATTTCTAAACTTAGAAAAGTATAATTCTAATGCTTAGTGAGACATACCACACAAAGTCTTACCACACACATCAGAATTAGGCCACTACTTCTAGTCCTAAGTTAGGATAGTGTATGTGATGTATGTTTTATTTTGTGATATAATATTTTAGACTAGATATTAGGGTGTATGATTCATAGACTTGATGTTAGGCCATTGTCAACCTAATCATATTTTTTGTAGTGGATTATGCTAAAAGGGTTGCATAAAAATAAATATAAATGGTTTGCTTACAGGATGCTTAAGGCCCCAAGCATAGTCCAAGTTAAGATAGGTGTGCTTGGTTACCCATGTGCAAGATGCTAAGGCCAAATTATAAATATAATTGCTTGGGAGTGTATGTATGTTTAGCTAACCCCTATTTTGCAGGTGTAGTTAGATTTACTTTTTCCTATATAAATGTAATTTTATAATAGGAATTAGAATTAGTGCTATGGAGGATTAGGATGAGCAGTGGCTAGAAGGTTTTTTTTTTGGGTTCCCCATGATTCCTTTGAACCAAATACAACCAAATCAAAGGAAGGAATAATGAAGATATGAAGATGGAAGAGTGAAGAATGAAGACCCCCATAGCATTTAATTTTGATTGTAATTGTAATTATTCTTTTATATCTCGAGTTGTATAAGGGTAGAGCTCGGCTACCCATCTATTATCTTTTTGGGGTGTACGATGTTACTTGACTACACCGGCCTATTATTCTTTTAAGTTAGTTTATAAAATTATTTGATTTTATGTTTAGATTGTGCATAAGAAACTGCATCTTTTCATAGTTTCTTAATGTTTGATGCTTTAATATGTGGTTTGGATATGGTAGGCTCTTAGAATAAAATAAATTTTTTGCTCAACTAATAACTCATAATTAAAGTTTTAAACAACTCACAACTTTATCATAAAGCCTAGGGTCTAATCAAGATAATTAAAAGATTTAGCAACTCCTTAGTTGTATGTTGTATGTCTCACATCACGCATGCATCTTCTATCACTCTTGCTAAAAATGAGGGCCTCTGTTCTTACACTATAGGGATCGCTTGACTCATGAGAGAAACCCCTCATGATGGAGCTTCACCCTCTCTCTTTTCATTTAGCCAACAATCAACTTTTATCATGCATTTAGGCATAAAGAAATCCCAAGCCTTTTGTCCAAAGTGATGTGTCAAAATAAAATAAAATTTATAAAGATTTACACTTTTAGACTAAGTCATATGCTCATATCACTCATGCTCTAGTCTCTTAGACAGTGAGTTTAGGATTTTTAGTCTCTTTTTAATTAAATAACAAGCCTATAATTTCATAAGAATCGACTATATGATTTTGAATCATAGGAGGAGTTAGCTGGCAGCCACTCCAGGCAATTGTAAGTCCAGAAGTCAGACGATTTATCCTCTCTTGTAGAGGTAAACTATTATATCCATATTTCTTTAGGTTAGGATCCATACTTGGTTTCTTTGAATTTTCCAAGCATAAATCCTCACCTATTAGTGCATTTATACAATCTTGTGTTGGTGGAATATAAGCCCTAACAATCTAATAAAATTTCAACTCAAATAAATAAAATCTCTTCACTTTCAAATATATAAAGCAACTATATGATTGATTAAAATGCTCACTAGGACTCCCCATGAGAATTTCCTACTTTCTCCTTTGGATTCCAAAAAATAAGTCTTCTCCTTGATCTATCTCACTTGATTTTCTAAAATAGCCAATCCTTTGATAGTCTAACCTTAAAATCTTTGGAGACCATAATTGTCTACTTTAATCAAGAGTGTTCTTAAGGGATTCATATTCCTTAGGATATGATTAACTATGGAGTCTTGCCACCATAAGGAACTAAAGATCTCAGCTTAAAATAAACCTTACTTTACTTTTCTATGTAAAGCAGGGGAAAGATCTCTGGTACATTCGAAGATCCATCATGCCTTAGGAGTCTTTATTAGGTGATTAGGTCCATTGTAGGGTGATGTTTCTATCTTTCAAGATAGCACATTATACCTTAATATATATGATCACTTCAATAAATACCTAAGATGTGGTGTCCCATCCAAAATATAAGCACCACATTCTTAAACTTGCCTCTCTTTAATCTTTCTTGATTACATCTTCTACTATGGCTCTTCCCTCTACTCTCATGATAAGAGTAGAACGAGATAGAATATTCTCCAAGCTATCTTCTGAATGTTCTCACTTTAAAATTCTCGGACATCATTTAGCTTTATTTTGATGCTACCTGATGAATTATTCATTGTAATCACCATTGTAGGCAAACTTTCTGATAAGGATGACAACAATATTAGTGTATTGATCTTATCATCAAACGTGATATCAATGGAGCTCAATTGATTCATAATCACATTGAACTCGTTGATGTGGTCAACAACAATCCACTTTCTCTCATTTTTAAATTAATTAAATGAAGCATGAAAAATAACTTATTTGATGGTGATGGCTTCTCATATATGTTGGTTAGAGCATTCATTAAATTGGTCAAGTTCTTCTCCTTGATAATGTTGAAAGTAACATTTCTCGTCAATGTCAGGTGAATCACACCTAGTGCCTGGCTCATTTTCTCTGGCTTTCGACCTAGAAGAGATTCATGCAGCTTATTCTAGTGTAAATAATCATTTATCTGCATCTTTTAGAAACTAAAGTCTTTACCCTTGAACTTATTAGTTCTGACATTCCTTTTATCAACCATCTTTTTCTCTTTTTAATAAAATCTTGTTATGATACTAGTTGTTGGGAGTTTAAGAGAGGAGAAAGAGAGGGAGAGAAGTAGAAAGTACAATCTCACACACACAAAAGAGAATACAAGAAGATTTAAGTGGTTTAGCATCTTGTCTACGTCTCGATCACTAATATCTCACTATATTTCTCTCTTATAAGAAGCTTAGGAGAAAATATAGATTTTTTGGATCCCTCATCTCATGGATTTCCTGACCTTTTAAAAACTAAGATGAATGGGGTATATTTTGAGGAGAAATAATTTTAAATAAACATCTAGCTGCCAATTTAAATTTTTTTAAAAAAATAAAAGAATATAAATTTTATTGCAAAAAAAATAATACAAAGTCTAAAAGGGAATTTCTCAAAGCTAATGCTCAAAAGAGGCAAATACCTAAAGAGAAATTCCCCAAAAAAACAAAATAAGAAAAAAGAAAGACAAAAATAACTAAGAGAAGAGTAACAACTATAGAGCTCCAAACCTGCAAAGAATTTGTAAGAAAAAACTCAAAGACAAATGAACATAATAAAGGAATAAGGGAAGGAATATAGTCTCAACCTCAGTCAAAATCCAACTCAAGGTGCAACACCATATGTGAGCATCAAAACTTTATTAAGAAGGATAACAATCAAAAATAATGCTACCAGCCAAAGAGCTAAAGAGTAACATCAAAGCTATCACAACCAAGAAGAAGAGTACCCTTACCACAGAAAAAGCAAACTAGCCAGAGCATGAAGACAACATGATTGAAAAAGCAGGATAGCAAGGCATCCCAACCAACCTAGACAATCAACACAAGCAAAAAGGAAAATTTTAAAACTGAAGAGACCAGTAGGCCAAAAACCACCACCATAAGAAAAAGCAACTGCCACCAAACCAAACCTACCAAGAAGCGGGAACCAACCAAAGCCAACAACTCAATCAACCACCAAGGTCACCACCAGACACCTGGAGGCACAACAGACAAAGACAACCCCCTCAAAAAAACCAACAATACAGCCCTCAAAGTAAAGAAGACACAGAATATAAAAACTTAGAGAACAAGCAATCCAACCTGAGATAAAAAAGAACTTAACAGAACTAGCAAGCCAGCACAGCAGCCCACCCAACAAAAGACAAACACCACTAACAGAAATGAACCCCATAATACCAAAGAGAACAATAGGCCAAAACCAGATACAAAAAGGAAAACAGTAACCACTAAGAAAAATACAACCAACGGTCAGCCAAACAAAGCTCCAACAGTAAACAAAAAAAATGATAATTCACAAAATGAATTTGCATATTAGGGAGATAAATCCAAATCGGACCGATTGGAGATCCTTTCTTGATATCGAAATAAGGATTCCATTTACGCAACCGCATTTGGTAATTGAAAGCAAAATAAGAACGACGCAAATAAAAAACATGAAAGTAGTCCAAATCGTTCGTCAATTGAATCAAAACGTGTCGCGGATCAATCAAGCCAACTGAAAAAATACCATAAAGTTTCAAATTATGGAAAAACTAACAAATCTTATCAAGATTAGATCGTCGTAAAGCAAATTTTTAAACCAATGTAAATTCATACGATTTAGCCAATTTCTCACATTCTCATCCGAACACATGATCGCAAGAATTCCTCTAAAAGAAGTCGAGATAAGTTCGAGAGACTCACAAGGGTCACCATCCTTACCAGTAAGCATGTTCTTAAAGGATTTAGAAGCCAACGACCCATTGGAATCCGAAACCCCCAAAATTCTAGATGCCCCAACATCAGAACATCGAAAGTTTACCCAAGGATTAGCTACTAAGCTATAGATGAAGAACACGCATTCTTTTCAGTGGCCAATGGCCGAGCGAATCGAAGCAAGAAGCTTCAAAATCCCTAGACAGAGGCACACAGACAAGAGGAAAACAAGAATCGCCATAGCACGAAAGGAAGAGCTAGCGACACCACTAATTTTAAATTTTAAATGTGGAATAATTCAATTTTGATGGCCACATAATTTTGACCAAAAAAACATGTAGAATTTAACTTTTATTTTATTTTTATTTTTATTTTTATGTTATGTTACTTTAAAAATATATTTGTTTTGTGTATTTTTTTAAAGTGTTCTTATTTATTATTTTCAAAAATAAATAATATTATTTTAAAAATATTCAAAACAACTTTGAGATGATTTGAGTATTTTTTTAAAAAATAATAATTATCATCAAATATATTTTATTTTAAAATAAATAAAATATAAAATATAAAAGTGATCTCAAATTATCTTTTAACATGATTAAATTTGATTATTACGTGCACACAAAGAAAATTAAACAAAAAAAAAAAAAATTCAAAATAAACTTCAAAGTTCACTTCGCTTTCTCTAGCATCATCTAAATTGTGTTTTTTGATGATATTTTTAGTTTGCGGATGAGAAATGTACAAAAGGTGTGTGTAGTTATAGACAATTATATAGGTTAAAAAACAGACTTGAGGTAAGTGATTAAGGCATATAAAAATGATTTGCAAAAGAATAAATAGCTAAAGTGATGGGAACCAATTAGTCAATTAGCTTCGTAGTAAATATGGTGCTTGAGAGATAAATCGTTATAACCTTAAATATAAAAAAAAATTGCAATGTCCACTCTATTTATTTATAATATTCATTATAGAGATTTTCTTAGTAATCAAATCATCAGTATGAGAAGGCTTAGCGAGAAGCAAGATTTAGACCAACATTAAAAATTTAGAAGTTTAATTAAATCATGACAGTATAATAAATATTTAAATTACTTAAATGATTTAATGATGGTTATTATATATTATAAAAATAAAATACATAATTTAATATAAAATATTCAAATGATATAACTTACATAAATTTAGATTCAAAGATCAATATTTAAATAATAGAAAATTATAAATAGAAGTGCCATATTTTCAAATTTATGATAAATTATATGATTACTCTTCTCCTTTATATTATCATGATAATTTTATACGGAACCAATGATACAAAAAAAAATTTATTTTTTTTCGGGGAGTTCAATTAAATTCTTAAAACTATGGCACGAAGATAATTTAATCATCTCCAGTATAAATTAAAATTTTAAATCTGAACTAGTCCGTTTTTTTTATGGACAACCAAATTTTTTACTAATTAATTTTTATATGAAAATATAATATATTAAATTTATTAAAATATTATTATATATTTAAATTATATTAAAATAATTATGATATTTATTATATTATTTTATTTAACTTTAAATATAATCTTAACTTAAAATCCTAAATCTCTATTTCTTTAAGATTAATAACTTATGTGATTTTTAAAATCATATAAATTTTTTTTTATACCGCGCAACTCAAATTCCTTTTAATTGTTTTATTTTTTTTCTTTTAAATTTATTTCTATTTTGATTTGAAATAAAATATATTTAAAAATGTTATTTATTTTTAAAAAATTCTCAAAATATCTAAATATTATTTTGAATCTTTTTAAAAATAATATGATTTGATATTAAAAATTAAAAATAATAATTTAGAAAAATATATTCAAAGTAAATAAATTTTTAAAAATAACATAAAATATGTTTAATCCCAAACAGGATCGTAATCTAAAAGGCCATAATATGCTAACCGGACGGAGAAAAATCCCTCACATATAAGGAAAAAAAAAGTCAGAACACGAAAAAAAAGAGGCATTTACATACACAGCACACCAGTCTTATCTATTTACATTTCCAATATTTATATTTACATAAATAATGCTTAAATTTATAATATTATATTAAAATTATATTACTATCATTTTTAAAGTACAATGCACCATTGTATATTTAAGAAAACTGTATATATTTGTAACCGTTAATATATAAATGTATAAAAATTGTGTTATGTATATAGATTTCTCAAAAAAAATTCCGGTATTGACCGAATTTTCGGTGCTATTTTTATTTATGAAGAAAAATATGTCAAAGATTACAAGGAATTTTTTTATTATTACTATTTTTACGGATGACTGATGCATATTTTCTATCACTTTTCAAAAAAAAATTTGTCACTGTATTATTTATTATTTATTTTTTAGACTATTTGAATTGAAGAATTTTGAATATAAAATAAAATAAATATAACAGATTTTAACTTTTTTTTATATTTGATATAGTATAAAATAAAATTTCAAAGTAATATAATATGTTTAGAATATATTATAATATTTAATTTTAGTATTTAAAATTCATCCGATTTGAATAAATTTTAAATATACTGATCAATATAAAATATTATCATCATTGTCCGTATCATATCGTCATAATTGGTATAATTGAGTTAATATTATATTTATTCTATCAAATAAATTAATATATTTATAAAATTTTTAATTAAATAATCTAAATTAATTCAAATATATTACATCCATTTTATATTGTCTTTTTTTCTTATATTTCTTTTTGGGCATCCAAATAGTCATTTAATAAAAAAAATGATAATTTCACCTAGTTTTTTACAACAGCGTGTCTATACATCTCATCGCAATAATCTGCGTGGTTAAAAGTATCTATGTAATGTTGTCAACATAGAATTCTACAGCTTCCATTAAAATTAATTTATTTTAATTTGTCAATAATTCTCTAATTAAGTTAACCTTTCTTCCCGATATTCTAATTAATATAAAATTTTATGATATACTTATTTTAAAATAAAGTGCATGAATATTTAGTTTTTTGACATATTTTACATGAAAAAATAAAGATAAAATATACTTTAAAAAAATGATATGCCGAAAATGAAATTCCAATTGCAGCAGCTACAATTGATGTATGTGTGTATATATAAAAGGATATGCTCTCTGTATCTTATAATATTATTTTACTTAATCAAATAAAAAAATAAATTCTTACAATTATAAAATTTTTAACCAAATAATTAAAAATATTTTAAACATATTAATTTCAGTTTATATTACATTTACTTATATTATATGTCAAATTAAGTCGGCCAAATAACTACTTATAGTGAAAGAAGATTTTTAGGTAGATCAAATCCATTGATACACTAGTTTAGTGATCAGTTGTTTCGAGAAAGTTACCAGCCATCCTAGAAAGTTACCAGCCATCTCTGATAAATGAATGTGCTGTAGATCAATTCCTAGATCTTTAAAAAAAAAAAAAGAGTCGGTTAAGCACTATGAGTTCATCTGAATATTTTGCGCATTGGCCACTGATTCGGAATTTAAGCTGTATATATAAATATAATTGCAGTAAAATAAATGGAAAGAAGATAAGGAACAAGACATTATCAGCGGATGAACCGTATAATTTAAGCAATCAGAGCCTCACCATATAGAAACGAAGAAACTGCTCAACAGTCTCCACCTATAAGAGAGAAAAAAAATAAAACATTAAGCGCATGACAAGATCCAAAATCATTTCTCCGGAAAGTGAGTTCCCACGAAAACTTGCAGAACACAAGCTGCTGGAATTCTCACAGGAAATTCAAACAATCCTTGTGATTTTGGGTGAAAAAAAATGAAAATATAAAAACCAAATTGAAGCTAAAACCAACCGTAAAGAAAATCAAAACAAAATTACATTCCATTACCGCGGATTTTCGAATCGAACCTTCGGTTTTTACTGCTTTCCAAACAAAGAGATCGCCGGAGAAAAAAGGGAACACCGGCGAAGTAAGGTGGGTAGAGATCAGAACTGACTGTGAATCTCGATCGAAAAGCGAAATTCTCTTCTTTTATGATCCCAATTCATAAAAAATATAGTTTGAAAAAAAAAGATATTGAATTTTATTTTCTTTAAAAAATCTCTTTTTACTCCCAATCTATTTTCTCAGGTCACCAAAAACCCTGTAAACCATGCTCTTTGCTAAAACCCCTGCTCTTATTCAATTCAATTTTTATAATCATTGTGAGAAAGTTACCAGCCATCCTCATAAGACAAAAAAGATGTGCATAATATGATGCATTATATGACTTTCTAAAAAAAAGTATTAGATAACACATCCGATATATATATATATATATATATATTGTCATGAGAAATTTTATTCTAACTATGGTGTGGGTGGTAGCTTAGGGAGGAAGGAGGAGTGCGTAGGAACTTCCATTCATCAAAGCAGAAGGGTAATGAGAGATCACAAAATCTCTCAAGAAGGTCGGTCACTAAGCTCCAACCACGAGTTCTTCATTTAAGATTTTAACATAAAAATACAACCTTTTCTTATTATTCAAAAATATTTATATAAGTTAAAACATTCCAAAGAGTGTGTCTCTTTGAAATAAGCACTGAAAATTGTCATTTCTCATCATGCACCATATATGGGACCCGTCTTTTCTATCAAGAGATATTAAATACAATAACAATGACACCACAGAGCCAGATGGCTAGCACCATGATGACTTTTGCAAACTAATGCAACATTTCGATCACAATGTCATACCACACTTAAACATAATAAAACACGCATCTAATACAATTATAAAATACCACAACACATATAATACAACATAAAGTCTCATAAGCTTTGGCTTTTTGAATGAGTCCATATAACGAGTCTTCTTTTTTTCTTTTCTTCCTTGATGTGCAACATCAATTCCTTCGGACCCTAAAGAACTATTTATGAAGAGTTAGAATTCTATAGGTCTTCAAGAAGCTCTAGGTCAAGGCTTTTACAGTTCTTCTAAAGTCATCCAAATATCCTCATTTTAGGAGTCTATCCTTCTATCTTATTAGGAACCTCTGAATAATGCTACTATCTAATGGTGTTTCAACTATGATGACATCCTCCGCTTTAAAGAGTTTTAGCATGATAGGTGCCTGCAAATGATTTATATTTTCTCATATAAATTTGGAGGTTAGATAACTCCTTTAAATAATATTAGATGAATCACATGAAAGTATGGCTAATAAATATGTGAGGGGACAATTGAAGAACTTAAGCATTAGTGGCTCCTAATAATTTTAAATGGCTCACATGCCATCATTTGTAACTTTTAATTTTTTTGGAAGTAAATTGTTGAGAATTTTAAATGCGGGCTCACATATAAATTTAATTATACATTAGGTGCTATTGTATTTTTAAACCTATTAATTTTATGATCAAATAAAGATTAATAATTTTTAGGCTTTTCAAGTATTTTATTAATTTTATATGGAATTATTATGAGTAGAGACCGGACATTTTATTTTATTTTTACGTTGGACTGAACTAATATGAAATATATTCAAGTATAAATAGGGTCATGGTCATCATTCTAAAGAGTGGGTTTTTATTTTCCCTAGATCTCATCTTAAGTGATAAGAAGGCTCTCTCTCTCTCTCTCTCTCTCTCTCTCTCTCTTTCTCTCTCAAAAATACTATTTTAGAAGTGGAAGGCCAAAATTCCCTCAATAGCTCTTCAATAGATTCAGGCCAAAATTCCTGCAATAGCTCTTCCATAGATTCAGGTATACTTCCAATTAAATCTTCTTGATTATTTGACATGAGATCCGGGCTAGATAAATTTATTTTATCTTCATATATTTTCAACAAGTGGTATCAGAGCAGTTATCATATTGAATCGTTGAGAAATGACTTTTCCTCTTAATCTTTTGTATTGATTATTTGAAAATTTTAGATTAAAGTACAATATTTAAAATTTTTTGAGAAAATAATTTGGTCATATGCATGAAATATCAACATCCTTTAAAATGCTTTTCTATTGTTGATTTTGAGTAAAACAATATAGCTAAAATTCTTTATACCTTGATCACAATTTCAATTTTTTATTTATATCAATATGTTTATTCTCTTTATGATTTCAATTTGAGAAATAAAATTCATATTCGGTCATATGAATTTGATTCAAGCATGCTTCATCTTTCATTTTTTTTAAATTTTGAGAATTTTGTAAGATTATGATTAATGTTTATAATTATTTTTCTTATTATTATATATTAAAAAATGAAAGAGAAGAACCATTTTTCCAAAAATGATGTATTAAATCCTGTAAAGATGAACGTTGTATTTGCATCATTTCATGAGTAATTAATTTCCATAGTCTGTTAAGTTTCTTAAATATTTCTTTAGAAACAATATTATATCAATTATAATAAATGTTTTAGTTTACACCATTTATTGCATTTATAATATAAAATGTTTGGTATATATATATATATATATATATATATATATATATATATATATATATATATATATATATATATATAAACGTTTATATTTATTTTATTTAAAGCATGATACAAGTTTTCTTCTATTCCTTTAATTTGGTGGGATTTTATTAAGTGAGTTGGAGAAAGCCCATTTAATGTATAATTAGTTACATTAACTCCATTGTTTAGATTTTGGATCTAAGGTTCTACATATTTAGACGGTAAATTATTTTGTTAATTATACATTAAATGCAAATAATTGCTATTATTTTTATATAGCTTATTAAATTTTCTTTCAAGCAGAAAATAGTTTATATGCATACATTTTTATTTAGCATCCAAATTAAACTAATTAAATTAATATAAATCAATTTTTTTATTAAAATAGTTTCTAAATTTTGTATTGTTGTCAATTGTTTGAAGTTAGTATAAATTAAAATAATTACTAGAATGACATAGTTGATATTCATTATTTCAAAATGATTTATGTTGAAATAATATGCCAACAAAGTGATCTCTATTATACCAATTTATTTAATTTTGAAATATATGAATATTACATAAAAATTATATTTAAATCTATACAAAAAATAATTGGCCCAAAGGAAGATTATTTTTTTGGCCAAATTTTCTGCAGTAACAAATATATGATAAATTTATATTAATCATGCATACAATATGTCGATCCAAAGATAGTCATATCATTGGCAGAATTTATTAACAATATTTATTGATTCTAATTTTAAGAATATCATTTACAAATTATTATTTTTGTCCAAAGATTAAATTACAATGTTGTGTTAGGTATCTTATATGTGTCCATTTTATTAAACATTTCATTTTAAGCATAGATTTTACTGATATTTTGTTTGCATTATATACGCATATGGAAATAACAATGTTGTTAATTATTATTATTTTTATTTTTTCGTTAATGTTTTATCATATCTCAATTTGAATAACATTCCAATGCTTAACGGCACTAACTTTAAGAAATGGAAAGAGTATATCAACATAGTTTTTGGGTGTATGGATCTTGATTGCGATTAAAAGCCCACTTCTTGCAGTAATATTGAACAAAGGGCTAAATTTGAAAAGTGGTAGCATTCTAATCATATGAGTCTTATGATCATGAAGCATTCCATTCCAGAAACCATAAGAGGTGCAATGCCTGAAAAAGAATGTGCTAAAAAGTTTTTAAGCCAAATAGCGGGATATTTTGTTAGTTCTGAAAAGGTTGAAGTGAGTACTATTCTTAGTAAACTCGTTTCAATGTAGTATAAAGGCAATGAAAATATAAAAGAGTACATTATGGAGATGTCTAATTTTGTCACTAAACTGATAGCACTAAAATTAAAGATGTATAATGACATTCTTGTTTTGATCTCTCTTCCTACATAATTTAATCTTTTTAAGATAAATTATAATACTCAAAAGGAAAAATAGACTCTTAATGAGCTCATTGCTCAATGTGTGCAAGAAGAAGAGAGATTAAAATATGACAAAATAGAAATTGCTCACTTAGTTATTTTCTATTATGGCATTGTTACTAAAAGAGAAAAGATTTATAAAGGCAAAAGAGCTGCAGACAAAATGACTTCACAGCATAAGGTGCAACAAAATCAAGATAATATTGTTATTTGATTGTTTTGCAAGAAGGCTGGTCATGTGAAGAAAGATTGTCCTAAGTATGTAAATTGGCTTGTGAAAAAGGGTAAATTTATTAACTTTGTTTCTTCTAAAATTAATTTATCTTTAGTATCAAATCACACTTGGTGGATAGATATAGGTGCAACTACTCACATAAGTGTGACTATGCAGGGTTGTCTGAAAAGATAAATGTTAACTAATGTTGAAAGATTCATCTATGTGAGAAATAGCAATAAATCTCCTATTTAAGCAATATTCTTATATAGATTACATCTAGAATGTTATATTTTGAATTTACATGAGACTTTTTATAAACCGTCGTTTAGATGAAATTAAATTTATGTTTCTTGTTTGGACAAATATGATTCTTCTTGTTCATTTGGAAATGAAAAATTTAGTCTCTTTCAGTATTCAAATATTATTGGTACTAGTTCTTTAGTTGATAATCTATATGAATTAAATATTTCTGCTTCATAAATTAATGAAACCTTGCATCCAAGTAATTTTAGTACAAAAAAAATTTAATGAATGAGAATTCATATATGTTATGATTCAAGTGTTTAGGACATATTTCTAAACATAGAATTGAAAGACTTGTGTTAGAAGGAATTCTTGATTCTCTTAATTTTTCAGATGATAAACTCTGTATAGAATGTATCAAAAGAAAATAAACAAATATCAAGAAAGTTGGTGCTAATAAGAGTTTAAGCGTCTTGAAATTAATTCATATTGATATTGGTGATCCATTCTTTACAGCTATTTGTAATGACCAATAGTATTTCATTATTTTCATAGATGATTATTCTCGTTATGGGTACTTATACTTGATTTCTGATAAGTTATAGTCACTGGATGTATTCAAAATTTTTAAGACTGAAGTTGAAAATCAACTTTGAAAGAAAATAAAAGCTATCAAATATAACCGTGGTGGTGAATACTATGACAGATATGATGAATCATATGAACAACATCCAGGCCCTTTTGCCAAATATTTAGTAGAATGTGGCATCGTTTCTCAATATGCCATTCCAAGGACTCCAAGTCAAAATGGCATAGTTGAAAGATGAAATCTAACCCTTATGGATATAGTTTGAAATATGATAAATTATTCTTCCTTATCAAAATCACTTTGGGGAGAAGCCTTAAAGACTACCGTTTACATATTTAATAAAGTTCCCAGTGAAGCAGCAACTAAAATCCTATATGAATTATGGATTGGGAAGAAGCCTAGTATTAGGCATCTTCATGTCTAAGGATGTCCAGCTAAAGCTAGGTCATATAAGTCTAATGAAAGAAAGTTTGACTCAAGAACTATTAGTTGTTATTTTGTTGGATACTCAAAAAGGCCAAAGGATTTTAAGTTTTATGAGTCTTCAAATAAATCCTTTTTCAAGACGCAATATTAAATTTACTGAGTAAGTTGAATATGATAGGACTAATAAACCTAAGAATTTTATATTTGAAGAGTAATTTATTGCTCTTCCTATAGTATAATGGAAAATGATCAGATAATTTTACCTGACATTATTCAAGATGTAAATATAGATAATCAAAATATTTTTGAATTAACTCCCACTCATACTCAGAAATAACAACAACCTCAAATTGAAGTGTCATTAAGAAAATTCACTAGGGAGAGGAGATCAATAATTTCAAATGATTATGTTGTGTATCTCCAAGAATATGAGTTTGACATTAGATTGGAAAGTGATCCAATCTCTTTTAGTCAAGTCAAACAAAGTGTCAACTCCCACAAATGAATAGAAGCCATTGAGGATGAGATGAAATCAATGAAAGACAATAATATTTGAGATCTTATCGAATTACCTAAATTAGTAAAATCCATTGGTTGTAAATGAGTTTTTAAAACCAAACGAGATTCAAAAGGCAATATCGAAAGATATAAAATGCATCTAGTCACTAAAAATTTCACTCAAAAGGAAGGCATTGATCATAAAGAAATTTTCTCTCCAGTTTCTTCGAAAGACCCTTTTAGAATCATTATGTCACTAGTAGCTCAATATGATTTGGAGTTACATTAGCTGGATATAAAGATGGCATTTCCTAATAGTGATATTGAAAAAACTATATATATGATGCAACTAGAAAATTCTCAATCTTTTGATTCAAAACACATGATATGTATATTAAAGAAATTCATCTGTGATTTAAAGTAAGCTTCCCATCAATGGTATAAAAAATTTGATCAAGTGATTACTTTTTTTGGTTTTGAAGAAAATATTGTTGATCAATGTATTTATCAGAAAATCAGTATGAGTAAATTCATCGTTCTAGTTCTATATGTTGATGATATTCTATTAGCAAGCAGCGATATAAGCTTTTTGCATAAAACTAAGAAATTTTTTTCAAATAAATCTGAAATGAAAGATCTTGGGAATGATTCAATTGTGTTGGGTATACAAATTCATCGAGATCATTCTCATGATATATTTGGTTTATCACAAAAGGCATATATTGATAAAAATTGTAAATGAGAGAAGAATCCTTTTAGAGGAGGCACCATGTTATGTATCATTAATTGATGTAGTATGACGTGGAGAAACGTTAGATTGGGAGTTTCAATTTTTTCCTCTTATCAGTAGGGGTGTAAACGAGCCGAGCTTAAGAACTTTTGTTCGTGTTCGGCTCGTTTGAAATTTGTTTTGTTCATGTTCAGCTCGTTTATATATCGAGCTTGAAATGTATGTTCATGTTCGGCTCGTTTAACTAAACGAGCTAACGAGTCGAACATGAGTTGCTCGCGAACAACAAGCTTTTTTGACAATTGGATGATTCGAACCTGGGCCAATCTTTTGCATAACAAAAGTTTTAACCATTAAGCCATGCTTGCTTTTGTGATATGTAAATGTGTTCGTATGTATATGTAATAATAATAATAATAATAATAATAATAATAATAATAATAATAATAGTAATATACTAATAATAATAATAATAATATAATATAATATAATATAAATATAATTTTTTATTTCGAACTAAATCGAGTCGAACAAGATCGAAACGGTGATTGTATTCGCTCGTTATATAAACTTGAAATATACATTAAGTGTTGCTCGTTTAGTCCCTTATCGGCTGCTATAAAGCAGACACACGTTTTAGCTAGTTCTTAATTTTTTTCTTTCCTTTTTGAGAATTACGATTTTTTATGATATAAATGATATTTTCATTTAATATTTTGATAATGAATTTTAAGTAGTATATATATACATGTTAAAATTCTTATAATTGCGTCATATGCTCTTCTTGTGGCTTGGCTGCTTTGATTATTTGATTTTTTTTTTACCACCAGTGATTAGTATTTTAAAATCATGTGGCATATTAATTATTGACAATTCTTTATGGTTTGGGGCGGTTGACGAGGAAAGGCAGAGCGTGGAAAAGTAAAATAATAACTGCCAGGAACCACGGTTTCAGTGACTTTTAACCCAAGCAGGTAGGAATTGTTCAACAAACCTGACCGATTTTATATGCGAATATCCTAGAATAATTCAATAATTTCACAATAGATCTATTTGAGCCGTTATAATTTTTGAAAAGTTCTGCTGTAAAATTATCGTAGAGAAAATAACTTTTTAAAAAATTATTATGTATTATAAATATTTTTTTTAAAAAATTCAAATAATATTTCAATAATTACTATATTCTTACCGTTCTAATTCTCAAAATTAGCTTTTCAACACAATAAATGAAAAAGATATTAAGTATAGTTGTATAGGGTACAAATTATCTTGATTGTTATATATTATTATATATTATGTGTATATGGGTAAATATATATTATGTATTGACCCATAATAATATGCACCAATATGAATGATCTTGACTCTACAAGTAATAATTTCTCCATTAAATATATAATGATATATGTAGATAATAATATATTTAATAATTAATGTATGCTTTTTATATGTATAATGATTTAAGAATCTTGCTTGAAAAAACTTTCATAAAATCTGTGGAATTCAATGAAAACAATTCAAAGTTAACTCTTAACAAATTTTTTTTTTTTTTTAATTTAAATATTAGGCGATTCTCGAAGTTTCATTCAATATCATGCTCGCTTAATAAATTAAGCTTCGAAATAAAAGTATAGATAACCAAATTAAAGCCTTTAGCTTTAAAGAAAGTATCTAGTTTATAAAGTTTTTATTAGGCAAGTATCGTGGTACATTATTAAATTCTATTGGAATCGATGGAAAATAATGGGTTATTTCCACTATCCTTTGCTATTGTGGAGTCCGAGTCGATTGATTCATGGTTGTGGTTCTTGATATGCTTTCATGATATGTTGCATGTTGTGTCTGCTAGATGTGATATGTGCATAATATCTGATAAATATGCTGGTTTATTACGTGGATGTAGAGAAGTATTTCCATAGGCAGCTCATAGACACTGTTTGCATCATCTGTGAGAAAATTTTAAAAAGGTAATACGTAGATTGAGGATTGGTGATGTTGAATTTCTATGCCAAAAGATGTATATGATAGGAAATACTGATGATATCTGTCAGTTCAATCGTTTAATGTTAGATATTAAAAATGTGAAAGAAGAAGCACACACATGACTTGTAGAGTGTGATCCTATTAAATGGTCACTTGTGCACGACGATGGAATGCGTTATAGGATAATGATGACTAATGCATCTGAGTGTTTTAATGGTGTCCTGAAATGGGCTCGTGGTTTACCAATTCAGGCTCTGATCACTACTATCTACTGCAACTTAGTAGCTTTGTTCATGAAAAGACTAGCCACTACAACTCAGCAAAAGGATACCAACTTGTCTATTTTTAGCCAAAGGGTATCCACAATGTTACAGCGTACTGAAAGGGAGGCTAGATATTTCCCTGAACCTGTGAACATCAACCCACATGAGATGCAAGTGTTTGACAGGTCCAGCCGATCATTCGAGTTGATTTTTAGATAATGGCCTTTATAATTATAGTTGTAACAAAATGATCATATATCATTGGTCATGCCCACATGTAGTTGTTGCACTGGGGTTTAGACGGTTAAACCACCTTACGTGTGTGTCACAGTACTACACATTGCATTTGTATACGCCGACATATATAAATGAGTTCCATACACTACTTGACCGTTCTGAGTGACCATCTTTCAGTGCAGAGTATGGATTAGTAGCATTGCAGCCACCCAATTTTTGTAGAAGGTCACGCAGAGTATGGGTTAGGCACACGCGCAGACATGCATGCCACTGAGGTGGCTCATGTGGACTTTTTACAGGGAGTCGTACACTAGTCTGAGCACCGAGGAGTTTTGCGTGCTTACATTTGATTTCTTATTGGTTGTTTCTTACTACCGGATATATCAGGTTCAGAGGTCCACTTGCAGTATCTACCACTACTAGAGGACTTGGATACCTTAAGTACGATGGCATTGGGTGGAGCAGTTAGCCCACTTATATAGGAGTTGTACGAGTGACTATGCCCACCAGGGCCAACATAGCTGGTTGCCTACACCTCATTCAGATATGGTATTGGGAGCATATTCATGTGGGGAGGCCGACTCTACATGTGTCATATCCTGTCGATCTTGACGGTCTCAACGTTGGGTTGAGGTATATTTTATTAATTGCACTTTCAAATTTTTAGCTTATATATGTGTTTAGACTGTGTTGTGTGTATAGATGGAACGAAATGTATATTCGGCAGCAGCCAATGGTGAACGTTGCAGTATATAGAAATGAGCTGGATGGCTTGCGGCATACTAAAGTTGGACTTGCAGATAACACTTCAGTTCAAATATCTATATTGCATATTCTAATTTAACATAATTTTAATATATCGGTGATGCAGAGCGGTGAAGCGAGATCGCACGCATCTGTCCTGAACATGCTCAGCGAGCTCTAAGATATGGTTATCGATCAACTGGAAGAGGGTTGAGTGGCATTTATCGAGAATCGTTCGCCTCATTCCCAGTAGATGTATCCCTTGACCTAGTTTCAAAAGAGATGGTGAGGTAAAGTGGATGTCGAGGTTGATTACCACCATTGCACATTTGGGATAAAGAGGGATTACCTCGTCGAGGGCTTAGATGAGGATATGGGCCGGATGGCTTATCGCCAAGACATGTCGGTTCGATCGTGGCTTCCTCTTGGCCGACAGATCCTCCGACCACTTACTATGTCAGAGCACCAGTGGAGCCTATTTATGTAAGTGCTAATATAAGTATTCATTTGAATTTAATATGTTGCGAGAGGCTAATTTCAAATACTATTTTTTCATGTAGGCGGAGCACATCTCGGCGACTCGGGACATCTTCGAGCCATACTTCGGTCGTGTGGATGAACACGAGCTACATGGATGCATTGATAGGTACGAGGTGCTATGTAGAGACCTGGATCAGCGTGTACATATCGGGGACACATATTACGGATGTGTCCCACACCACTAGAGCACGTCGCCATCTTTTATCGCGTGTCTATCTATGTATGCTAATCCAGGTCCTTCTATATATTAGCCTACATATGAGTCACAACCACCTATCTTCCAGTCACAGGACGATCCGAAGCAGACTGTCGAAGATCTTGAATTGGAGGGTCACCATCAGCTGCGTGATCGTCCATCCCTTGCACGACATACAGGAGTGGTGCGATTCCATCAGCGAGGTTAGATGTTTAGGATAGTCTATTTCTGCATCTGTACTACGTTTGTTCTTATCGATTTCATTCATTGATCATTTTTTATTTTTTAGCTCCCATTTAGTTGAATCTACTTGTTCAATTTGGGATGCAAATCCTCAGATCATGTTGTTATATTTCATATGCACTTTCTTTCAACTACTTGAATTAAACTTAACTGATGTTCTACTCAACTCTTTCGCTAGTTGTTTTGTGTTGTATGACATTCAAAAGTTTTAGCTTACAAACTTGTAATAAAATAAATTAGTTTTAAAGTGCGTCATTATACAAATGAACTGAGGTGTAAATTAAATAGGAAAAGTAATAAGTGAATCTATTACAAAAAACATAATATTAAAGATTAACTCAACTTCACAAGCTAAATCAATCAATATACTAAACTCTGAAGTCACTAAAACATAAATCTAAATATAGAAGATATAATTGTGATTACAAATATTTATGTTAAAACTATAAAATAATTATTAGAAGGAATGCAAATCAAAATTATAAAGATACTTTGCACAATAAGAATTATTTTTGACTCAATAGCATACTTACATCTAATTATTGAACTAAAATTTTACTTTTAGAAATACTATTATAAGTTCGACATAAAATACTCTCATAATCTGTCTAACAATTAATTCCATAGTAACAGGATCTTACCACCCAAGCTTTGTTATACAGAACTTGATCAATTCTAACAAAATTAATATAAAAAAAATATTTGAAGCTAATTTTAGTGGCTTTTATTCAATTACCAAGGCGTCGCATCACGCGTGCAGCATTGGAATTGGACGTATCCTATTCTTAAATTTTTTTTATTAATACTTAATTACATAATTAATATTCTAATGATACTTAATTTAAACAAATTGCCAGTTAAATTACGAGGTTGAATAATGGGATTCAACAACAAGGTTGCATGAGACGATCTGTACATTGATATGATCAAGACATATAATTTGTTCAAGAAAACAAAAAAGCGTGGAACGTAGTTTGAGCCAAGATAATGTGGAAGCACGTTGCATGGGGAAAAATACAATAAAACTGTATGCTGAGCGCTTCTAAAACGATGAAAACTGATGGTGATAACGGCCGTTTTGATAATTATATTTTATTAGATATCACGTAATTTTTATATATATATATCATCCTAATCTTTAATATCACATCAAAAATATTATCATCACTCATTTTTTTTAAAATAAAATATATATTTTAAAGCATTAGAAATTATTAGGTAAATAAATATTTAGATGTTAAATATGTAAATACAAAAAAATTGTGTGGTATGTATGCAAATCTTCCTTTATATTATTATTATTTTTTATTATATTTTATTTATATTTTAACTTAAAATAAAATATAATTGATAGTTATGGTTAAAAACACTTAAAATATCTATATAAATATTTCAATTTTTTAAAAGAAATGTGATTTATTTTTAAAATTTTAAAATAAAAATATTTAAAAATATATCAAATAAATATATTTCTGAAAATAACATACAAATAAAAAAGCGAACTAAATTGATCCCAAGTATGCCCTAAGAATAAAAAAAAAGTTAAAATATTATGAATAAAATTTTGATTAAAATGAATTTGATAATTTTTTATATATTTTAAATGTATGTAGTACATAAATAATTAAAAATTATATTTATCAAAACAAACTTCAGTATTAGAGGTCTATCAGGATTATTTTTTTAGTCAAATATATATATATATATATATATATATATATATATATATATATATATATATATATATATATACTATTTATTATTTACAAATGCATATTATATTATATTTTAATTTTATTAATATAATATTATTATATATTATTAATAACAAATTATAAGATATATTCCCCAGTCTATTTAATAACAAATTGTTTTTATATTTATTTTTTTTTTTTTTTTATGAATATAAGTTCAACAAATTGTTGATTATATCAGCTTCAGCAACTTTAAACTTAGAACTTTCCAAATTTTATGTCACCTAGAAGCCCAAAGTCCCTTCACTTAGATATCTAAATCTCCTCAAATCACTCAAGAGTTTGCTCCAATTTGACCTTCAGTATTGAATTACTGAGCATCCTTAAGGACTCATGACCTTCCAATTATGAAACTAATTGTCCGAGTAAGTTAAGGCCTTTTTATTTATTTATATTTTTATAATATTTTTAAAAATATATTTGTTTAATATAATTTTTATGCATTTTTTATTTAAAAAATTCATTACAAAATAATTTTTAATATTTTGATTATTTT
>CM038217.1:141469977-141723229 GCA_021442155.1 Cymbidium sinense
GAAATTCATGCTTGCATGGAGACCCTAAGCGCTCTAAAAATTCACTACCTGGATAAACAGGAAATCACCCTCAGGACGGACTGTCAAGCCATCATTTCTTTCTATAACAAAACAGCCCAAAATAAACCTTCCAGAGTGCGATGGCTAAGTTTCACTGATTATATCAGTGGATTGGGGATCATAATCAACTTTGAGCACATCGACGGAAAAAACAACGTACTCGCTGATAACCTTTCCAGATTAACGTTTCTTTTATGTGCAGGGTTAGCGACCGAAGAAGATATAAAATCCATCTCACTAAAATGGACGGAGCACGAGGATATCAGCGACGACATGGAAAGGGACGCATGGAAAGCAACACAAGGATCAGTTCAACCAGACAAGAATGGGTTGAAAAATGCCCCATCAAAAGAATTCTCCATGAAGATCGCAGCACTACCGAGGACGCGCTTCAAGAGGCCTTCGAAAAATACGTCAAAATTAAAGATGGTCCAGAAATTATATGGCAAGCATCTTCATCCCGAAGCTTCCCCTATCAAAAGGATGAAATGCATGAAGACCTGCTGTTCCAAACTCTTAACTTCCCCATCAAAATGGATACATCCGATCAGCTTAGGAGAGCAGCCTGCCAAATCGAAAAGGAACAAACTGCAACTACGCTCAAGGAAATACAAATCTCAGATATAATGAAAAATAAGACCAAATACAGAGAAGGTCGGGAGGAAAAGTAATTCCTACAAAGACCTCTACCCTCGGTCAGACGACAAACGAGACAAGGTGAATCAAATAATTCAACAACTTTTCTTACCACTAAAGCCGAAGACCATGTGTAAAGTGGAGCATAGTGGGCCCACCCCAGTCACATATTACCAACTAGCAGCATCTTTTCTTTATGCATTATTGTACCAAGCGGCACGTTATCTGCCAGCTTTATCTTTCTTTATGCATTATTGGCACGTTCTCTGCCAACCTTTGTAAACCGTGGGCTGTAAACCACGGGCTGGCCAATGGTTTTGGAAAACCGGAAGCCAGTTTTCTTGTTATAAATAAGTGTGTCTGTAAGAGTTGAAAACACACAACCACTGAAGTTGAAGTTTTCTCCTCTAGTGTTCAAAGTTTTTCAGGATTTGTCTTGTAAGTTCTAAGCTTTCACCTTAATATATCTGTCTTATTTCATTTATAATTGGCAAAAGTTCTCTGTGACCCCAAGCCAACGATCCAAACGTGTTATCTCCGTGGTATCAGAGCCATGTTGGGCTAAAACTCTCTGTATGTTCTGAGGGAGATTTTTCTGGTGTTATCATATTTTCTTGATATTTTCTTTGTTATTAGTATGGTAAGGCCGTGTCAATCTTTCACCAAGAACCCGGGGACTTTGAGATCGAGAATAGAAAGCACCGCAGCGAAAAGGACTGATCAGGGTAGCATAGGAACTTATCTGTTCATAACTGAGCTTTCATCTTGAATTATTTTAGCACGGATTAATCAAACTCAGGGCATACTCTTTCCTTATCCTAGCATATCTCTTTTACTTTCATGAGTGACTGGAAACTATCTGCTATAAGTTCGACTATATCGCTCTCAAATCTATCAAACTATAGAACCTCCCTCTTGGGTTTATAAACCCAGGCTTGTATTAATAGTTCTTACGCCGCACATAGTTAAGCATAATACCATCATTCAACTGCTGTTACTATTGAAAAGGTTAGAAGAACGTTTAGATCTAATCCAATCCGGACCTAAGCTTGCAGCAGAAAGTGTCGAATCCTCCATATCCTCTAAGACCAACTTCAAAACCTTTCCTTGGAAAGCCCTCACCACCACCTAAAGCCGCCACTAAGAAATTCTTTTTCAAAATCCTAGAGAGATATTTCAAAAGAAAACAAAAAATCAAAAATCCTTCTACAACTCAAATTGCTTCTATCCACTCGTTCTCTTCTATCCTCACTCAAACACTCATCTAGAAGGTGACAATCGATGATGAATTGCCTTATGACTTATTCACGATGACAAACCTATTTGGGACACCTCGATGATGAAAGACAACGAAGATGACTCGACTTCTCCTCTTCTTATATCTCAATATTTGCTTACACATGAAGTTTTAGCCTTTCTAAGATGGTGGGAAAGAACCCAACTCCTTATCCCATACTCAAACTCAAATGTAATCAATCACAAACCAATCAAATTTAACCCATAACACCGCTAATTAATGACCAATTAGTGAACTCGACTATCCAAAACTCAAACGTATGGCGACAAAGCATCACCTCTACACTGTTTCATCTTCTTATCTTCCACCCAATGAACCCAGAATGGGACCATGTACCCACAACCCTTCTACTTCCCATGGTTATACTCCACCTCCAACATACTACCAAAACTACAGACCTCGAAGCACAGATTTTAAGAAATCCTACGGTCGGAATATGTGGAATTTACCATCTGCATTCTCCAACCAAGGAGTTTTACTCATCCTTCCAGAAGACTTCTCACTTTACGATGACGTAATTTCCAGATGGGAATCTATTACCCTTAATCTGCTTAATGATAAGCAATTTGCAGATAACAAATCAAAAGTGCTTTTTATCGAAAACCTTCTGGGAGAAGATGAAAAGAAAATTTGGATCCAATGGAGAATGGCATGTGAAGAGGAATACGAACGGTTAGTTAATATTGCTGACGACCCACAAAATGTTTTATCCAGATAAGACGAATTATCCTCTTAGAAGACCCATATCAAGGCTCTACCGAAGAACAAAACAGAGCATACCAAGACCTGGAAAGACTGAGCTGTGACCAAATTAAAAACTTGTTCAATTACATGAACGATTACAAGACACTAGCAGCAAGGTCTGGTCGAATGTACATCAACTCGGAGCTCTCTGATAAATTCTTCAGAAAGATGCCAGCTATCCTTGGGGACGAAATCGAAGCGGCTTTCAAAATCAAATACTCAGGATGCTCGATCGGAGTACTTCCAAGAATCGATTTACATATCAATACGGATCTGGTAAGAAAGCGACCATCCAAAGAGGCATTAAAGATTTATCAATATGCCAAAAGATTCATCCTCGCTACTATAATAACGCCGTAAAATACTGAAAAATCCGAACTATAAAGGTAAACCTCACGATACCCACATACGGGTAATCAAAAATAAAAATAAAACTCGCTCAACAAAATGCCGTTGTTACATCTGTGGTGACGAAGGCCATTTTGCACGAGAATGTAAGAACAAACGTGGGAATATGGCAAGAGCAGCCATATTAAAGGACCTCGATCTACCAGAAGACTATGATGTCCTTTCTGTTGACCTAAACGAGGATCCATCCGATGCAATCTGCAGCATTTCGGAAGGAGAAGGAGCAAATACTCTCGGTCATATACGACAAGCCCTTGAAGACCTGCCCCCAGAAGAATACGGCTTTATGATCACCACAAAAGATCTGGGTTGGAGGTACGCAGTAACGCTCACCGATTCTCAGGAAAACTGTGTTCATAACTGGGAACACAACAAACCTATCCAAGGCCCTTACACTAAATGCACGATTGCTTTATTATTACTAATATCGATGAGAATCCACCGCTTCTATATGTAAAATTGCATGCCTAATGTGCCAAGTTCTATTTGGAAATAGAAATCCAAAAGGAACTAACATTACAAACATACCAATCGAAAGACGCCCTGATTCATGAACTAGTAAAATATTCAGATCATCTCACTGAAGAAAACAAGCGTCTACGACAACACATACAAGATATCTTGACAACCCAGCTGGAAGAAGCACGGAGCAAATATCTACCAGCTGATAAAGAAAAAGGGATTATTGAAGAAGAAACAGAAGAATGCTCCGAATTAAGAATCCTCAACAAAATCAAAGAGCAAAAGGAAAGAAGGTTCTAAACCGCCTTTACAATCTTATAATTTTCTTTGATGTCACGATGTCCAACAATTTGCATACAAGCTATCGACACAGAGCTACATCTTGCATTGTAACATCAAGGATGTGCCACCAAAGAAGACAGAAAAATTAAATTATCAAATTGCATTCCATGGAGTAAATTCCACTAAGGTCAAAAAAAATAAAGAACGGAATAATGACATGGCGAGCACAAGTTCGTATACCACTTGTAATCGTGTGGAGATGGACACTAAAGATGGAATACAGATGCTACTTGGATGTAATTTCCTAAGGAGCTTAAATGGAGGTGTACGAATCGAAGGTAACGTGGTTACATTCTATAAAGAAATAACACCAGTAACTACTTCCACAGAAATCGAAGTCGTAGGCAAGCAGCTATCTGAACTAGAAATAGACTACGATTTTTACGTATCACTACAGCCCGGATGGGTCTTCCAATCAATAGACCAAAATCCATTCACGAGGAAATTCAGAGGGATCCTACAAAAGCTAAAAGCAAATGGATACATTGGGGAAGATCCTCTAAAGCACTGGAGCAAAAATCAGGTATCTTGTAAAATTGAGATAATCAATCCTGATCTAACAATCCAGGACAGGCCACTAAAACACGTAACGCCACTCATGCAAGAGCAATTCAAACGCAAGACAGGATTACTTGCCCTTAAAGTCATACGACCAAGCAAGAGCAGGCATCGAACAATGGCGATGATCGTAAACTCTGGAACCACAATTGACGAAAAAGGAAAAGAAGTCAAAGGAAAAGAAAGAATGGTATTTAATTACCGATCCCTTAATGACAATACATAAGGATCAATATTCACCGCCGTGTATAAATACCTTACTAAAGAAAATAAATAGTCAAATTTACTCCAAATTTGACTTAAAAAAGCGGATTCCATCAAGTGGCAATGCACCGATTCAATCGAATGGACCGCATTCATCGCCTTCAGGATTTAATGGATGGTCATGCCATTCTGACCGAAAATGCACCAAAGAATCTTCCAAAGAAAAATGGATAATTGTTTTAAACTATGTTCTAAATTCTTAATTATTTATATAGATGACATCTTAATCTTCGGTAATTCCGAAGAAGAGCACAAGAGACATCTGGAACAGTTCCTGCAAATTGTGGAAAAAGAAGGATTGGTCCTCTCACCCTCCAAAATGAAAATTGCGGCACAAATCGACTTTCTAGAGCCATCATTGGAAATAGAAAGATCAACCGCACCATATAATGGAGGATAGCATTTTCCAAGATAAGCTAAAGGAAAAACAAGGAATGAGGTCATGGTTGGGAATCTTGAATTATGCCAGATCCTATATACCTAATTTAGGTACTAACCACTATATCAAGACCTCGCCTCATGGGGATAAAAGAATTAAAAATCATGACTGGGAGTTAATTAGAAAATCAAATCCATCGTTCAAAAATTACCAGACTTAGAAATACCCCCAGAAGAAGCCTACATTATACTAGAAACTGATGGTCAGATGGAAGGATGGGAGGCATCAGAAATGGAAAAATAAGAAAGGTAATCCCAGAAATACAGAAAAGGTATGCGCATATGCCAGTGGAAAATTCCCGACCGTTAAGCCTACCATCGATGCGGAAATTCATGCTTGCATGGAGACCCTAAGCACTCTAAAAATTCACTACCTGGATAAACAGGAAATCACCCTCAGGACGGACCTGATGTAAGCCATCATTTCTTTCTATAATAAAAAACCCAAAATAAACCTTCCAGGGATGATAAGTTTCACCGATTATATCGGATTGGGATCATAATCAACTTTGAGCACATCGACAAAAAACAACGCATTTCGGCGATAACCTTCCGATTAACGCTTTTTTTATGTGCGGTTAGCGATCAAGAAGATATAAAATCCATCTCCTAAAATGGACTGAGCACGAGGATATCACGACACATGGAAAGGGACATGGAAAGCAACACAAGGATCACCAACCACAAGAATGGGTTGAAAAATGCCCCATCAAAAGAATTCTCCATGAAGATCGCAAAGACTACCGAGGACGCCAAGAGGCCTTCAAAAATACGCCAAAATTAAAGATGGTCCAGAATTATATGGCAAGCATCTTCATCCCGCTTCCTATCAAAAGGATGAAATGCATGAAGACTGCTGCTCCAAACTCTTAACTTCCCCATCAAAATGGATACATCCGACGCCAGAGAGTAGCGCCAAATCAAAAGGAACAAGCAACTACGCCAAGGAAATACAAATCCTTCACAGATATACAACAATAAGACCAAATATAGGGTCGGAGGAAAAAGTAATTCCTACAAAGACCTCTACCACAGATGACAACGAGACAACAATCAAATAATTCAACAACTTTTCATTACCACTAAAGCATCGAAAGACCATGTGTAAAGTGGAGCATAGTGGCCCATCCCACCATATATTACCAACTAGCAAAGATCTTTTCTTTATGCATTATTGTACCAAGCTGCGTTCCGCCTTTATCTTTCTTTATGCATTATTGGCTCGCCAACCTTTGTAACCGTGGGTTGTAAACCACTCAATGGTTTTGGAAACCGCCGCTTTCTTGTTAATATTCAGTAAGAGTTGAAAACACACAACCACCGGGTTGAAGTTTTCTCCTAGTGTTCAAAGTTTTTCGTGATTTGTCTTGTAAGTTCTAAGCTTTCACCTTAATATATCTTATTTCATTTATATCAAAAAGTTCTCTGTGACCCCAAGCCAACCATCCAAACGCTTATCTCCGGTATCGAGCCATGTTGGGCTAAAACTCTCTGTATGTTCTGAGGGAGATTTTTCTGGTGTTATCATATTTTCTTGATATTTTCTTTGTTATTAGTATGGTAAGACGCTGTGTCCTGATCTTTCAGCCAGTAACCCGGGGGACTTTGAGATCACCGAGAATAGTAGCTCTTGAAAAGGACCATCGTGGTAGCATAGGAACTTATTCTCATAAGAGCTTTCATCTTGAATTATTTTAGCACCGATTAATCAAACTCGTGGCATACTCTTTCCTTATCCTAGCATATCTCTTTTACTTTCATGAGTGACTGAAACTATCTCGCTATAAGTTCGATATAAGACCGCTTCTCAAATCCATCAAACTATAGAACCTCCCTCTTGGGTTTATAAACCCTACCAGGCTTGTATTAATAGTTCTTCTGCCTTCAGTACCATAGTTAAACAGAACAATATCATCATTCAACTTCTGCTTGTTACTATTGAAAAGGTCAGACGTTTAGAAGAACGTTTAGATCTAATCCAATCCGCACCTAAGCTTGCAGCAGAAAGTGTCGAATCCTCCATATCCGCCCGCAAGACCAACTTCAAAACCTTTCCCTTGGAAAGCCCTCACCACCACCTAAAGTCGCCACTAAGAAATTCTTTGTTTTCAAAATCTAGAGATATTTCAAAAGAAAAAAAATCCAAATGCCTTCTACAACTCAAACACTCATCTCACGAAGGTGATAATCGATGATGAATTCGCCTCTATGACTTATTCGATGACAAACCTATTTGGGACACCTCTGATGACGAAGAAAACGAAGATGACTTTGACTTCTCCCTCTTCATATATCTCAATACTTGCTTACATGAAGCTTTACCAGCTTCCCCGGAAGATGGTGGGAAAGAACCTGAACTCCCTTATCCCATACTCAAACCTGAAACAGAATCTGAATCACAGCCCGAATCAAATTTAACCCATAACACCTGCTTTACAATTAATGACCAATTAGCTGAACTCGACTATCCAAAACTCAAACGTATGGCAGACAAAGCCGATCACCTCTACACTTCTGTTTCATCTTCTTATCTTCCACCCAATGAACCTGTAATGGGACCAGTCATGTACCCACCGGCAACCTCTTCTACTTCCCATGGTTATACTCCACCTCCAACATACTACCAAAACTATGACTCAAGCACGATTTTAAGAAATCCTACGGTCGGAATATGTGGAATTTACCATCTGCATTCTCCAACCAAGGAGTTTTACTCGTCCTTCCAGAAGACTTCACACTTTACGATGACATAATTTCCAGATGGGAATCTATTACCCTTAATCTGCTTAATGATAAGCAATTTGCAGATAACAAATCAAAAGTGCTTTTTATCAAAAACCTTCTGGGAGAAGATGAAAAGAAAATTTGGATCCAATGGAGAATGGCATGTGAAGAAGAATACGGCTTTATGATCACCACAAAAGATCTGGGTTGGAGGTACGCAGTAACGCTCACCGATTCTCAGGAAAACTGTGTTCATAACTGGGAACACAACAAACCTATCCAAGGCCCTTACACTAAATGCACGTATTGCTCTATTATTACTAATATCAGTATGAGAATCCACTGCTCTATATGTAAAATTTCGCATGCCTAATGTGCCAAGTTCTATTTGGAAATAGAAATCCAAAAGGAACTAACATTACAAACATACCAATCGAAAGACGCCCTGATTCATGAACTAGTAAAATATTCAGATCATCTCACTGAAGAAAACAAGCGTCTACGACAACACATACAAGATATCTTGACAACCCAGCTGGAAGAAGCACGGAGCAAATATCTACCAGCTGATAAAGAAAAAGGGATTATTGAAGAAGAAACAGAAGAATGCTCCGAATTAAGAATCCTCAACGAAACCGTCAAAGAGCAGGCGGAAAAAGCGCCAAGGAAGGTTCTAAACCGCCTTTACAATCTTATAATTTTCTTTGATGTCACAGATGTCCAACAATTTTGCATACAAGCTATCGTGGACACAGGAGCTACATCTTGCATTGTAAACATCAAGGATGTGCCACCAGCAGCACAGGAAAAATTAAATTATCAAATTGCATTCCATGGAGTAAATTCACACTTCAAACAAAAAATAAAGAACGAACAATGACGATATGAGCACAAGTTCATACCACTTGTATCTTGTATGTAGATGGACACTAAAGATGGAATAGATGCTACTTGGATGTAATTTCCTAAGGAGCTTAAATGGAGGTGTACGAATCGAAGGTAACGTGGTTACATTCTATAAAGAAATAACACCAAGAATCACCACGTAAATCAAGTGAGGCAAGCCTATCTCAACTAGAAATAGACTGATTTTTACATATCACTACCGGATGGGTCTTCCAATCAATAGACCAAAATCCATTCACTAGGAAATTCGAGGGATACAAAAGCTAAAAGCAAATGGATTCATTGGGAAGATCCTCAAAGCACCGGAGCAAAAATCAGGTATCTTGTAAAATTGAGATAATCAATCCGATCTAACAATGTGAGCCACTAAACATCGCCACTCATGCAAGAGCACAAACGGCACATAGAAGGATTACTTGCCCTTAAAGTCATCTGACCAAGCAAGAGGTGCATCGAACAATGGCAATGATCGTAAACTCGGAACCACAATATAAAAAAAAGGAAAAGAAGTCAAAGGAAAAGAAAGAATGGTATTTAATTACCGATCCCTTAATGACAATACGTATAAGGATCAATATTCACTGCCAGGTATAAATACCTTACTAAAGAAAATAGGCAATAGTCAAATTTACTCCAAATTTGACTTAAAAAGCGGATTCCATCAAGTGGCAATGCACCCTGATTCAATCGAATGGACCGCATTCATCAGCCCAAGCGGATTGTACGAATGGATGGTCATGCCATTCGGACTGAAAAATGCACCAGCAATCTTCCAAAGAAAAATGGATAATTGTTTTAAACTGTGTTCTAAATTCTTAATTGTTTATATAGATGACATCTTAATCTTCAGTAATTCCGAAGAAGAGCACAAGAGACATCTGGAACAGTTCCTGCAAATTGTGGAAAAAGAAGGATTGGTCCTCTCACCCTCCAAAATGAAAATTGCGGTGCCACAAATCGACTTTCTAGGAGCCATCATTGGAAATAGAAAGATCAAACTGCAGCCCCATATAATTCGGAGGATAGCAGATTTTCCCGAAGATAAGCTAAAGGAAAAATAAGGAATGAGGTCATGGTTGGGAATCTTGACTTATGCCATCCTATATACCTAATTATCGCTCGGACCACTATATAAGACCTCGCCTCATGGGGATAAAAGAATTAAAATCACGCCGAAGTTAATTAGAAAAATCAAATCCATCGTCCAAAATTACCGACTTAGAAATACCCCGAAGCCATTATACTAGAAACTGGTACGTATGAAAGGATGGGGAGGCGGAAATGGAAAAATAAGAAAGGTGATCTAGAAATACGTAGAAGCGATATGCGCGAAAAATTCCGACCGCTAAGTCTACAATCGACGCGAAATTCATGCTTGCATGGACCTTCTAAAATTCACTACCCGGATAAGAAATCACCCTCGATGATCATTAAGCCATCATTTCTTTCTATAACAAAACAGCCCAAAATAAACCTTCCGTGAGTGCTAAGTTTCCGATTATATCGTGGATTGGGGATCATAATCAACTTTGAGCACATCGAAAAAAAATAACGCATCAAACCTTTCCGTGATTAACGCTTTTATGCGTGGTTAACGACCAAGAAGATATAAAATCCATCTCACTAAAATGGATGGAGCACGAGGATATCAGCGACGACATGGAAAGGGACGCATGGAAAGCAACACAAGGATCAGTTCAACCAGACAAGAATGGGTTGAAAAATGCCCCATCAAAAGAATTGTCCATGAAGATCGCAGCACTACCGAGGACGCGCTTCAAGAGGCCTTCGAAAAATACGTCGAAATTAAAGATGGTCCAGAAATTATATGGCAAGCATCTTCATCCCGAAGCTTCCCCTATCAAAAGGATGAAATGCATGAAGACCTGCTATTCCAAACTCTTAACTTCCCCATCAAAATGGATACATCCGACTTTTGGGAGAGTACCGCCAAATCAGGAACAAGCAACTACGCCAAGGAATTACAAATCAGTATATAATGAAAATAAGACCAAATACTGAAGGTCGTCGAGGAAAAGTAATTCCTACAAAGACCTCTACCCTCACCAGATGACAACGAGACAAGAATCAAATAATTCAACAACTTTTCATTCTTACCACTAAAACGAAGACCATGTGTAAAGTGGAGCATAGTGGGCCCACCCTACCAATACATATTACCAACTAAAGATCTTTTCTTTATGCAATATTGTACCAAGACGTTATCACTTTTATCTTTCTTTATGCATTAAACGCTTCGCAACCTAAACTGGTAAACCACGCGTATGGTTTTGGAAAACCAAGCCGCTTTTGTTATAAATAAGTGTGTCGTAAGAGTTGAAAACACACAACCATCAAAGTTGAAGTTTTCTTCTAGTGTTCAAAGTTTTTCAAATTGTCTTGTAAGTTCTAAGCTTTCACCAATATATCTCCATTTATTTATATAATTGGCAAAAGTTCTCGCGGACCCCAACCGATCCAAAGCGTTATCTCCGTGGTATCGAGCCATGTTGGGCTAAAACTCAGATGTTCGAGGGAGATTTTTCCGGTACATATATTTTCTTGATAATTTCTTTGTTATTAGTATGGTAAGCCCGATCTTTCATCAACGGGACTTTGAGATCGCCGAGAATAGTACACGAGGCAAAAAGGACGAGTGGTAGCATAGGAACTTATCTGCTCATGTGAGCTTTCATCTTGAATTATTTTAGCACGATTAATCAAACTCGTGGCATACTCTTTCCTTATCCTAGCATATCTCTTTTACTTTCATGAGTGAGGAAACTATCTATAAGTTCTCACTATAAGACCGCTTCAAATCCATCAAACTATAGAACCTCTCTGGGTTTATAAACCCTACCGGGCTTGTATTAATAGTTCGCTTCAAGCATAGTTAAACAGAACAATACCATCATTCAACTTCTGCTTGTTACTATTGAAAAGGTCAGACGTTTAGATCTAATCCAATCCAAAAGTTGGGCGAAAGTGTCGAATCCTCCATATCCGCTCGAAGACCAACTTCAAAACCTTTCCCTTGAAAGCCCTCACCACCATCTAAAGTCGCCACTAAGAAATTCTTTGTTTTTCAAAATTAGAGAGATATTTCAAAAGAAAACAAAATAAAATGCCTTATACCCTCAAACACTCATCTCAAGGTGATCCCGATGATGACTCTTTATGACTTATTCGATGACAAACCTATTTGGGACACCTCGATGATTAAGACAACGAAGATGACTGACTTCTCCCTCTTCTTATATCTCAATATTTGCTTACATGAAGCTTTACGCCTTTCCTAAGATGGTGGAAAGAACATGAACTCCTTATCCCATACTCAAACTCAAACAAATCAATCAACCCCAATCAAATTTAACCCATACGCAATTAATGACCAATTAGGAACTCGACTATCCAAAACTCAAACGTATGGCGATAAAGCCGATCACCTCTACACTGCTTTCATCTTCTTATCTTCCACCCAATGAACCCAGAATGGGACCGGGCCATGTACCCACCGAACCTCTTCTACTTCCCATGGTTATACTCCACCTCCAACATACTACCAAAACTGTGACCTCAAGCAATGATTTTAAGAAATCCTATCCGAATATGTGGAATTTACCATCTGCATTCTCCAACCAAGAAGTTTTACTCATCCTTCCAGAAGACTTCTCACTTTACGATGACGTAATTTCCAGATGGGAATCTATTACCCTTAATCTGCTTAATGATAAGCAATTTGCAGATAACAAATCAAAAGTGCTTTTTATCGAAAACCTTCTGGGAGAAGATGAAAAGAAAATTTGGATCCAATGGAGAATGGCATGTGAAGAGGAATACGAACGGTTAGTTAATATTGCTGACGACCCACAAAATGTTTTATCCCAGATAAGACGAATTATCCTCTTAGAAGACCCATATCAAGGCTCTACCGAAGAACAAAACAGAGCATACCAAGACCTGGAAAGACTGAGCTGTGACCAAATTAAAAACTTGTTCAATTACATGAACGACTACAAAACCTTAGCAGCAAGATCGGGAAGAATGTACATCAACTCCGAACTCTCGGATAAATTCTTCCGAAAAATGCCAGCAATCCTTGGGGATGAAATCGCTTTCAAAATCAAATACTCGTGATGCTCGATTGAGTACTTCCAAGAATAAGATTTCATATCAATACTTGGATCAAAAGCCATCCAAAGAGGCATTAAAGATTTATCAATATGCCAAAAGATTCCGATCCCTGGCTACTATAATAACGCCAGAAAATACGGTCTCAGAAAATCCAGGAACTATAAAGGTAAACCTCACGATACCACATAATCAAAAAATAAAATAAAACTCGCCAACAAAATGCATGTTACATCTGTGGTGACGAAGGCCATTTTACGGAATGTAAGAACAAGCGGGAATATGGCAAGAGCAGCCATATTAAAGGACCTCGATCTACCGTAAGACTATGATGTCCTTTTGACCTAAACGAAGATCCATCCGATGCAATCTACAGATTTCTAAGGAGAAGGAGCAAATACTCCATATACGACAAGCCCTTGAAGACCGCTCTAAGAATACGGCTTTATGATCACCACAAAAGATCCGATGGAGGTAAACGCCACCGATTCTCAGGAAAACTGTGTTCATAACTGGGAACACAACAAACCTATCCAAGGCCCTTACACTAAATGCACGTATTGCTCTATTATTACTAATATCAGTATGAGAATCCACTGCTCTATATGTAAAATTTCTGCATGCCCAATGTGCGCCAAGTTCTATTTGGAAATAGAAATCCAAAAGGAACTAACATTACAAACATACCAATCGAAAGACGCCCTGATTCATGAACTAGTAAAATATTCAGATCATCTCACTGAAGAAAATAAGCATCTACGACAACACATACAAGATATCTTGACAACCCAGCTGGAAGAAGCATGGAGCAAATATCTACCAGCTGATAAAGAAAAAGGGATTATTGAAGAAGAAACAGAAGAATGCTCCGAATTAAGAATCCTCAACGAAACCGTCAAAGAGCAGGCGGAAAAAGTGCCAAGGAAGGTTCTAAACCGCCTTTACAATCTTATAATTTTCTTTGATGTCACAGATGTGCAACAATTTCGCATACAAGCTATCGTGGACAGGAGCTACATCTTGCATTTAAACATCAAGGATGTGCCACCAACAAAGACAGAAAAATTAAATTATCAAATTGCATTCCATGGAGTAAATTCAAAGGCTAAAACAAAAATAAAGAACGGAACAATGATTGGTGCACAAGTTCTATACCACTTGTATATATCGTATGGAGATGGACACTAAAGATGGAATACGATGCTACTTGGATGTAATTTCCTAAGGAGCTTAAATGGAGGTATAATTGAAGGTAACGTTAACATTCTATAAAGAAATAACACCAAGAACTACTTCCACGTAAATCGTGCAAGCCATATCAACTAGAAATATACTACGATTTTACTTATCACTACACCGGATGGGTCTTCCAATCAATAGACCAAAATCCATTCACAGGAAATTCGTGAGGGATCCTACAAAAGCTAAAAGCAAATGGATACATTGGGGAAGATCCTCTAAAGCACTGGAGCAAAAATCAGGTATCTTGTAAAATTGAGATAATCAATCCTGATCTAACAATCCAGGACAGGCCACTAAAACACGTAACGCCACTCATGCAAGAGCAATTCAAACGGCACATAGAAGGATTACTTGCCCTTAAAGTCATATGACCAAGCAAAAAATCGAACAATGGCGATCGTAAACTCGGAACCACAATTGAAAAAGGAAAAGAAGTCAAAGGAAAAGAAAGAATGGTATTTAATTACCGATCCCTTAATGACAATACGATAAGGATCAATATTCACCGTGTATAAATACCTTACTAAAGAAAATAGGCAATAGTCAAATTTACTCCAAATTTGACTTAAAAGCGGATTCCATCAAGTGGCAATGCATCGATTCAATCGAATGGACCGCATTCATCATTAAGCGATTATGAATGGATGGTCATGCCATTCGACCAAAAATGCACCAAAGAATCTTCCAAAGAAAATGGATAATTATTTAAATTATGTTCTAAATTCTTAATTGTTTATATAGATGACATCTTAATCCAATTCAAGAAGAGCACAAGAGACATCAGCCTCGCAAATTGTGGAAAAAGAAGGATTGGTCCTCTCACCCTCCAAAATGAAAATTGCGGTGCCACAAATCAACTTTCTAAGAGCCATCATTGGAAATAGAAAGATCAAACTGCAGCCCCATATAATTCGGAGGATAGCAGATTTTCCCGAAGATAAGCTAAAGGAAAAACAAGGAATGAGGTCATGGTTGGGAATCTTGAATTATGCCAGATCCTATATACCTAATTTAGTATCAAACCACTATATGAAGACCTCTCATGGGGATAAAAGAATTAAAAATCACGACTGGGAGTTAATTATAAAAATCAAATCCATCGTCCAAAAATTACCAGACTTAGAAATACCCCCAGAAGAAGCCTACATTATACTAGAAACCCATGGTCGTATGGAAGGATGGGGAGGCTCAGAATGGAAAAATAAGAAAGGTGATCCTAGAAATACGTGCGCATATGCCGGGAAAATTCCCAACCGTTAAGTCTACCATCGATGCGAAATTCATGCTTGCATGGAACCCTAAGCTTCTAAAAATTCACTACCTATAAACAGAAATCACCCTCGTGACTAAGCCGCTTCATCATTTCTATAACAAAACTACCAAAATAAACCTTCCAGAAGCGATGGTTAAGTTTCACGATTATATCGGATTGGGATCATAATCAACTTTGAGCACATCGATGGAAAACAACGTATCAGATAACCTTTCCGATTAACGCTTTTATGTGTGGTTAGCGACCAAGATATAAATCCATCTCACTAAAATGGATGGAGCACGAGGAGATCAGCGATGGCATGGAAAGGGACGCATGGAAAGCAACACAAGGATCAGTTCAAGACAAGAATGGGTTGAAAAATGCCCCATCAAAAGAATTCTCCATGAAGATCGCAAGACTACCGACGCGCTTCAAGAGGCCTTCAAAAAATACGCCAAAATTAAAGATGGTCCGTGAATTATATGGCAAGCATCTTCATCCCAAGCTTCCCTATCAAAAGGATGAAATGCATGAAGATCTTGCTCCAAACTCTTAACTTCCCCATCAAAATGGATACATCCGATCGACTTGGAGAGCGGCCAAATTGAAAAGGAACAACCGCACTACGCCAAGGAAATACAAATCCTTCTATGATATACATAAGACCAAGAGAAGGGTCGAGGAAAAGTAATTCCTACAAAGACCTCTACCCTCAGCTGTACGACAACGAGACAAGGCTGAATCAAATAATTCAACAACTTTTCAGCCTTACCACTAAAGCACTGAAAGACCATGTGTAAAGTGGAGCATAGTGGGCCCACCCCAGTCACATATTACCAACTAGCAGCATCTTTTCTTTATGCATTATTGTACTGCACGTTATCCGCCACCATCTTTCTTTATGCATTATTGGCACGTTTCGCCAACCTTAAACCGTGTCAGAACCACTCGGGTTAATGGTTTTGGAAAACCAAGCCGCTTTTGTTATAAATAAGTGTGTCTGTAAGAGTTGAAAACACACAACCACCGTTGAAGTTTTCTGTGTTCAAAGTTTTTCAGATTTGTCTTGTAAGTTCTAAGCTTTCACCTTAATATATCTTGCTTATTTCATTTATAATTGGCAAAAGTTCTCAGGACCCCAAGCCAACCATCCAAACGCTTATCTCCGTGGTATCAGAGCCATGTTGGGCTAAAACTCTCTGTATGTTCTGAGGGAGATTTTTCTGGTGTTATCATATTTTCTTGATATTTTCTTTGTTATTAGTATGGTAAGACGCTGTGTCCTGATCTTTCACCAAGAACTGGGGACTTTGAGATCGCGAGATAGTAGAAGCCGCAGTAAAAGGACCATCGTGGTAGCATAGAACTTATCTGCTCATAATGAGCTTTCATCTTGAATTATTTTAGCAAGATTAATCAAACTGTGGCATACTCTTCCTTATCCTAGATATATCTCTTTACTTTCATGAGTGATGGAAACTATCTCGCTATAAGTTCGAATTATAAGATCGCTCTCAAATCTATAAACTATAGACCTCCTCTCGGGTTTATAAACCCTACCGAGGCTTGTAGTAATAGTTCTTCTCGCCGCACTATAGTTAAATGTAATACCATCATCCAACTCGCTACTAAAAAGGTCGACGCTTGAAGAACGCTAGATCTAATCCAATCACCTAAACCAGAAAAGTGTAATCCTCCATATCCGCTCAAGACCAACTTCAAAACCTTTCCTTGGAAAGCCCTCACCACCACCTAAAGCGCCACTAAGAAATTCTTTGTTTTTCAAAATGAGAGATATTTCAAAAGAAAAACAAAAATCCAGCTTAAATGCCTTCTACAACTCAAACACGGTTATCATCCGCCTCATTCAAACCTGAGCCTTCTACATCAAATAATCCGTAGAAGACCAAACCAGGCTACCTAATGAGATCAAGACTGCTATGAACTACAAAGGCGACACCTAATAAAAGGTATCAACCAACATTAGAGAGTCAACTCCAACCGGATCAATTACATCTCTCAGAAGGGGCTAACCTCGTACCAAACCTTGTATGAAGATGATGGACGGCCATAGCATCGTTTTATCAACACTACTTAAGAAAGGATTCTTGCCGACAACAACACGTGATAAACATGCCTTTCATCCCACAACAACCTATCAAAGGCTCATCCAAGAAGGATGCGACATTTCATCTGCCTAATCATGGTCCCATACATGCTTTACACCTAGACGCAGGGACCACGGCTCATTGTCCTCGTGGGACACATATGTTTCGATATCTCCATCATTGGAACTATGGAAATTGACCTGACGACGGGCACGCAACTGGTATACATCACCCCTGATCTTATGCTCTCTGTACAAGATTTTCTAAATCATATAGACCTGGTTATCCTAACACATGGATATGAGGACTGGCAAGGAGGTGAATCCAACCTCTTATCACCAAAGCCGTGCACTAACAAACACTAGTCATACGGATTCTTATAATATTTCTCAAGGCCGCAATTACTTAGCCTCACTCAGATCTCACGCGACTGACGTCATACCATCACGGAATTACAAGGAAGAGCATGGAATTTAAAACCATCAGAGGCACCAATTCTCTAGGTACCTCAATCTTTACAAACTCACCAACGTATTGACGGTTCTATCCGACTCTCGTTCTCTTCCTATACTCCTCATACCCCTCAAACACTCATCTCTGAAGGTGACAATCCTGATGATGAATTCGCCCTTATGACTTATTCTGATGACAAACCTATTTGGGACACCTCGATGGCGAACAAGCGAAGATGACTCGACTTCTCCCTCTTCTTATATCTCGATACTTGCTTACATGAAGCTTTACGGCTTCCCGGGAAGATGGTGGGGAAAAAGAACTCCCTTATCCCATACTCAAACCTGAAACAGAATCTGAATCACAGCCCGAATCAAATTTAACCCATAACACCTGCTTTACAATTAATGACCAATTAGGAACTTCGACTATCAAAACTCAAGCGTATGGCGGACAAAGCCGATCACCTCTACATACATTTCATCTTCTTATCTTCCACCCAATGAACCTGTAATGGGACCAGTCATGTACCCACCGGCAACCTCTTCTACTTCCCATGGTTATACTCCACCTCCAACATACTACCAAAACTACAGACCTCGAAGCACAGATTTTAAGAAATCCTACGGTCGGAATATGTGGAATTTACCATCTGCATTCTCCAACCAAGGAGTTTTACTCGTCCTTCCAGAAGACTTCTCACTTTACAATGACGTAATTTCCAGATGGGAATCTATTACCCTTAATCTGCTTAATGATAAGCAATTTGCGGATAACAAATCAAAGTGCTTTTATCGAAAACCTTACGGGAGAAGATGAAAAGAAAATTTGGATCCAATGGAGAATGGCATGTGAAGAGGAATCTGAGCGGTTAGTTAATATTGGCGACCCACAAAATGTTTTATCCCGGATAAGGCAATTATCCTCTTAGAAGACCCATATCAAGGCTCTAGAAGAACAAAAGCGAGCATACCAAGACGGAAAGGCGTGACCAAATTAAAAACTTGTTCAATTACATGAACGATTACAAGACACTAGCAGCAAGGTCTGGTCGAATGTACATCAACTCGGAGCTCTCTGATAAATTCTTCAGAAAGATGCCAGCTATCCTTGGGGATGAAATCGAAGCGGCTTTCAAAATCAAATACTCAGGATGCTCGATCGGAGTACTTCCAAGAATCAGATTTACATATCAATACTTGGCGGATCTGTGCAAGAAAGCAGCCATCCAAAGAGGCATTAAAGATTTATCAATATGCCAAAAGATTTCGATCACAGCTACTATAATACGGAAAATACGGTCTCAGAAAATCCAGGAACTATAAAGGTAAACCTCACGATACCCACATATGGGTAATCAAAAATAAAAATAAAACTCGCTCAACAAAATGCCGTTGTTACATCTGTGGTGATGAAGGCCATTTTGCACGAGAATGTAAGAACAAACGTGGGAATATGGCAAGAGCAGCCATATTAAAGGACCTCGATCTACCAGAAGACTATGATGTCCTTTCTGTTGACCTAAACGAGGATCCATCCGATGCAATCTGCAACATTTCGGAAGGAGAAGGAGCAAATACTCTCGGTCATATCAAAGCCCTTGAAGACGCCAGAAGAATCGGCTTTATGATCACCACAAAAGATCGGGTTGGAGGTGCAGCGATGCGCTCAGATTCTCGGAAAAGCGTGTTCATAGCGGGAACACAACAAACCTATCAAGGCCCTTACACTAAATGCAGCGTATTGCTCTATTATTACTAATATCGTATGAGAATCAAGCACTCTATATGTAAAATTTACGCATGCCCAATGTCGTAAGTTCTATTTGGAAATAGAAATCCAAAAGGAACTAACATTACAAACATATCGAAAAGGCATACGATTCATGAACTAGTAAAATATTGAGATCATCTCAGAAGAAAAAGCGTCTACGACAACACATACAAGATATCTTGACAACCCAATTTGGAAGAAGCGAACAAATATCTACCGGTGATAAAGAAAAGGGATTATTGAAGAAGAAAGAAGAATGCTCGAATTAAGAATCCTCAAAGATCAAAGCGGTAGGAAAAGCGAGGAAGGTTCTAAACGCCTTTACAATCTTATAATTTTCTTTGATGTCACAGATGTCCAACAATTTTGCATACAAGCTATCGTGGACACAGGAGCTACATCTTGCATTGTAAACATCAAGGATGTGCCACCAGCAGCACAGGAAAAATTAAATTATCAAATTGCATTCCATGGAGTAAATTCAGTCACTAAGGCTGAAACAAAAATAAAAACGGAACAATGGCGATTGAGCACAAGTTCCGTATACCACTTGTATCTTGTATGGAGATGGACACTAAAGATGGAATCTGAGATGCTACTTGGATGTAATTTCTAAGGAGCTTAAATGGAGGTGTCTGAATCGAAGGTAATGTGGTTACATTCTATAAAGAAATAACACCGATGTACTTCCACCATGAAATTGTAGGCAAGCGGTAACTAGAAATGACTACGATTTTACGATTATCCTCTGACGGGATGGGTCTTCCAATCAATAGACCAAAATCCATTCACGAGGAAATTGGAGGGATCTACAAAAGCTAAAAGCAAATGGATACATTGGGGAAGATCCTCTAAAGCACTGGAGCAAATATCAGGTATCTTGTAAAATTGAGATAATCAATCCTGATCTAACAATCCAGGACAGGCCACTAAAACACCTAACACCACTCATGCAAGAGCAATTCAAACAGCACATAGAAGGATTACTTGCCCTTAAAGTCATACGACCAAGCAAAGCGGGGCATCGAACAATGGCGATGATGTAAACTCACGGAACCACAATTGGGAAAAAAAAGGAAAAGAAGTCAAAGGAAAAGAAAGAATGGTATTTAATTACCGATCCCTTAATGACAATACATTATAAGGATCAATATTCCACCGGTATAAATACCTTACTAAGAAAATAGGCAATAGTCAAATTTACTCCAAATTTGACTTAAAAAGCGATTCCATCAAGTGGCAATGCACCACGATTCAATCGAATGGACGCATTCATCATTGCGGATTTATGCGAATGGATGGTCATGCCATTGATGAAAAATGCATCTTCCAAGAAAAATGGATAATTGTTTTAAAGCGTGTTCTAAATTCTTAATTGTTTATATAGATGACATCTTAATCTTGATAATTCAGAAGAGCACAAGACATATCGGAGCAGTTCACAAATTGTGGAAAAAGAAGGATTGGTCCTCTCACCCTCCAAAATGAAAATTGCGGTGCCACAAATCGACTTTCTAGGAGCCATCATTGGAAATAGAAAGATCAAACTGCAGCCCCATATAATTCGGAGGATAGCAGATTTTCCCGAAGATAAGCTAAAGGAAAAACAAGGAATGAGGTCATGGTTGGGAATCTTGAATTATGCCAGATCCTATATACCTAATTTAGGTACTCTGCTCGGACCACTATATCAGAAGACCTCGCCTCATGGGGATAAAAGAATTAAAAATCACGACTGGGAGTTAATTAGAAAAATCAAATCCATCGTCCAAAAATTACCAGACTTAGAAATACCCCCAGAAGAAGCCTACATTATACTAGAAACTGATGGCTGTATGGAAGGATGGGGAGGCGTCTGTAAATGGAAAAATAAGAAAGGTGATCCCAGAAATACAGAAAAGGTATGCGCATATGCCAGCGGAAAATTCCCGACCGTTAAGTCTACCATCGACGCGGAAATTCATGCTTGCATGGAGACCCTAAGCGCTCTAAAAATTCACTACCTGGATAAACAGGAAATCACCCTCAGGACGGACTGTCAAGCCATCATTTCTTTCTATAACAAAACAGCCCAAAATAAACCTTCCAGAGTGCGATGGCTAAGTTTCACTGATTATATCAGTGGATTGGGGATCATAATCAACTTTGAGCACATCGATGGAAAAAACAACGTACTCGCTGATAACCTTTCAGATTAGCGTTTCTTTTATGTGTAAGGTTAGCGACCGAAGAAGATATAAAATCCATCTCACTAAAATGGGCTGAACACGAGGATATCGGACATGGAAAGGGGGCATGGAAAGCAACACAAGGATCAGTTCAACCAGACAAGAATGGGTTGAAAAATGCCCCATCAAAAGAATTCTCCATGAAGATCGCGACTAGAGGGCCAGCTTCAAGGCCTTCAAAAAATTCGAAATTAAAGATGGTCCAGAAATTATATGGCAAGCATCTTCATCCCGAAGCTTCCCCTATCAAAAGGATGAAATGCATGAAGACCTGCTGTTCCAAACTCTTAACTTCCCCATCAAAATGGATACATCCGATCAGCTTAGGAGAGCAGCCTGCCAAATCGAAAAGGAACAAACTGCAACTACGCTCAAGGAAATACAAATCCTTCTGCGTATATACGAAAATAAGACCAAATACAGTAGAAGGCTGTCAGGAGGAAAAAGTAATTCCTACAAAGACCTCTACCCTCAGCTGTACGACAACGAGACAAGGCTGAATCAAATAATTCAACAACTTTTCAGCCTTACCACTAAAACGAAAAGATGTAAAGTGGAGCATAGTGGGCCCACCCCAGTCACATATTACCAACTAGCAGCATCTTTTCTTTATGCATTATTGTACCAAGCGGCACGTTATCTGCCAACTTTATCTTTCTTTATGCATTATTAGCGTTCTCGCCAACCTTTGTAAGCGTGGGTAAACCAGGCGTAATGGTTTTGGAAAACCGGAAGCCAGTTTTCTTGTTATAAATAAGTGTGTCTGTAAGAGTTGAAAACACACAACCACTGAAGTTGAAGTTTTCTCCTCAGTGTTCAAAGTTTTTGAGTTGTCTTGTAAGTTCTAAGCTTTCACCTTAATATATCATCTTATTTCATTTATAATTGGCAAAGTTCTGTGACCCCAAAAGCGATCCAAATGTGTTATCTCCGTGGTATCGAGCCATGTTGGGCTAAAACTATCTGTTCGAGGGGTGATTTTTACGGTGTTATCATATTTTCTTGATATTTTCTTTGTTATTAGTATGGTAAGGCAGGTGTCCGATCTTTCGACCCGATAACGGGGACTTTGAGATCGCCGAGAATAGTAGGCGCAGTCCGCAGGCGAAAAGGACTGATCAGGGTAGCATAGGAACTTATCTGTTCATAACAGAGCTTTCATCTTGAATTATTTTAGCACCAGATTAATCAAACTCAGGGCATACTCTTTCCTTATCCTAGCATATCTCTTTTACTTTCATGAGTGACTGGAAACTATCTGCTATAAGTTCTGACTATAAGACTGCTCTCAAATCTACTGAAACTATAGAACCTCCCTCTTGCGGGTTTATAAACCCTACCGAGGCTTGTATTAATAGTTCTTCTGCCTTCAGTACCATAGTTAAACAGAACAATACCATCATTCAACTTCTGCTTGTTACTATTGAAAAGGTCAGACGTTTAGAAGAACGTTTAGATCTAATCCAATCCGCACCTAAGCTTGCAGCAGAAAGTGTCGAATCCTCCATATCCGCTCTGCAAGACCAACTTCAAAACCTTTCCCTTGGAAAGCCCTCACCACCACCTAAAGCTGCCACTAAGAAATTCTTTGTTTTTCAAAATCCTAGAGAGATATTTCAAAAGAAAAACAAAATCCAGAAGTATGCCTTCTACAACTCAAACACTCATCTCTGAAGGTGACAATCCTGATGATGAATTCACCCTTATGACTTATTCTGATGACAAACCTATTTGGGACACCTCTGATGACGAAGACAACGAAGATGACTCTGACTTCTCCCTCTTCTTATTTCTCAATACTTGCTTACATGAAGCTTTACCAGCTTCCCCGGAAGATGGTGGGAAAGAACCTGAACTCCCTTATCCCATACTCAAACGAAGCGAGTCGAATCACGGCCAATCAAATTTAACCCATAACGCTACAATTAATGACCAATTAGGAACTTCGACTATCAAAACTCAAGCGTAAAAGCCGATCACCTCTACACTTCTGTTTCATCTTCTTATCTTCCACCCAATGAACCTGTAATGGGACCAGTCATGTACCCACCGGCAACCTCTTCTACTTCCCATGGTTATACTCCACCTCCAACATACTACCAAAACTACAGACCTCGAAGCACAGATTTTAAGAAATCCTACGGTCGGAATATGTGGAATTTACCATCTGCATTCTCCAACCAAGGGTTTTACTGTCCTTCCAGAAGACTTCTCACTTTACGATGGCGTAATTTCGGATGGGAATCTATTACCCTTAATCTGCTTAATGATAAGCAATTTGGAGATAACAAATTAAAGTGCTTTTATCAAAACCTTCGGGAGAAGATGAAAAGAAAATTTGGATCAATGGAGAATGCCATGTGAAGAAGAATCTGACTTTATGATCACCAAAAGATGGTTGGAGGTGCAGATAGCGCTCAGATTCTGAAGCTGTGTTCATGGCGGGAACACAACAAACCTATCAAGGTCCTTACACTAAATGGCGTGTTGCTTTCATTATTCTTAATCTCGGTATGAGAATCCACTTTCATATGTAAAATTTCTACATGCCCAATGTCTAAGTTCTTTGGAAATAGAAATCCAAAAGGAACTTAACAAACATACCAATCGAAAGGCATACGATTCATGAACTAGTAAAATATTGGATCATCTCGAAGAAAACAAGCGTCTACAACACATACAAGATATCTTGACAACCCATAGAAAAGCAGACAAATATCTACCGGTGATAAAGAAAAAGGGATTATTGAAGAAAGCAGAAGAATGCTCAATTAAGATTCCTCGAAGCAGTCAAAAGCAAGCGAAAAAGCGGAAGGTTAAACCGCCTTTACAATCTTATAATTTTCTTTGATGTCCGAGATGTCCAACAATTTTGCATACAAATATATGGACAGAGCTACATCTTACATTGTAAACATCAAGGATGTGCCACCGGCAGGAAAAATTAAATTATCAAATTGCATTCCATGGAGTAAATTCAGGTCACTAAAATGAAACAAAAATAAAACGGAACAATGCGATTGGCGAGCACAAGTTACCACTTTATCTTGTATGGAGATGGACACTAAAGATGGAATCTGAGATGCTACTTGGATGTAATTTCCTAAGGAGCTTAAATGGAGGTGTAATCGAAGGTAGCATGGTTACATTCTATAAAGAAATAACACCCGATGCTACTTCCACGAGAAATCAGTAGTAGGCAAGCTATGAAACTAGAAATGACTACGATTTTTTACGTTATCTACGACGGGATGGGTCTTCCAATCAATAGACCAAAATCCATTCACGAGGAAATTGAGGAGGATCCATCAAAAGCTAAAAGCAAATGGATACATTGGGAAGATCCTCACAAAAGCAAAATCGGTATCTTGTAAAATTGAGATAATCAATCGATCTAACAATCCGGGGAAGACCACTAAAACACATAACGCCACTCATGCAAGAGCAATTCAAACGGCACATAGAAGGATTACTTGCCCTTAAAGTCATACGACCAAGCAAGAGCAGGCATCGAACAATGGCGATGATCGTAAACTCTGGAACCACAATTGACGAAAAAGGAAAAGAAAGAATGGTATTTAATTACCGATCCCTTAATGACAATACGTATAAGGATCAATATTCCTTTGCGGTATAAATACCTTACTAAAGAAAATAGGCAATAGTCAAATTTACTCCAAATTTGACTTAAAAGCGGATTCCATCAAGTGGCAATGCACGATTCAATCGAATGGACCGCATTCATCATAGCGGATTTATGCGAATGGATGGTCATGCCATTGGTGAAAAAATGCGACAATCTTCCAAAGAAAAATGGATAATTGTTTTAAAGCGTGTTCTAAATTCTTAATTGTTTATATAGATGACATCTTAATCTTGATTCAAGAAGAGCACAAGAGACATGGAGCAGTTCACACAAATTGTGGAAAAGAAAATTGGTCCTCTCACCCTCCAAAATGAAAATTACGGTGCCACAAATCGACTTTCTAGGAGCCATCATTGGAAATAGAAAGATCAAACTGCAGCCCCATATAATTCGGAGGATAGCAGATTTTCCCGAAGATAAGCTAAAGGAAAAACAAGGAATGAGGTCATGGTTGGGAATCTTGAATTATGCCAGATCCTATATACCTAATTTAGGTACTCTGCTCGGACCACTACATCAGAAGACCTCTCATGGGGATAAAAGAATTAAAATCAGGAGTTAATTAGAAAAATCAAATCCATCGTCCAAAATTACGGATACCCCAAGAAGAAGCCTACATTATACTAGAAGCGATGGTGTATGGAAGGATGGGGCGTCTAAATGGAAAAATAAGAAAGGTGATCCAATCTGAGAAAAGGTATGAGCATATATGGCGGAAAATTCCGGCCGTTAAGTCTACCATCGACGAAATTCATGCTTGCATGGAGACCCTAAGCTAAAATTCACTACACGGATAAGCAGAAATCACCTCGGATGATTGCCATCATTTCTTTCGTAATAAAAGCGACCCAAAATAAACCTTCCAGAGTGCGATGGCTAAGTTTCACTGATTATATCAGTGGATTGGGGATCATAATCAACTTTGAGCACATCGACGGAAAAAAACAACGTACTCGCTGATAACCTTTCCAGATTAACGTTTCTTTTATGTGCAGGGTTAGCGACCGAAGAAGATATAAAATCCATCTCACTAAAATGGATGGAGCACGACGATATCGGCGGACATGGAAAGGGGGCGCATGGAAAGCAACCAAGGATCAGTTCAACCAGAAGAATGGGTTGAAAAATGCCCCATCAAAGAATTCTCCATGAAGATCAGCACTACCGAGGGGCAGCTTCAAGAGGCCTTAATCGTCGAAATTAAAGATGGTCCAGAAATTATATGGCAAGCATCTTCATCCCGAAGCTTCCCCTATCAAAAGGATGAAATGCATGAAGACCTGCTGTTCCAAACTCTTAACTTCCCCATCAAAATGGATACATCCGATCGAAGAGGAAGCGACACCAATCGAAAGGAACAAGCGCGCTCAAGGAAATACAAATCTAGCATTATATCTGAAAATAAGACCAAATCTGATTAGGAATCGGGAGGAAAAAGTAACTCCTACAAAGACCTCTACCCTCAGCTGTACGACAACGAGATAAGGCTGAATCAAATAATTCAACAACTTTTCAGCCTTACCACTAAAGCAATGAAAGACCATGTGTAAAGTGGAGCATAGTGGGCCCACCCCAGTCACATATTACCAACTAGCAGCATCTTTTCTTTATGCTTAAGCGACGTTATCTACCAGCTTTATCTTTCTTTATGCATTATTGGCACGTTCTCTGCCAACCTTTGTAAGCAAATTGTAAACCGAGGCCATGGTTTTGGAAAACCGGAAGCCAGTTTTCTTGTTATAAATAAGTGTGTCTGTAAGAGTTGAAAACACACAACCACTGAAGTTGAAGTTTTCTCCTCTAGTGTTCAAAGTTTTTCAGGATTTGTCTTGTAAGTTCTAAGCTTTCACCTTAATATATCTGTCTTATTTCATTTATAATTGGCAAAAGTTCTCTGTGATCCCAAGCCAACGATCCAAACGTGTTATCTCCGTGGTATCAGCTTATCTTCGGGAAAATCTGCTATCCTCCGAATTATATGGGGCTGCAGTTTGATCTTTCTATTTCCAATGATGGCTCAGAAACGATTTGTACAGCTATTTTCATTTTGGAGGGTGAGAGGACCAATCCTTCTTTTCCACAATTTGCGAGGCTTCGGATGTCTCTTGTGCTATACCCGGAGATAACACGTTTGGATCGTTGGCTTGGGGTCACAGAGAACTTTTTGTATAAATGAAATAAGATAGATATATTAAGGTGAAAGCTTAGAACTTACAAGACAAATCTGAAAAACTTTGAACACTAGAGGAGAAAACTTCAACTTGGTGGTTGTGTGTTTTCAACTCTTCTGAACACTTTATAGAAAAGCGGCGGTTTTCCAAAACCACGACGTGGTTTATTACGATTTACAAGGTTGGCGAAGAGCGTGCCAATAATGCATAAAGAAAGATAAAAGGCGCGCGGTACAATAATGCATAAAGAAAGATCGCTAGTTGGTAATATGTGGTAGGTGGGCCCTATGCTACCACATGGTCTTTCGATTGCTTTAGTGGTAAGTGAAAAGTTGTTGAATTTGATTGACCTTTTCGTTGTCGTCAGTGAGGTAGAGGTCTTTGTAGAATTACTTTTTCCTCGACTTCTCTGTATTTGGTCTTATTATATATCTTGATTTTCCTTGGCGTGGTTGCGGTTGTTCCTTTTGATTTGGCGGTGCTCTCTAAGCGATCGGATGTATCCATTTTGATGGGGAAGTTAAGAGTTTGGAACAGCAGGTCTTCATGCATTTCATCCTTTTGATAGGGGAAGCTTCGGGATGAAGATGCTTGCCATATAATTTCTGGACCATCTTTAATTTCGATGTATTTTTCGAAGGCCTCTTGAAGCGCGTCCTCGGTAGTGCTGCGATCTTCATGGAGAATTCTTTTGATGGGGCATTTTTCAACCCATTCTTGTCTGGTTGAACTGATCCTTGTGTTGCTTTCCATGTCGTCGCTGATATCCTCAGTCCATTTTAGTGAGATGGATTTTATATCTTCTTGTAACCGCACATAAAAGCGTTAATCGGAAAGGTTATCGGTATGCGTTGTTTTTTCCGTCGATGTGCTCAAAGTTGATTATGATCCCCAATCCGATATGTCGTGAAACTTAGCCATCGCACTCTGGAAGGTTTATTTTGGGCTGGTTTGTTATAGAAAGAAATGATGGCTTGACAGTCCATCCTGAGGGTGATTTCCTGTTTATCCAGGTAGTGAATTTTTAGAGCGCTTAGGGTCTCCATGCAAGCATGAATTTTCGTCGATGGTACTTAAGCGATTGAATTTTTTTATGCATACCTTTTACGTATTTGGATCACCTTTCTTATTTTTCCATTCTGAGCCTAATCCTTCCATCGACCATCTTCTAGTATAATGTAGGCTTCTTCGGGGTATTTCTGTGTAATTTTGGACAATGGATTTGATTTTCTAATTAACTCTTGTGATTTTTAATTCTTTTATCCCATGAGGCGAGGTCATATAGTGGTGGCAAATACCTAAATTAGGTATATAGGATCCATGAATTCATTCCTTGTTTTCCTTTAGCTTATCTTGGAAAATCACATCCTCCAATTATATGGCGGTTTGATCTTTCTATTTCCAATGATGGCTCCTGAAAGTCAATTTGTGGCACCATTTTCATTTTGGAGGTGAGAGGACCAATCCTTCTTTTCCACAATTTGGTGATTCTCTGTGCTCTTCTTGAATTAAGATTAAGATGTCATCTATATAAACAATTAAGAATTTAGAACACGCTTTAAAACAATTATCCATTTTCTTTGGAAGATTTGGTGCATTTTTAGATTAGAATGACCATCCATTCGTACAATCGCTTGGTAATTCCATTCAGTGATTCGTGCCACTTGATGGAATCGCTTTTAAGTCAAATTTGGAAAAATTTGACTATTGCCTATTTTCTTTAGTAAGGTATTTATACGGCGGTGAATATTGATCCTATCATTATTGTCATTAAGGGATCTATTAAATACCATTCTTTCTTTTCCTTCTTTTCCTTTTTTAATTGTGGTTCCGAGTTTACGATCATCGCCATTGTTCTGCTCTTGTATGACTTTTGGGGCAAGTAATCCTTTGAATTGCTCTTGCATAGTGGCGTTATGTTTTAGTGGCACTGGATTGTTAGATCGATTATCTCAATTTTACAAGATACGATTTTGCTCGGTCTTTGAGGATCTTTGTATCCATTTGCTTTAGCTTTTGTAGATCCTCATTTCTCGTGAATGGATTTTGGTCTATTGATTGGAAGACCCCGGTGATGCGTAAAATCGTAGTCTATTTCTAGTTGAGATAGCTTGCTACTTGATTTCTGAAGTATTCTTGTTATTTCTTTATAATGCGTTACCTTCGATTACACCTCATTTAAGCTCCTTAGGAAATTACATCCAAGTAGCATCGTATTCCATCTTTAGTGTCCATCTCCAGATACAAGTGGTATCTGAACTTGTTGTCTTCTTTATTTTTTATTTCAGCCTTGGTGAATTTACTCCATGGAATGCAATTTGATAATTTAATTTTCTTCTTCTTTGGTGGCACATCCTTGATGTTTACAATGCAAGATGTAGCTCGTGTCCACGCGATAGCTATAAATTGTTGGACATCGTGACATCAAAGAAAATTATAAGATTGTAAAGCTTTAGAACCTTCCTTGCTTTTTTCCTGCTCTTTTGATTTCATTGAGGATTCTTAATTGAGCATTCTTTCTTCTTCAATAATCCTTTTTCTTTGTGTGATATTTGCTCTGCTTCTTTGTATTGTCAAGATATCTTGTATGTGTTGTAAGACGCTTGTTTTCTTCTGAGATGATCGAATATTTTACTAGTTCATGAATCGGGCGTCTTCGATTATGTTTGTAATGTTAGTTCCTTTTGGATTTCTATTTCCAAATAGAACTTGGCGGGGCATGCGAAATTTTACATATAAAGGGATGTCTATTGATATTAAATAATAGAGCAATGTGCATTTGGGGCCTTGAAAGGTTTGAACATTTTCCGAATCGTGAGCGTTCGCACCTCCAACATCTTTTGTGGTGATCATAAAGCGTATTCTTGGTCTTCAAAGGCTTGTGTGTATGACCGAGTATTTGCTCCTTCTTCCATCTTTCGGTGCATGGATGGATCCTTTTAGGTCAGAAAGGACATCATAGTCTTCGGTAGATGAGGTCCTTTAATATGTATCTTGCCATATTCCCGTTTTCTTACATTCGTGCAAATGGCCTTCATCACCACAGTCATTTTGTTGCGAGTTTTATTGATGGGAAGTTAAGAGTTTAGAGCAGTCTTCATGCATTTCATCCTTTTGATAGGGGAAGCTTCGGGATGAAGATGCTTGCCATATAATTTCTGGACCATCTTTAATTTTGACGTATTTTTCGAAGGCCTCTTGAAGCGCGTCTTGTCTGCGATCTTCATGGAGAATTCTTTTGATGGGGCATTTTTCCCATTCTTGCGGTTCTGATCCTTGTTTGCTTTCCATGCGTCTTTCCATGTCGTGCGATATCCTCGTGCCCATTTTAGGAGATGGATTTTATATCTTCTTGATTAAAGCACATAAAAAGCGTTAATGAAGGTTATCGTGCGTTGTTTTCCGATGTGCTCAAAGTTGATTATGATCCCCAATCCAGCGATATAATCGGTGAAACTTAACCGCCTCTGGAAGGTTTATTTTTTTTTGTTATGAAAGAAATGATGGCTTGATCAGTCACGAGGGTGATTTCTGTTGTGGGTAGTGAATTTTAGAAGCTTAGGGTCTCCATGCAAGCATGAATTTTTGTGTCGATGGTAGACTTAGCGATTTTCCTCGGCATATCTTTCTTTCACGGGATCACCTTTCTTACTTTTCCATTTCTGCCTCCCATCCTTCTCTGACCATGGGTTTCTAGTATAATGTAGGCTTCTACGGGGTATTTCTAAGTCCGTAATTTTGGACGATGGATTTGATTTTTCTAATTAACTCCCGGTCATGATTTTAATTCTTTTATCCCCATGAGGGTCTTGATATAGTGGTCGGCGGTACTAATTAGGTATATAGGATCGGCATAATTCAAGATTCCAACCATGACCTCATTCCTTGTTTTTCCTTTAGCTTATCTTGAAATCTCCCTCCAATTATATGGGGTCGATTTGATCTTTCTATTTCCAATGATGGCTCTAGAAAGTCGATTTGTGGCATAATTTTCATTTGGAGGGTGAGAGGACCAATCCTTCTTTTCCACAATTTGCGGCTATGTCTCTTGTGCTCTTCTTGAGTCGATTAAGATGTCATCTATATAAACAATTAAAATTTAGAACAGTTTAAAACAATTATCCATTTTTCTTTGGAAGATTGCTAGTGCATTTTTCAGTCCGAATGGCATGACCATCCATTAAAAATTGAGGCGATGAATGCGGTCCATTCGATTGAATCGGTGCATTGCCACTTGATGGAATCCGCTTTTTAAGTCAAATTTGGAGTAAATTTGACTATTGCCTATTTTCTTTAGTAAGGTATTTATACCTGGCAGTGAATATTGATCCTTATACGTATTGTCATTAAGGGATCGGTAATTAAATACCATTCTTTCTTTTCCTTTGACTTCTTTTCCTTTTTCGTCAATTGTGGTTCCAGAGTTTACGATCATCGCCATTGTTCGATGCCTGCTCTTGCTTGGTCGTATGACTTTAAGGGCAAGTAATCCTTCTATGTGCTGTTTGAATTGCTCTTGCATGAGTGGCGTTACGTGTTTTAGTGGCCTATCCTGGATTGTTAGATCAGGATTGATTATCTCAATTTTACAAGATACCTGATTTTTGCTCCAGTGCTTTAGAGGATCTTCCCCAATGTATCCATTTGCTTTTAGCTTCTTTGTAGGATCCCTAATTTCCTCGTGAATGGATTTTGGTCTATTGATTGGAAGATCCATAGTAGTGAATTAAAATGAGTCATTTCTAGTTGAGATATTTTGCTTTTCGACCCGATTTCTGTGGAAGTAGTTACTGGTGTTATTTCTTTATAGAATGTAACCACGTTACCTTCGATTCGTACACCTCCATTTAAGCTCCTTAGGAAATTACATCCAAGTAGCATCTGTATTCCATCTTTAGTGTCCATCTCCATACAGTATACAAGTGGTATACTGAACTTGTGCTTTCATGCGTCATTGTTCCGTTCTTTATTTTGTTTTATTTAGATGAATTTACTCCATGGAATGCAATTTGATAATTTAATTTTTCTTTTCTGTCTTTGCGTGGCACATCCTTGATGTTTACAATGCAAGATGTAGCTCAGTGTCCACGATAGCTTGTATCGAAATTGTTGGACATCTGTGACATCAAAGAAAATTATAAGATTGTAAAGGCGGTTTAGAACCTTCCTTGGCGCTTTTTCCGCCTGCTCTTTGACGGTTTCATTGAGGATTCTTAATTCGGAGCATTCTTCTATTTCTTCTTGAATAATCCCTTTTTCTTTATCAGCTGGTAAATATTTGCTCCGTGCTTCTTCCAGCTGGGTTGTCAAGATATCTTGTATGTGTTGTCGTAGACGCTTGTTTTCTTTGGTGATGATGAATATTTTACTAGTTCATGAATCAGCGTCATTGGTATGTTTGTAATGTTAGTTCCTTTTGGATTTCTATTTCCAAATAGAACGCACATGCAGAAATTTTACATATAGAGCGGTGGATTCTCATCGATATTAGTAATAATAGAGCACGTGCATTTAGTGTAAGGGCCTTGGATAGGTTTGTTGTGTTCCATTATAACACGGTTTTCACGAGAATCGGTGGCGTTCTGCACCTCCAACCCAGATCTTTTGTGGTGATCATAAAGTATTATTCTTGTAGGTCTTCAAGGCTTGTCGATATGACCGATAGTATTTGCTCCTTCTCTCCTTCGAAATGCAGTGCATCGGATGGATCCTTTAGGAGTCACGAAAGGACATCATAGTCTTACGGTAGATCGAGGTCCTTTAATATGGTCTGCCATATTCCCGCTTGTTCTTACATTCTCGTGCAAAATGGCCTTCGTCGATGCACGGCATTTTGTTGGCGAGTTTTATTTTTATTTTGATTACCCGGTATGTGGGTATTGATGTTTATATAGTTCATTTTAGACCAATTATTTTACGGCATTATTGGTAGCCGGGGGATAAATCTTTGGCATATTGATAAATCTTTAATGCCTCTTTGGATGGCGCTTTCTTACAGATCCGCCAAGTATTGATATGTAATCGGAAGTACGTCGAGCATCCGAGTATTTGATTTGAAAGCAGCGATTTAGATCCCAGGATACGGCATCTTTCAAGAATTTATCGAGAGCTCAGTTGATGTACATTGACGGACCTTGCTGAGTGTCTTGTAATCATTCATGTAATTGAACAAGTTTTAATTTGGTCCGCATTTCGGTCTTTCCAGGTCTTGGTATGCCTCTGTTTTTGTTCTTTGGTGAGCCTTGATATGGGTCTTCTAAGAGGATAATTTGTCTTATCTAGGATAAAACATTTTGTGGGTCGTCAGCAATATTAACTAACCGTTCGTATTCCTCTTCACATGCCATTCTCCATTGGATCCAAATTTTCTTTTCATCTTCTCCCAGAAGGTTTTCGATAAAAAGCACTTTTGATTTGTTATCTGCAAATTGCTTATCATTAAGCAGATTAAGGGTAATAGATTCCCATCTGGAAATTACGTCATCGTAAAGTGAGAAGTCTTCTGGAAGGACGAGTAAAACTCCTTGGTTGGAGAATGTAGATGGTAAATTCCACATATTCCGACCGTAGGATTTCTTAAAATCTGTGCTTCGAGGTCTGTAGTTTTGGTAGTATGTTGGAGGTGGAGTATAACCATGGGAAGTAGAAGAGGTTGCCGGTGGGTACATGGTCCCATTCTGAGTTCATTGGGTGGAAGATAAGAAGATGAAAGCAGTGTAGAGGTGATCGGCTTTTCTGCCATGCGTTTGAGTTTTGGATAGTCGAGTTCACTAATTGGTCATTAATTGTAAAGCAGGTGTTATGGGTTAAATTTGATTCGGGCTGTGATTCAGATTCTGTTTCAGGTTTGAGTATGGGATAAGGGAGTTCAGGTTCTTTCCCACCATCTTCCGGGGAAGCTGGTAAAGCTTCATGTAAGCAAGTATTGAGATATAAGAAGAGGGGAGAAGTCGAGTCATCTTAGTTGTCTTGTCATCAGAGGTGTCCCAAATAGGTTTGTCATCAGAATAAGTCATAAGGGCGAATTCATCATCAGGATTGTCACCTTCAGAGATGAGTGTTTGAGTTGTAGAAGGCATTTCAGCTGGATTTTTGTTTTTCTTTTTGAAATATCTCTCTAGGATTTTGAAAAACAAAGAATTTCTTAGTGGCAGCTTTAGGTGGTGGTGAGGGCTTTCCAAGGGAAAGGTTTTGAAGTTGGTCTTGCAGAGCGGATATGGAGGATTGACACTTTACGCGCAAGCATTGATTAGATCGCGTTCTTCTAAGCGTCGACCTTTTATAGTATGGCAGTTGAATGATGGTATTGTTTTAACTATGGTGCGAAAGAAGAACTATTAATACAAGCCTCGGTAGGGTTTATAAACCCGCAAGAGGGAGGTTCTATAGTTTCAGTAGATTTGAGAGCAGTCTTATAGTCAGAACTTATAGCAGATAGTTTCCAGTCACTCATGAAAGTAAAAGAGATATGCTAGGATAAGGAAAGAGTATGCCCTGAGTTTGATTAATCTGGTGCTAAAATAATTCAAGATGAAAGTTATGAAAGATAAGTTCCTATGCTACCGATCCTTTTTCCTGTGGACGCTACTATTCTCGGCGATCTCAAAGTCCCTTCGTGAAAGATCGTGACACGTCTTACCATACTAATAACAAAGAAAATATCAAGAAAATATGATAACACCAAAAATCTCCCTCAGAATACGAGTTTTAGCCCAACATACCTCATACCACCTGAGATAACACGCTTGGATCGGTCAGTTTGGGGTCACAGAGAACTTTTGCCAATTATAAATGAAATAAGACAGATATATTAAGGTGAAAGCTTAGAACTTACAAGACAAATCCTGAAAAACTTTGAACACTAGAGGAGAAAACTTCAACTTCAGTGGTTGTGTGTTTTCAACTCTTACAGACACACTTATTTATAACAAGAAAAGCGGCTTTTCCAAAACCATTACGCCTGCGGTTTACAGCTTTACAAAGGTTGGCAGAGAACGTGCCAATAATGCATAAAGAAAGATAAAGCTGGCAGATAACGTGCCGCTTGGTACAATAATGCATAAAGAAAAGATGCTGCTAGTTGGTAATATGTGACTGGGGTGGGCCCACTATGCTCCACTTTACACATGGTCTTTCAGTGCTTTAGTGGTAAGGCTGAAAAGTTGTTGAATTATTTGATTCAGCCTTGTCTCGTTGTCGTACAGCTGAGGGTAGAGGTCTTTGTAGGAATTACTTTTTCCTCCGATTTCTACCAGATATTTGGTCTTATTTTCGTATATACGCAGAAGGATTTGTATTTCCTTGAGCGTAGTTGCAGTTTGTTCCTTTTCGATTTGGCAGGCTGCTCTCCTAAGCTGATCGGATGTATCCATTTTGATGGGGAAGTTAAGAGTTTGGAACAGCAGGTCTTCATGCATTTCATCCTTTGATAGGGAAGCCGGGATGAAGATGCTTGCCATATAATTTCGGACCATCTTTAATTTCGATGTATTTTCAAGGCCTCTTGAAGCGCCCTCGTAGTGTGATCTTCATGGAGAATTCTTTTGATGGGGCATTTTTCAACCCATTCTTGTCCGGTTGAACTGATCAGTGTGCTTTTCCATGTCGGCCGATATCCTCGTGGTTCGGCCCATTTTAGTGAGATGGATTTTATATCTTCTTCTCCGCTAACCCCATAAAAAGAAACGCATCCGGAAAGGTTATCCAGTATGTTGTTTTTTCCGATGTGCTCAAAGTTGATTATGATCCCAATAATCGACATATAATCGTGAAACTTAGCCATCGCACTCTGGAAGGTTTATTTTAGGCTGTTTTGTTATAGAAAGAAATGATGGCTTGACAGTCCGTCCTGAGGGTGATTTCCTGTTTATCCAGGTAGTGAATTTTTAGAGCACTTAGGGTCTCCATGCAAGCATGAATTTCCGCGTCGATGGTAGACTTAACGGTCGGAATTTTTCACGCATATGATACCTTTTCAGATTGGATCACCTTTCTTATTTTTCCATTTACGCCTCCCCATCCTTCCATACAGCCATCAGTTTCTAGTATAATGTAGGCTTCTTCTGGGGGTATTTCTAAGTCTGGTAATTTTTGGACGATGGATTTGATTTTTCTAATTAACTCCCAGTCGTGATTTTTAATTCTTTTATCCCCATGAGGCGAGGTCTTCTGATATAGTGGTCCGAGCAGAGTACCTAAATTAGGTATATAGGATCTGGCATAATTCAAGATTCCCAACCATGACCTCATTCCTTGTTTTTCCTTTTTTATCTTCTGGAAAACGCTATCCTCAATTATATGGGTCAGCTTTGATCTTTCTATTTCCAATGATGGCTCCTAGAAAGTCGATTTGTGGCACCGCAATTTTCATTTTGGAGGGTGAGAGGACCAATCCTTCTTTTTCCACAATTTGCAGGAACTGTTCCAGATGTCTCTTGTGCTCTTCTTCGGAATTACTGAAGATTAAGATGTCATCTATATAAACAATTAAGAATTTAGAACACAGTTTAAAACAATTATCCATTTTTCTTTGGAAGATTCTTTGGTGCATTTTTCAACCAATGGCATGACCATCCATTCGTACAATCCGCTTGGGCTGATGAATGCGGTCCATTCGATTGAATCAGGGTGCATTGCCACTTGATGGAATGCTTTTAAGTCAAATTTGGAGTAAATTTGACTATTGCCTATTTTCTTTAGTAAGGTATTTATACCGGCGTGAATATTGATCCTTATAATGTCTCATTAAGGGATCGGTAATTAAATACCATTCTTTCTTTTCCTTTGACTTCTTTTCCTTTTTCGTCAATTGTGGTTCCAGTGTTTACGATCATCGCCATTGTTCGATGCCTGCTATTGCTTGGTCGTATGACTTTAAGGGCAAGTAGTCCTTCTATGTGCCGTTTGAATTGCTCTTGCATGAGTGGCGTTACGTGTTTTAGTGGCCTGTCCTGGATTGTTAGATCAGGATTGATTATCTCAATTTTACAAGATACCTGATTTTTGCTCCAGTGCTTTAGAGGATATTCCCAATGTATCCATTTGCTTTTAGCTTTTGTAGGATCCCTCGAATTTCCTGAATGGATTTTGGTCTATTGATTGGAAGACCCATCCCGCCGTAGTGATAATGAAAAAATCGTAGTCTATTTCTAGGATATGCTTGCCTACCACTGTGGAAGTAGCATCGGTGTTATTTCTTTATAGAATGTAACCACGTTACCTTCGATTCGTACACCTCCATTTAAGCTCCTTAGGAAATTACATCCAAGTAGCATCTGTATTCCATCTTTAGTGTCCATCTCCATACAGTATACAAGTGGTATACGGAACTTGTGCTCGCCAATCGTCATTGTTCCGTTCTTTATTTTTGTTTCAGCCTTAGTGACTGAATTTACTCCATGGAATGCAATTTGATAATTTAATTTTTCCTGTGCTGCTGGTGGCACATCCTTGATGTTTACAATGCAAGATGTAGCTCCTGAGTCCACGATAGCTTGTATGCGAAATTGTTGGACATTTGTGACATCAAAGAAAATTATAAGATTGTAAAGGCGGTTTAGAACCTTCCTTTCCGCCGCTCTTTGACGGCTTCTGAGGATTCTTAATTGAGCATTCTTCTGCTTCTTCAATAATCCCTTTTTCTTTATCACCGGGTAGATATTCGCCCCGTTTCTTCCATTGGGTTGTCAAGATATCTTGTATGTGTTGTAGACGCTTGTTTTCTTCTGAGATGATCCAATATTTTACTAGTTCATGAATCGTATCTTTCGATTGGTATGTTTGTAATGTTAGTTCCTTTTGGATTTCTATTTCCAAATAGAACTTGGCACATTGGGCATGCGAAATTTTACATATAGAGCGGATTCTCATACCGATATTAGTAATAAGAGCAATACGCATTTAGTGTAAGGGCCTTGATAGGTTTGTTGTGTTCCCGTTATGAACACGCTTTTCGAGAATCGTGAGCTGCATCGCACTCCCCGATCTTTTGTGGTGATCATAAAGCCGTATTCTTCTGGGGGCAGGTCTTCAAGGGCTTGTCGTATATGACCGAGAGTATTCTCCTTCTCCTTCCCCGCAGATTGCTGGATGGATCCTCGCTTAGGTCAACGAAAGGACATCATAGTCTTACAGATCGAGGTCCTTTAATATGGTCGCTCTTGCCATATTCCCACGCTTGTTCTTATTTCGCAAAATGGCCTTCGTCACCACAGATGTAACAACGGCATTTTGTTGAGCGAGTTTTATTTTTATTTTTGATTACCCGTATGTGGGTATCGTGAGGTTTACCTTTATAGTTCCTGGATTTTCTGAGACCGTATTTTCTGGCGTTATTATAGTAGCCAGGGATCAGAATCTTTTGGCATATTGATAAATCTTTAATGCCTCTTTGGATGGCTGCTTTCTTGCACAGATCCGCCAAGTATTGATATGTAAATCTGATTCTTGGAAGTACTCCGATCGAGCATCCTGAGTATTTGATTTTGAAAGCCGCTTCGATTTCGTCCCCAAGGATAGCTGGCATCTTTCTCAAGAATTTATCGAGAGCTGAAGTTGATGTACATTCTGCACCTTGCGCTAGTGTCTTGTAATCGCTTCATGTAATTGAACAAGTTTTTAATTTGGTCACGCCGCCTCTTCCGTGTCTTGGTATGCTCGCTTTTGTTCTTCTAGAGCCTTGATATGGGTCTTCTAAGAGGATAATTGCCTTATCCGGGATAAAACATTTTGTGGGTCGCCAATATTAACTAACCGTATTCCTCTTCACATGCCATTCTCCATTGGATCCAAATTTTCTTTTCATCTTCTCAAGGTTTTCAAAAAGCACTTTTGATTTGTTATCTGCAAATTGCTTATCATTAAGCAGATTAAGGGTAATAGATTCCCATCTCGAAATTACGTCATCGTAGAAGTGAGAAGTCTTCTGGAAGGATGAGTAAAACTCCTTGGTTGGAGAATGCGATGGTAAATTCCACATATTAATCGTAGGATTTCTTAAAATCATGCTTGAGGTCAGAGTTTTGGTAGTATGTTGGAGGTGGAGTATAACCATGGGAAGTAGAAGAGGTTGCCTGGGTACATGACCGGTCCCATTACGGGTTCATTGGGTGGAAGATAAGAAGATGAAAGCGTGTAGAGGTGATCGGCTTTGTCCATACGTTTGAGTTTTGGATAGTCGAAGTTCACTAATTCATTAATTGTAAAGTGTGTTATGGGTTAAATTTGATTCGTGATTGACTGCTTTGTTTGAGTATGGGATAAGGGAGTTCAGGTTCTTTCCCACCATCTTCCGGGGAAGCTGGTAAAGCTTCATGTAAGCAAGTATTGAGATATAAGAAGAGGGAGAAGTCAGAGTCATCTTCGTTGTCTTCGTCATCAGAGGTGTCCCAAATAGGTTTGTCATCAGAATAAGTCATAAGGGCGAATTCATCATCAGGATTGTCACCTTCAGAGATGAGTGTTTGAGTTGTAGAAGGCATTTCAGCTGGATTTTTGTTTTTCTTTTTGAAATATCTCTCTAGGATTTTGAAAACAAAGAATTTCTTAGTGGCGACTTTAGGTGGTGGTGAGGGCTTTCCAAGGGAAAGGTTTTGAAGTTGGTCTTGCGAGGATATGGAGGATTCGACACTGCAAGCTTAGGAGCGGATTGGATTAGATCTAAACGTTCTTCTAAACGCCCGATTTTTCAATAAGAAGCGTAAGTTGAATGATGGTATTGTTCCGTTTAACTATGGTACTGAAGGAAGAACTATTAATACAAGCCTCGGTAGGGTTTATAAACCCGCAAGAGGGAGGTTCTATAGTTTCAGTAGATTTGAGAGCAGTCTTATAGTCAGAACTTATAGCAGATAGTTTCCAGTCACTCATGAAAGTAAAAGAGATATGCTAGGATAAGGAAAGAGTATGCCCTGAGTTTGATTAATCTGGTGCTAAAATAATTCAAGATGAAAGCTCTGTTATGAACAGATAAGTTCCTATGCTACCCCGACGTCCTTTTCACTGGATCGCGCTAATTGTCCGTACAATGAATGGAGGAAACCAGAAAGTCACGCCCGTCATTTTTTTTTTTTTTGCTTTCGATAGAGAGAGAGAGAGAGAGAGAGAGAGAGAGAGGTGTTTTTTTTTTGTTTTGTTTTGCTTTTCTGCAAGAGAGAGAGAGAGAGAGAGAGAGAGAGAGAGAGAGGGGTTTTATTAATTTTTTAATTAATATAATTATTTAAAATATTTAAAATATATAATTTAAAAATATTTTAAATAAAATATTTAATAACTAAATATTTATATATTTAGTTATTAATTAATTAATTTATATATATATAAATATATAATTTAAAAATATTTTTAATTATATATAAATTTAGAAATTTATTTAATAATTTTGTTAATATATAATTTAAAATAATTAAAATATATAAATAAACAATTTTAATAAATAAATAAAGAAATAAATAAATTATATAAATATTTTATAAATTATATAAATAAAGTAAATTATATATATATGTGTATATATACATATATATATATATATATACATATATATATATATATATATACATATATATATATATATAAATTTATTTAGTTATTTATGTATTTAAATTATATAAATATTTTTAAGTAATATAAATAATTTAAAAATATTTAAAATATATAAATGAATAATTAGTTTTATATATATATATATATATATATATATATATATTTAATTAGTTATTTATTTATTTAAAAATATTTATTTATTTAAAATATATAATTAGTTAAATAAATTAATAAAAATTTAAATTATATAAATACTTAGATATTTATATATTTATAAAATATTTAGTTATTTATATATTTATTTATTATTATATATGCCAATAAATTATATAATATTTTATAAATTTTATAAATAAAGTAATATATATATATATTTATAAATTTATTTAGTTATTTATATATTTAAATTATATAAATTTTTAAGTTATATAAATAATTTAAAATATTTAAAATATTTAAAATATTTAAAATATATAAAAAATAATTTTACAAAAATATTTTAATTATATATATATATATATTTATATAAGTCTATATATATATATATATTTATTTGTTTTATATATAAAAATATTTAAAAAAGTAATTATATTTATAAATTTATTTAGTTATTTATATATTTAAATTATATAACTATTTAGTTATTTAATATTTATATAAAATATTTAGTTATTTATATATATATATATATTTATTATATATTTATTTATTCTTTTCTTTATACATTTATTAAAAATTATTTATTTATTTTATATTTTTTTATATTTTTTTTTATATTTTGTTATTATTATTATTGATTATATAAGTAAAAAATAAATATATATATAATATAATATATATATATATATATATATATATATATATATATAATATATATATATATATATATAATTAAAATATTTTATAAAAATTATTTTTTAAATTATATATTTTAAATATTTTAAATATTTTAAAATTATTTATATTACTTAAAAATATTTATATAATTTAAATATATAAATAACTAAATAAATTTATAAATATATATAATTACTTTATTTATAAAATTTATAAAATATTTAATAATTTATTGACTTTATAATAAATAAATAAATATATAAATAACTAAATATTTTATAAATATATAAATATCTAAGTATTCATATAATTTAAATTTTTTATTAATTTATTTAACTAATTATATATTTTAAATAAATAAATATTTTAAAATAAATAAATAACTAATTAAATAAGTAAATATATATATATATAAATAACTAATTATTTATTTATATATTTTAAATATTTTTAAATTATTTATATAACTTAAAAAATATTTATATAATTTAAATACATAAATAACTAAATAAATAAATATATATATATATATATATATATATAATTACTCTATTTATATAATTTATAAAATATTTATATAATTTATTTATTTTATTTATTTATTAAAATTATTTATTTATATATTTTAATTATTTTTAAATTATATATTAACAAAAAAATTAATAAAAATTATATATTTTAAATAATTATATTAATTAACAAAAAAATTATTAAATAAATTTTTAAATTTATATATAATTAAAATATTTTTAAATTATATATTTAATTATATATATATATATATATAATTAATTAATTAATAACTAAATATATAAATATTTAGTTATTAAATATTTTATAAAAATATTTTTAAATTATATATTTTAAATATTTTAAATAATTATATTAATTAAAAAAATTAATTAAAACCCCTCTCTCTCTCTCTACCAAAGCAAATTACCCCTTTCTCTCTCACTCTCACTCCCACCGAAGCAAACTCTCTCTCTCTCTCTCTCTCTCTCTCTCTCCTACCGAAGCAAAATATAGTCGACGGGCTTTAAAAATTAGAGGACGACGCATTTTCATAAAAAAATTTTTTTCATTTAAAACGTTAAGATTAACATTTTATTTTAAAAATAATTCTTATATATTTGAGCATATACACATAATATATAATAATATATAATAATCAAGAAGATCTGAATTCTATTCTTTATGCAATTATGATATTAACTAATTTAGCTGATAAAATCTTTGAAAATTATAGCCACTTTGTATGATTTGAATCCCTCTAATATGTATATATATATATATATATATATATATATATATATATATATATACATATAACTTAAAATTTATTATCAAAATATTAAATGTAAATATCATTTATATCATAATAAATCGTAATTCTCAAACTTTGAGATGAAAGAAAAGAAAAGAAAAAAAAATTAAGAGCTAGCCTACCAAAGAAACGTGCTTGCTTTAAAGAGGAGTAAGCAGCCTCTGATAAGAGAAAAAAATCAAAACTCCCAATCTAACGTTTCTCCACGTCATACTACATCAATTAATGATACATAACATGGTGCCTCCTCTAAAAGGATTCTTCTCTCATTTACAATTATGGAATGAAACGAGTGGCTGATATGAGACTGATCACGGGACTGCATTAATTCATGGAAGGACAGAGGAGCCATCGCTCCAGCCCACAGTCACCGATAATAGAAACTTCGTTGGCTTTACAAGATGCGTTAAAGGCTGCTTAGCTGCCTCAATAAGAATAATTATAAGAATCAATTAAAATATTAATATAAAATATCGAAAATTAATATGCATAAAAAAAAATTAAAAGATATACTTTTAATTATATTTCAAAAAAATTAAATAAAAACATATATTTGACCTTTTTTAAAATAACAATAATTTTTCAAAATAAAACACACTAACGCATTAAAAAATAAATATTTCTTTAATAAAGACATGTCTCTTATTAAGAAATAAATCAATAAATTTAAAAAAGGCACACTTCGATCTTTTAAATAAAAATATTCACATACTTAATCAATCAGAAAACTATTCAGAGAAATATTTTTGAATATTTTGCTCCTCTAAGATTGCCTAATATAAATCATATAATTTATAAGTAAATACAGATAAAAATTTTTATAAGATTTAAGACATAATAAATCTCAATATCAAAGTACAAAAATAGGAATTATGAAAAATTTAACTTAAAAAATATGAGATTTAGGAATCACAATACAAAAATATGAATCACATCATACAATAAAGATATTCATTTTAGGTATAAATATGTATAAATTAATAAAGAGTATGTTACACTTGAAAGAGTATATGTTTAATAAAATACTTTGATTCATATTTTTAAAATAAATTACAAGTAAAAGCATGAGTTCAATAAACATATACGCTTATATAAAATCGACACTAAAAGTGACATGTTCACATAGATTTAAGTTTTGAAAAGAAAATTAACCTCGAGTATACATATAAGTCACTCATTTTGGACTTTTCAAGGCAATTACTAAAAGTAGTTATTACATGGGTCATAAACGGATAGATACACAAGAATAAAGTAGATTAATGCATACAATTTTATTTTACATACCACAAGACAAGTAATGTATTAATTTTGTCTTTCTAAAAGTTATAACTTGAAAATACATATTCTTGATGGAATACACATACAAAGATTTTAAAATTTTTAACTTGTGAAAGCAAGCTTTAACTGGATTTAAATTTAACTTGTCCAAAATACCATTTGGCTAATGCTCACCATGCCAAATACATATAACGGGATTACAAAGGCAGCAGATTTAACTTGTCCAAAAATACTGTTTGGATGGATTTAAGTTAAATCTGGCTTAAATCCTGCTCAAATTCTGTAGCGAAACAGCCCTACTTTAACAGAATTAACTTGCCCAAAAATACCATTTCGCTAGATTTAAGTTAAATCGCTTAAATCTAGCTCAAATTATGCAGCCAAATAGCCCCGCTTTAACCGAATTGCTAAGGCAGTGGATATAACTTGCCCAAAAATATCGTTTGGCTGCATTTAAGTTAAATCTAGCTTAAATCTTGCTCAAAAATAAACCTTAACTGCGAAAGAGGCTTTAACGGATTACAATTTACAAAGGAACAGATTTAACTCATCCAAAATAAGTTAAATCCAACTTAAATCCCACTCACCAAGAAGCAAAACCCACAGAAAAGTAGTGATTCTGATGTAGAATGAGAGGAAATGAGTTACCTTGAGTTCAGACTTCTTTTCTTCAACCCAGCGAAGTGGAGTAGAAAGATAAGGGTTTCGAATGCGGCCTGTAGAAGGATTTACGGGATTTAAACAAGCAAAATTGCAAGGAAGGTGGGATACTAGAAGGAAAGACGAGGGTTACCTTCGCCGACTTTAGGCTTCGTGAGTTCGAGTTGGTCCGACGATGGATTCACAGGATGTAGAGAAGCAGAAAGGCGCCGAGGGTGGGAGAAAAACCAATATTTTAACCTAAATAACACTAATCATATCCCGCATTTGAACTTGTACTCAGAGCTAGTAGGGGCACGTGCCCCCACCCTCCCTCCGCCCTGGCTGCCTCAATCTCAAAGCGTTGTTTTTTTTTTGAAACTTTTGTTTAATTTTGAAAAAATGATGAGAAATATTTTATTAAATATGCGGTCAGAATTTTTATATTGTAAGAAAAATATTTTTTATTAATGCATGTAGAAAATTAGAGATAGAGTAAAATTTATGTCTTAGCTTTGTTGATTTCTACAATAATGATGTTTGAAGAATTAATAAGAATTCCGAATTTTTAAAAAAACTTCAAAAGAGGAAAAATCTGAGAAGAAAAAAATATTCACTATGTATCTATTTCAAAGTAAAATTTTTCCGATATAATAGAATTGCGTGAGAAGGGCTCACAATGGAATTCAGACAACAACAACTATATAGTCATGGTCTGTAGTGCTAAAGATGATGGTGAATAGAGGGTCGATGATAAGGAGGTCTGGTGGTGACCGGAGAGATGCGATCGGCCAATAATGGTAGTGGCAGCCGGCATGGTGGTCGCGATGACCGATCGGTTGAAGGCACCGGCAGGCAATGGCGTGGCGGACGTGACGAGATTGACGATGATGAGAATCCCTATGGTGTGATGGCAACAACGAGTGGTCGGCGTGGGACTTGGAGGATAGCTTTAGAGCTCTCTTCTATTTTTCTTGCCTCATGTGAAGAATGATGCTATTTATATATTAGAGGAGTAGCGTAAATACATGCAAAATCAACCACTCTCTGATGGCTCAAAATGATTCCTTTGATCATGTATTGTAAGTATTTGAATGCTTAAATAAAGAATTATGAGATCTTGGGCTTGTTAGATCCGGCTCATCAAGACGCTCAATTTGACTATAAACACTTCATGTTTAGGAGCTATTTAGGGATTTAACTGATATCCCAAAGTTTCCAATGATATTTTAAGTGCTTGATCTTGACTAGTTTCAACTTAGAATCAACTTGCTTTTGACATCAAGATTCATGCTTCGACTAGTAGTATTTTAAGTGCCATATCAGTTGCCCCCCTATTTTTGGATGACATTATCTCAATCATCCAAAAATATATACCCCAAATACTTGAAAATAGTAAATTCTTCAATAAAATTTTTGGGTCCATTAACCATACATTTTGAGAGAACAGATCTTCATGGGAGCACAAGATTATGATCACAGAAGCGGGTGCAGTGCTGCGAATGTGTATGGGTACGGACGGGCACAAGGTTTCGGGGTTATGGACCCATCCATTCTGAGCCACATTTCTTGGAGCGCGCCATGGCCGCGTCTGACGGCGAAGCGGGCGAGCTGGGCTCCCATCGATGAGGGGTTTTTTTGTCCATTTTCTATGATTTTCACCCATTTTTTACTGTTTTTCTTTAATTTTTTACCTTTTTGCTCCTATAGGGGGTCTATAAAAATCCCCCTAAGGCCAAGGGAGAAGGCACACCTCATATGCTATAGTATTCCTCTTCTTCTTAAGAGAATGTCGTTTGGAGGCGATCAAGGCCCGTAGTTCGTATGACGAGGCTCTGATTTTCCCTCGAAAGAGGCGTTAAATGTCCTCGTCGGACCGACTGGGTTCGGAGGTGATCAAGGCCCGTAATTCATACGGCGAGACTCCGATTTTTCCTCGAAAGAGTGTCACTATCCTGCCGGAATGAGCCTGCGTGGCGTGCGGTCATGGGCACGCGGCTTTTTCTTATGTAGGAAATTGGATTTCATGAAACTCAATGGATGGTTCAATAGTTGATAATTGCCAAGATGGCAGGGAAATGTCAGTTAGGAACCATCCTTCGAATAACTCAGAAAGTCTAGCAGATAATTACAGAGTATCATTCTCCATGATGTTACTTGATGCTATTAACCTGCATAGTAGAGGTTGAATCAGATCCACTGAGAATTTTTGACCATCCGAGATTGTTTGTCAAAGTGTTACTTGATGATGTTAACCTATGTGGAAGAGGTCGATCAAATCCCCTTGGGATTGATCATATCCCGACTGAGACATAATGTGAGTTGTACATTTCTTAAATAGGAAGATTGAAATGAAGAATATCATTTATGTGTAACAAGCTTGAAAGAAAAAACTATAAATTTATTACTCTGATAAGGTCGGTGATACAATCATAAGATGATTTTAATACATATATGAGTTTGAAGAGGAAATGACAAATGAGATAAAATAAAAATTGCAATAATTATTGGTAGGAATTACTGATAATATTTTCAGAGATTCTCAGTGTTCCAGGTTCGAGGTAAAGTATTTCCCTCTAGATCCTTGAGCTTGAATATTCCTGGCTTGACCATAGCTATAATTACATATGTGCCATCCCAAAGAGATGAGAGTTTATTGCATTGAGGGCCTTTGCCTGCAGCTTCGAGACTTCATAGGACCAAGTCACCAACATATATGAGACGAGGTTTTACTCTTCTATTGAAGTGACGAGCTACCCTTTGGTGATAGGAAGCAGTCCGACGTAGGGCCATGTCACGAGTTTTGGAGTAGGTCGGTGTTGTCAGTTTCTTCATTACCATCATGATCGAATAATTGAACTCTTGGACTTGGAATCCAATATCTACAAGTATAATAGCTTCTTTCCTGAAACACAAGTTATATGGTGCCTCACCAGTCGGGGTTCACGATGTAGTGCAGTAAGCCCAAAGAACATTAGAAAGCTCATCAACCCATTTCCCCCAGCTTCTCAGGCGTGTTTTAGTCCTTTGAGTATAGTCTTGTTGGTAGCTTGGTCATTAGTTTGAGGATGTGCTACAACCGTATGCAGCAGTTGAATGTGAAGATCTTTGCAAAAGGATGTAAGACTTTTCCAATAAATTGGGTTCCATTGTCAGTGATGATCTTTACAGGAAGATCGAATCGACATACTATACTTTTTCAAACAAAATGTTTAGCATTTATCTCATGATTTTAGCGAGTGGTTCGGCTTCCACCCATTTAGTGAAGTAGTCGACAACTAAAATGATAAACTTTCGTTGCCCTGATGCTATCGAAAAATGTCCCATGATATCAATTCCCCACTGAGCAAAAGGTCACGGGATTTGAAGGGATGAGAGCTCTGTATGCAGCATGTGAGAGAGGTTAGAGTACAACTGACAATTTGCACATTTTTTTGTGAACTCTAAGGCGTCTTGTTTCATCGTAGGCCAATAGAACCCTTGCCTTATAATTTTAAGTGCTAGCGCCCTTCCTCCTGGGTGTTCTTCACATATCCCCGAGTGAACCTCTCTTAATGCGAATCGGCCTATGATGGTGAGAGGCATTTGAGGTATGACCCAAAAAAAGCTCGTTTGTATAGTTCACCTCTGATAATAATAAACTTTGAAGCTTATCTTCGGAGATGAGTTGCAGTTGGGTCTTCAAGAAGGGTCCCTTCTTGTAGAAAAGATAGGATGGGGTCCTCCACGAAGGTTCTTTTATCTCATTAATTTCTTATATTACCCATGGCCCTTGGATACTAGGAAAATATATTTCTTCAACATGCCTTCTCTTAAATAGATCTATAGTAGCAGATGTAGCAAGCTTAGCGAGAGCATCAGCTCGAGTATTCTTCTCTTGCAGTATGAGAATTGTTTGATGTGTCTTGAAATGGACAAAAAGTGATTTTACTAAGTTGAGGTATTGCGCCAACTGAGGATTATGAGTATTAAAGTTTCCCTCAACTTGGGAGGCGACAAGCTAAGAGTCAGTGTGGATCACTAAGTCTTGAGCTTCACAATCGATGGCGAGTCTCAACCCTGTGATGAGAGCCTCATATTCAACCATATTATTAGTTGCAGAAATTTTAGAAGTCCATACTCAGGTATTATCTGGGGAAATAAGTAAGATTCTCAACACCAAGATTTCAAGCTCCATCAACATGAGGGTCCATTGAGGAGAGAAAGGTGTGTGAGTAGATAGCTTAGTTGGAGTTAATGCATTCCACTATAAAGTCTGAGTACTTGAGACTTTATATCGAGGTAGAAATATATATCAAACTCTCCCAATTCTATGACCATTCATTTAATTAACCTCCCGATGCCTCTAGTTTAGAATGGCCCTTAATGGTAAATGAGTGTAAATGCCGATAGTGTGAGTTTGGAAGTATGGATGCAATTTTCACGCTTAGAAAACTAAAGCCAGAGCCACCTTATCTGCGAGTGGATAACGACTTTCTATATCAGAGAGAATTTTGCTGACATAGTAAATTGGTTATTGTATCTCATTTTCTTCTCGCACTAAAACTGAGCTTATCGCATGGGAAGAGATTGTGAGATATAAGTATAACATCTCTCCTTGAATAGACTTGGATAGTAGGGGTGGAGATGCTAAATACTCTTTTAGTTGCTCAAAAGTAGACTGACATTCATCCACCAAAATTATTATTTTAGCTCCATTTAATATTTTAAAGAATGACAAGTATTTATCCCGAACTGAAGAAATGGGATAAACATCCATTCAAACGTTGAACTTCTTTGATATTCTTCGGAGGAGTCATATCTTTGAGAGCTTTGATTTTCTTGGGATTGGCCTCTATCCCACGGTGGGTTACCATAAACCCAAGAAATTTTCCTGACGTAACCCCAAAAGCACACTTGGTTGGGTTAAGTCACATGTTATAACGTTGAAGAAGGTTAAAGCATATTTCTAAGTCAGAAATATGCTGTGATTCTTCCAAGATTTTTACTAACATGTTATCCACATATACCTCCATTGTGCAGCCTAATAGGTCTTTAAAAACCTTATTCATAAGGTGTTGATAGACCAAAGATTTTTAACCCAAACGACATAACTTGGTAATAGTATAAACCTTTATATGTTTGAAATGTTGTGGTTTTTTCATCCATTGGGTCCATTTTTATTTGGTTGTAACCGAGTAAGCATCCAAAAAGCATTTGATGTCCAGCAAGATCGACCAATTGATCAATTCGAGGAAGAGGAAAACTATCTTTCAGGCAAGCTTTGTTAAGGTCAGTGTAATCAATACACATTCTCCATGTTCCATTTGTTTCTTAACCATGATAACATTTGCTACCCATGTAGGGTAATGTTCCTCTCGTATGAATCCCGCTTCAAGGAGCTTGTTAACTTCTTGTTCAATAGCCTGGAGGCAAAAATGTGCAAAACTCCACTTCTTTTGGATGATCGATTTGAATGTTGGATTAATCTTGAGGGAGTGCATGATCACATTGAGGTTGACCCTCAGCATATCCGTCGGACTCCAAGCGAAGATGTCTTGATTTCTGCGCAAGAAGTCTATGTAATTTTTCCTTTGTTCTTCTGAGAGGAGATCCACTGCATGTTTCATAGTGGTTGGTCATCCGATAATGCAACAGAGCAAGTCTTAAGCTTTCAGGTACTTCTTCATCTCTAAAATTAAAATCTTCGATGCTGAAGGTCATATGGTTGAGCTTATCGGACATATGATTATGTTATTCGTTGATTTCCACCCCCAACCCCAACGAGGTTAAAATTTCATCTTAAGATGAGATACTAAAGTGACCGCATCAAAATTGATTGGAGGGGCCTTCCAAGATAGCGCGAATCGACTTAACCACCATGAATTAGATTGAATGAGTCACTTGTCGAGGGAATTCTCCGAGGATAATATGAAGGGTAATTGTCCTCTCTACTCGCACAGGGCAATTATCAAATCCGCATAATAGTCCTACAGCGGGTTGAAGCTTTTCTCTAACCAAGCCCATGCTAAGAAATGTGGAGTAAAATAAGACATCAATAGAACTCCCATTGTCAATCAAAATTCTCTTAACATTATAGCATGGGTCACCGATCCTCATGATGACAAGTGGATCTTGATGAGGAACATGGACTCCTTCTAAGTCCGAGTCATTAAAAGTGATGGAATGATCAATACGAGATTTCTTTAACTCTGGCTCTTCATAGGTGGTAATGAGAACTCGATTAGATAGTATTGGTCCACCTACGATTGTTTCAATTTCCCCAACTATTTGATGACTATTTTGTTGTTCGATGATTGTCCGTTGCCCCAATTGGAGTTATGTTTGTTTGAGATTGATTCTTCACAAATTGATGTAGATATCCTTGTTGAATAAGCCTCTCAATTTCTTCTTTGAGTTGTTTTGCATGCCTCGAGTATGTCCACACTTCGATGAAAGTGACAATATTGCTCCTGATTTTCTGAATTTGGTTTCAGTGGATATGACCACTTGATGGTTCTTCATTTCAAATAGCCATCAGGATGTTAACACGAGATGTGTTCAACGGTGTGTATTCCTTTTCTGGTCGTGGTTCACGTTGATGTGAGGGCCATGGAGGGAGATCATGCCTTTCGCTTATTTTGATGTTGGTCCGCATTCCCTGGACCGCTCTTACTTTTTCCTGTAAATTGTTTAAATTATTTACGATGGGCATTAATAGCTTCATCAGCAGAAATTTGTGCTTCCGTGTGATGAACCAAGTCGGCATATGAGCAGACCGTATCTCGCATCAGTGATGAGTAAAAGGCCTTACGGAGCCCTCCAAGGAAAACTCCTTTTAATAGGTGGTCTACCTGTATTTGGTGAGCTTCTAAGGAGAACCTCTAGAAGTATTCCTTAATTGATTCACCCTCATTTTGATGAATGTCAGAGAGATGTGAGGAATCTTTAATGATCCTTCAGTTTGCAATGAACTGTTCTATAAAAATCTTGGCGAGTTCGTTAAAGGTATGGATGGATCCCCTTGGAAGGGAGCGGAACCAAGTGCGAAGCCTTGAGGGTAACGGAAAGACAAAATAGTGTGTCGAGAGTTCTTGGATATGCATGATGGTCCAATGGTCGATGTGTTCATATGGGTCACCCCCATCATGGGTCGATGTTGAAGCTTGAACCCTACGAATGGGATGTTGAAGAATAGCCGGTGAAGACTCGATAGCGATGAGAGAAGATGATTTCCATATAATGGAGTTCTTCTCAAAAGCATTGTAATTCACGACATAACATGACAAGTGGAGTCAACGGATGAGAACGCTGCTACCAAAGAATAATTGGTGGATTAGCGGTTGGGCGCATTGATGTGTGAATAAAAGTCGAAGAGATCATCATCACCGAAGTGAGGAACTGTCAAGGAGATTAGCATTTTGACCTCCCACGGCTAACGATCGATCTTGGGGAAGATGTGTTTGCCGTGGTAGTGGCTGTCGTGTTCCTCATAAAAGTCGGATCATCTCATTTTGAGACTCCTCCATTCGGCGCACACGATCTTCTAAAGAGATTCCTCGCACCTTCTTCACGCGGTCACGCCTATCGGAAGTGGTTGGCATCCTTGGTTCAAGGATTGGTTTCGAGTGAGTGGAGTTGAGCGGAGGCTCGTTACAGTATTGCGCTATTGACCATGATGCGGTGTTCAAAAAATTGATTGAGGAGTTCCCTTCCACGACGTGCCAAAGCGTGATAAAACCATGCGGTAGAGTAAAAGTTCATGCCTTAGCTTTGTTGTGGAGTTCAACACACACATGTTTGAAGAATTAATAAGAATACTCCATAATTTTACGTGAAAAAATCAAAAGAAAAAGAGCCCAAGAAAAATATTCCACTATGTATCTGCTTTGAGTACAAAATTTTCCCAATAACGGGATTAAAATTGTATGTGTGAAGAGTCGACAATGAGAATCGAATCGACAATACTATATATCATATTGTAATATGGTGGTACAAGATGATGATAATGAGGGTCGGCGACCGGCAGGAGTCGTCGTGGTGGTGACCGCCGAGATGATGCCGATGGTTGACGACGATGACCGCGGGTGGCGGCGACAGCAATCGGCGGTGATGATCGGCCGACGTTGACGGCAATGTCCGGCGGCGGGTCAGTTGATGGCAATGCACGACTCAGGGTCGGCGATAGTGGTCGCGAGCCCGACGGAGATCGATATGACGATGAGGATCGGCGGTGGCCACGGCGATGGTGGCCAACGAGGTTTTCAATCCGAGTGGTGACTGATTATGAAGGATTTTCAAGCTTTAGAGCTCTCTTCTTTTGCTTGCCCCCCTCATGTGAAGAATGAGGCTATTTATAGATTAGAGCGTTTATAAATACATGTAAAATCCCACTCCATCTGGACGACTCAAAATGATTCCTTTGATCATTTGATGTATTTTAAGTATTTGAATGCTCAAATGAAGAATTATGAGATCTTGGGCTTGTTAGATCCATCGTCAAACGCCGATTTGACTAAAAAACACTCCATGTTTAACTATTTAGGGATTTAACCGATATCCCAAAGTTTTCAATGATATTTTAAGTTTGATGACTAGTTTCAACTTAAGATCAACTTGTTTTTGACATCAAAATTCATGCTTCGACTAATAATATTTTAAGTGCCATATAATATGGGGAATTCATATGCAAATCATTAAAATTAAAATTTAATATTTATTTATATAATATTTTAGTAATATATTCACAATAAAATGTATGTAAAAAGTTTTTTTTTACTTTAATAAAAATGATAATATTATTGATATTTTTAATAAGATGATAAAAAATTAGGTATTATTTAAATGAATATTTAAAGTTAGATATTAGTGATATAAAGGTTTAAATAATTATATGATATGTACGAAAATTTACTTAATGATTATCAAAAATTTTAAAGACGATCACATCCTTATTGTAGTTTCCTGTTTTATTTTATAATTATGTTTATTTTTAAAAATCTAAATCTATTTTATTTTTTATATTTTTTATTATATATTAATTATTTTTTTTTGGGAATGGGTATCACCCACCAGACGCCATTACTTAATTAATCCATTCAGATTCATATTCATCACACGCTGTGTCAGTCCCCACTTAACTTCCCAATTATTACAGCGCTCCTGGAAAGAATCAACGAACCCTGTGTTCCTACCACCCCCAACCGAGCTAAGAGATGATGGGTAAGTAGTTACTCTTAAGACTTAAATTACCTATATATGCGGACCCACGCGTAAGTGAGGGTGGGCAATTGCCCACAATCAATTTTTTTTATATTATAGTTTCTTTTTTAAAAAAATAATTTTGCCTCCCCTAATAAAAAATCTTGCTCAATAAAGACAAATTTTTTTTTTTATTTTATTTACCCATCCTAATTAATAATGATAATAAAAATAATAAATAATATATATATATATATATATATATATATATATATATATATATATATATATATATATAACTACTCTTCGTTCTATGTCCTGCCCAGATCCTTTTTCTTTTTAGGAATCTCATACAAGGATGATATAAAGCGTAATTTAAAAATCAGTTGTTGATTTCAGCTTGATCACCTGTTGTGACAAATTTAACTAAGATGGTTTGAATAATAAAAACTTTATTTTATTTTTTTGTTATTAAGCTATAATTTTTTTCAATAATTAACTTAAAAAAATATAGTTTTTCAAAAATATTGAATTTTGAAGCATAAAGTAGATGTAAACTCGATTATATAAATCCCAGAACATTAGCAATAATTCTTAAGATTATTATGATCTAAATTAGTATGCTTTTAGTAAATCCAACTTTTTAAAAAAAAATATTCCATTTTTTCATACAATTCATTGAATAAATGAGTGCATTAATACAGATTTTTTTTTTGTTTATTAAGATTTAAATAAAAATTTAAATTAGTAATGCTTTTAGTGCAAAATTGACGGCCTTCTTATTTATTTTAAAAAAATAAAATAAAGAATATACATGGGATTTTCTTTTAACCAGGCAAGGAATTGTCTTTGAACACATAAATAGTAGTCCTCATAAGATTGATTATTCATCTAAAAAGTCATAAAGTAGGCATGATGTGAAAGATAATGCTTATGGTGGCAAGCTTTGTTGGGAATTTTTGTACCGTCGGGCCAGACATGAAGGGTGGTTATAATACATACGTAAACATCGATATTGTCCAATTACTTTTTTGCTTAAATGAAATCTACTTTCATGCACTAATATTACAAGATTTATGAATTTATGTTCTTGTAGTGAATAAGAAAAAAAAAATATAGTAGCTTTTTTTTTTTGTCAATGAGAATAGATAAAACTGCTACCATTAGGTTTTTAAGTGAATTTAATCCAGTTTTCATTATGAATTTTTTTTAGATTGAAGCGATTTTGATCACTGCTGAGTGCCAAATGGCCAAAATCATTGCTAATTTAAAATTAAAATAAAGTAATTTTATTAAAATGATTATATATATATATAGGCAAATAAATAAATCAAAATTTGCATTAACTTCTTGATTAATAAGCTACCTTCTCACATAGCTTCGAACTTCCACACTCTTTTCATCCGCCTCCTTTATCATCATCTTCATTCAAACCATTGTTGAATATTTCTATTGCTTTCAGCATGTAGTGATTTTAACCAATACTAAATATCTCCGGCCAGTGATTTTAATCGCTATTATATTCAACAATCTTAATAAATATTGTATTTATTTCTTAGAAGTGATTAAAATCATTGTAATTGGTGAATTTTTGAGCAATATTTTGAGCTCGAGCTTGAGCTCCAGTTCATAGCTCAATAAACTCGCACATGAGCTCTTTAGTGGGTCAATTTTGACTCTGGGCGGCTCACTTACACCCATAGCTGTCTTAGCACCACCATCAAATTTGAACTTTGATATTGTAAAATGGGCAATTTTGCCAATTTAAATTGGGATCAGCTCCTTTTCTCTGTTTCGTTATAAGTTATGTATTTCTAATCGAGTTTCACAAAATTAGATGTTTTTAAGTAAAATCGGTAAAGTCTTTAATTTGAACTTAAAAAAAAAATACGATAATGCTTCCTAACTAGTTTAGGTATAAATGTTTCATTTTCTTATGATAATTATTGAAAAGCTAGCTCAAACATCTACAACTTCAATATATATTTTTTCCCTTTGTCAATTTTGATGCAAAGAATTACAGCTTTTGCACAACGTGAGAAATCTGAAACCTGAATCCAAAAATAATAATTTATTCTCATATATTCAGTCATAAATCTCTCATTTCAAGGTATACTCATTTAGTCTTAATATTTTCAGAAAGCTGGCTTCATCCTCTATAACTTTCATATTTAACACCTTGGTTGATTCTATCACAAAAATCACTGCAGTTTTGCTGCAAAGATAGAAATATTAAACCTAAATTTCAGAAATCATGACAACTCTTCTAGTTGATTATAACTCCCACATTGAAATTTAGAGAATAACTTTTTTTACTTAATCCTCTATAATTTCCATACCCATAACTTCAGATTAATTTCAACCCTATACACTGTTTTAACTTCTATCTCAAACTTTCTTGAATATCAGTTCAGCAAGTGAACCGAATGAATCAAAATGAGATAAAGTGGATCTGATGGAACGTTATATCAAAAGCGGTCTTATCTTTTACGCCATACATCCCCATTTCCTACTTCTCCACTTAAAGAGCCACCCTTCTCCTCTTCTAAATACAACTTAGCCGCCCCTTAATTTGTCCTCATTAAGTCCAAGCTCAAACTTTAACTGGACAAACTAGCAATTCTCTTTACTGGCAATACGCAGATATAAATCAGTTTTATTCCGTTAAGCTTCTCATTAATTAATTTTATGGGTAGGTACGTACGTGGCTAAATCAGTTTCTAGAAATGAAAAGAAAAAAAATAACAATGAATGCTTGCGTGGGGAAGGCTGCCAAATTGATTTGGCTTATCTTCAGAAGTCCAAAAGTTGAGCTTAACTCCACCTAAGTCATGCATCCATGTGCAAATATTAAGCTGAGGGTGACTATCACCACGCATGAGTTGATTGCATGTGTGACATTCAAATCTCTCCCATGTGTTCCTTCTTGCAATAATTAAGATGAAACTTGTATTTGAAGATGCGTATAATTAACCTTTACTTGCTATTAACAAGATGAAACTAGTTTCAAGACGTTTATAATCATTCAAATGATCATGCATTGTAATGCATTATCATGTTAACTTTCTTTTTACTCTTAAATTACAATATATAATATAGATCGAACTTGTACCGTAGGTTAAGTTAAATAGTGATGATGAGAATGGAGAAATTATGAATATTGCTTTTATCTTTGGAAGTGAATTGATTTCCCGATAATAATTAATATTCTTTAAAATATTATAAATATTATTTTGGAAAAAAAAAGTAATTGTTTTTATCAGATAAATTTGCGTATTTTCTATTTATTTAATTTATGTAATTATTATAATATACTTTTATTTTTTTAAATATATATTATTGATGCATTCAACAAATATTTATAATCTTTATTTTTAATAATAAGCATTGATATGATCCTGAAAATTCACTAGTAGAAGCACGAATCTTGACGTCGAAAACAATCTGATCATGAATCAAGACTAACCAGATGTTTATTATCAATCGACTCTTAAACAAGTGTTTATAATCAAATCGAGGCCTTGACGGATATATAACAAGCCCAAGATCTCATAATTACATCATTTGAGCATTCAAATACACAAAATACATCATATGATCAAGGGAATCATCATGAGTCAGTAGAGGAGTTGGATTTTGCATATTTACTGAGACGCCACTCAATCTATAAATAACCCCTCATTTCATATGAGGGGAGGTCAAGAGAGAGAAAGAGCTCTAAAGCTTGAAAATCCTCCATAATCGTTACCACTGACGGCCGACCACCCGCAATACCGCGCCACCGCCACCACTGATCTCGCCAGAGTAATCTCCGTTCTCCATCATGACGACCTTCATCATTTCCTCACGTTTCACCATCATCTGCTATCACTAGATCGTTACAACCTGAACGACTATATGGTTGTTGCCTAATTTTGGGATTCTCCTTCATACAATTATGTAATCCGTTATCGGAAAACTTATACTCCAAAATAAATATATAGTGGAAGCTTTTATTAGTGCGTGATTTTTTTGAGGTTTTCCACGTTAAAATTTGGAGTTTTCTTGTTCACTTTTAAATACGTATGTGTGTGTTGATTTCACAACAGCTAAGCGTAAACTTTACTCCATTAGTTTTCTAACACGCAATAGCTTTGCGTCTGTGGGAAGCGATTCCCATTTTTTATCTTATGTATGGCAAGTTTCCCAACAAGATCAAAACCACCATCGAGGTGGAGCATTTCAAGCTTTTAAGGAGTGCAACCGAAGAATGAAGATTCATCAAACTTAGTGCCTTCAGATTCTGTCGGAAATTGGGGGGCAACTCTTAATCTCAAAAGATTATCCAAATCAATATTCTCGATATCTAATTGATTATCAGTTAGAGAAGCAAGTCAGCAATACCAATGAAAAAGACCAAGGTTAATGAGCAACTTTGGCTACAACCACAAACGGATGTTTTGATTCAACCTATTCCATACAGGTTAACGTCATCAAGTAATACTTTGACAACCGGATAGGTCAAAATCACGGATTCAATTCGACCTCTTCCATAGCATTACGCACACGACAAACAACCTGGATAGGTCAAAATCTTAGCAGATTCAATTGACCTCTTCCATACAGTTAACGCCATCGTAACACCTACAAACAACCTCGGATAGGTCAAAATCTCGATTCAATTCAACCTCATCCATACAAGTTAACGCCATCGTAACTGACAAACAACCTCGATAGGTCAAAATCGTGGATTCAATTGACCTCTTCCATACAGTTAACGCCATCGTAACACCGACAAAAATGATAGGTCAAAATCCTATTCAATTCAACCTCTTCCACATAGGTATCAAGCAAAGACTTACAAACAACCTAGATAGGTCAAAATTTTGGTGGACTTCCCTCTTCCACAGGTTAACGTCATCGGGTAACACTCTGACAAACAACCTCGGATATGTCAAAATCTCGGATAATTCAATTCTCTTCCAGTTAACGTCGTAACACTCGATAAAACAACCTGGATAGTCAAAATCATCATTGCCGCTTGCAACCACTGCATTACCAGCCGCCGGCACCGCCAATCTCGGTCACCACCATCATCGCCGGTCATCCCGCTACCACTAACCGCAGGTTGACTACTATTGCCGCACCACGCCGCTAACCATCAGAAGCGGTCGCGCATTACTGGTCTTGCTAATATCTCCGGCATCGCCGGTTCACACATTATCGCCGTCCTCCCATCGCATACGCTGGCCGCCATGCTGATTACTGCTCATGCAGCATTGCTGAATTACGCGCACCACACATTGCGGTCACTGCAATTATCGCCGGTCGCTGGCATTTATCGTTGCCGGCTATCCCGCTGACGATCCGCCGTTGATCACCGCGCCATCGCTAACACCCCATCGCTACACTGCTGGCTACATTGATTACCACAATTATCGCGCACCACCACCACCATCGTTGCGCCATCTCCGATTATCGACGCTGCCGCCACGCCATTGCCGCTGCCGTTACCGCTGACACCTCATGCCGCCAACCATCAGGCTCCGCTGACTACTGCCGCCGGTCATCGCCACCATCGCCGATAATCTCCCGGCCACCATTATCACCGAATTATCCGCCACCACTGCAAGTCACCGCCGACCACTATCATCGGCCACCATCGTTGAGCATCGCTGTCAACCTCTCATCGGTTATCGTCTCTTGATTCTCCTGTGGATGGTTCGGCAGCTGACGCTCTTCGAGGAAAACTATAGATACGTATCGGCGGACGCCTTCAACCCGACGATCCGACGAGTTCCCGACACTTTCGAGGGAAAACAGACATGAGCGGGCTGACCACCTCCGAATGATCTCTTCTTGAGAAGAAGAGGGACACTCCATCATATGAGGAGTGTCTTCTCCTGTTTGGTTTTATAATTTATAGGCAAAAAAATATCAAAAATCATTCAAAACCATCCAAAATTGTCAAATGAGGAAATGCAAACGAACGTTTTGCCGGCACGACGGACCGCAGCGCGCCGTCATTACCATGACGCTCCGCTCGCCCGCTTCCCCGCTCAGCGCCAACACCGGCCCACGGCGCTCACCGCTTCCCCGCTGAATCATTCGCTTAATCCATTGCCCAGGATCGTGACCAGCCATGGCGACCGCCAGCGCGGTTCGACCACTCAGCTGTTTCGACGCTGCCCCGAATCGCGCCGCTGGGCAGACGCCGCCTGGCTCACGGCCTGGCCATACCGGTTCGCCATGCGCTATGGCTCGAAGTACTCAGGAAGGCCATTTCATACCTGATGAGTCCAGAACCAAATCTCGCTCACGATACACATCCACCATCTACTTTCAGAGTAATTTCTTGTGCAATTTCTCTCAAAATGTGTTAATTTCAATTAAAGAATTTGTTAATGTATTAACACATATTTTTTGGATGATTGAGATAATATCATCAAAAAATAGGGACAACGATATGACCATTCCACGTTGAACGAATCTTGACGTGAAAGCAATCGATTATGAATCAAGACTAACCGAGATCGTTTATTATCAATCGACTCTTAAACATGGAGTGTTTATAGTCAAATCGGCGTCTTGATGTGGATATAAAAGCCAAGATCTCATAATTCCAACATCATTTGAGCATTCAAATACACAAAATACATCATATGATCAAGGGAATCATCATGACAGATGGAGAGTGGTTCGGATTTTGCATGTATTCTGAGACGCACCTCCAATCTATAAAACCCCTCATTCCTCATATGAGGGGAGGCCAGCAAGAGAGAGAGAGAGGCTCTAAAGATTGAAAATCCTCCGTAATGCACTACTCTGACGGCCACCACCCTCGTTACCATTCACGCCACACCCAGCGCCATCACATCCTCGTGAAGCCAATCTCCGCCCATCACGTCACTTCATCGTCCGTCCCGTTGGTTCATCTATCTATCACTAGAATCGTTACAACTAACGACTATATGGTTTTTTGGGATTTTATTGTCACCTTCTCATATATTATGTAATCTCTATCGAAAACTTGTACCAAAATAAATATATGGAAGCTTTTACTGAGTCCCGTATTCTGTTTTTTTTCACGTTAAATTTCTAGAGTTTTTCATCTTTAAATACATGTGTGTTGGATTTTACAAAAATAAGACATAAACTTTACTATCATAATATTTTCGTACACAACAAACATATTATGTTCCTTATCCTTAGATACTTATCGATAAATCATAGAGCAAGATTTAAAGGACTATGAGTCATTGGCTTTATCTGCGATATGGACAACATGTCCCAAATGCATTCATAGCTAGCTAAGAAAAAGCTATTTATGAATATTTCAAAAGGTACTTTTATTCATCTAGATAAAAAAAAAGTTATTTTGATTGTTTTTTCTATTTGTTTATTAAGCAATTCACCATTTTTTTATTTTTGGGAAAGAGCAATTCATCTTTTAGAAAAAAAAATTGTTGACTAACACGTGCGAGACATGGATAACAATTAATCTTTCAGAAGAGTTGCAAGTTTAAAAAAAGCGATATTTTAAACAAGCTTTTGAATTCAGCTTAAGTTTATTTTGATTATTTTAACAATTTTAATTTTATTTCGAATGATTATTTGTACTAATTTTTTTTTTAATTTGTTTTGTTTTTTATTTGTATAATACATGCTATCAAACTGATGATTACATATTTATAGTTCATTAATGGTTAAATACAAATTTTAAAAAAGAAATGATTCGCCTTCTTTTACTCCTCTAATTTAATAAAAAATAAAGAGAGTGTATCATTAGGGAGTCTTATGAAAATACAAAAAATTTATATCAGATAATCATCGTAAAAAAATATTCAGGAGGATAGTTTTAAAGCCTTTTTTTCCTTTAAAATAAATGTAATATTAATTATTCATACATTACATTACAATCATTTAATAGTATATATAAATACTTCAAAATTCATCTTGGTAAAAATTTTGATCAGAATATCTTTATAAAAATAAAAAAATTAAGATTGATTTCAAATTTGATAATTTTATTTTATAATTTAAATAATATCACTTTTGCATGATTATATAAACATAATGATCATTTTAAAATAAATTAAATAATATCACTTGTTTCAGGATCGTTGCAGCCCCGTGTTCAATTTTAGAGTTATGAATTTCAATCAAGAGATCTTAAATTTAACTTATTAAATATATAATATGTATATAAATTTACAATTAAATTTATTCAAATATCTGAAAAAAATACACTTTCAACAACTACCAAAATCATTTAGATTCGTCGCCGCCGATCCTTTTTTTGCTGGAATAAAAAAAAAATAATAAAAGCATTCACTTACATATAATTGTTATGTATTTATATCTTTAATAAATAATAATTAAAATCATTTAGATGGTGCATTTCTTATCTGTTTTAAAATCAAATGATGCATATCAAATAGCAAGGTTATTCTTTAGAGAGATTGTTAGGTTACATGAGATTTCAAGCATAATTTATGATAGAGATGTTAAATTTATTTCTTATTTTTGAAAAGCTATATGAAAATTAATGAGAACATGATTGAAATTCTTCTTTGTATTTCATCCACAGATCAATAAATAAACAAATATAGTCAATAAATCTTAGAAAACTTATTGAAATGTTTAGTTAGAAAGAACTTAAAAAATTAAAATTTAACTTTACCTAAATTTAAATTTTCTTTAAATAGTACCATTTTTAAATCAACCGAGAAATCATATTTTGAGATAATTTATGGGTACAATCCTAAGATATATGTTGATCTAACAAGCACAACTATTCATTTATTTTCTAATTTAATATATACAATTGCTTGTGATTTTCATAGCCTTCATGAAGACATAAAATAATAATTATAAATATAAAATGCTAAGTAAATTGAATAAAAGAGCAAAAATAAATTTTTTAAGGAATTTGATGTAGGTGAATTTGTATTGGTATGCAACTACCCTAAGATAATTGTTGAAATATATGAAGATAAAAATAAATTTATCTGATCTCATGTCAAATCAAAGAAGATTTAATGTGCGTAAATCCTGGAAGAGCTATTGCAAATTTTGGCTTGAATCCATGGAATAGATATTGTGAGAATTTTGGCTTCAAAATGGTGTTCTTGAGAGAGAGAGAGAGAGAGAGAGAGAGCCTTATTTTCACTCTAGATGAGATGTGAGGAAAATAAAAACCCACCATTTAGAATTAGGACTATAACCCTATTTATACTTGAGTGTATTTTATTTTATTTCAGCCTATCATAAAATTAAAATAATGTCCAATCTCTACACATGATAATTCCATACAAAATTAATAAGATACCTCAAAAGTCTAAATATTATTAATCTTTATTTGATCACAAAATTAATAGGCTTAAAAATAAAATAATACCTAATGTATAATTAAATTTATATGTGAGCCCACATTTAAAATTCCAAACAATCTCTCACTTGGGCCACATATATTGTTTGACAATTATACATTATTAAATATTTTAAGAGCTCAATATTTGCTATTTTCAAAGAAGAATATCTTTAGCCAATCTGATTCATTAATCATATTGACATAAAATCAAAGTGATATTTGTTATAATTTTTCTATAATAAGATCCATCAGTGATCACTAAATCAATATGATTAATGACATAGATCAAGTATAGATGTGTAGCATAAAAATTTCATGTAATGTGATCATATATCATACCTATTTTCAACTTGTCCTATATTATAACTCAAAAGAGTTATAAATATAGTTTCATTTATTTATGCTAAACTGCAATTGAAACTGCATAATTTTATTTCAGAGTTTTTAATTATAAGATAATAACAATACTTTTTTTGATCAGAAAATATATTTACAATCATTGAACATCATAAGTAAACTCCCACTATACTAGTATATAATTAAAGTAAATCACTCCCATATGAGCCACATGTTCATGAAATACTTTAGGTGTTTAACTTTTTGTAAGTGGATTTGCAATCATAAAATTTGTATTAATACGTTCAATAGATACTTGAGAACTCTGAACTCTTTCTTTTACAATAAGAAACTTTATGTCAATATGCTTTAATTTTGATGAACTCCTGTTATTCTTTGAATACAACTCAGTGGCTATATTATCACAATTTATTTTTAATGGTCTCTCTATTCCATCAAAAATATTTAGCTCAGTGATAAAATTTTACAGTCATATTCATTGATTTAATGCCTTATAACAAGCTATAAATTCTACTTATATAATAGAAGAAGCTATGAGTGATTATTTAGTACTTTTCCAAGATATAGCTCCTCCAGTTAATAAGAAAATATAACCTGAAGTGGATCTTCTAATATCGAGGAAACCAGCAAAATCAGAATCGGAGTACCCCATGATCTCTAAATGATATGATCTCCGATATGTGAACATAAAGTCTTTTGTTCTTTTTAGATACCGCATAACCCGTTTCACTGCTTTCCAATGATCAATTCCTGGGTTACTTAAATATTTTCCAAGCATTCAAATAATGTACGCAATGCCTGGATATGTACAAACTTGAGCATACATAAGACTCCCTACTATAGATGCATAAGGGATTCTTTTCATCTATTTCTTTTCAAGTTCATTTCTTGGATATTGAAACAAATTGAATTTATCACCTTTAGCAATGGGTGTATCTCTTGGTGCATAATTTTTTGTGTCAAATCTACTAAGCACTTTATCAATATATGTCTTTTGTGATAAACCAAATATACCATGAGAACGATCTCGATGAATTTGTATACCCAACACAATTGAATCATTCCTAAGATCTTTTATTTCAGATTTATTTGAAAAAAAATTTCTTAGTTTTATACAAAAAGCTTATATGGCTGCTTGCTAGTAGAATATCATCAACATATGACACTAGAACGATGAATTTACTCATACTAATTTTCTGATAAATACATTGATCAACAATATTTTCTTTAAAACTAAAAAAGTAATCACTTGATCAAATTTCTTATACCATTGATGGGAAGCTTGCTTTAAACCATAGATGAATTTCTTTAATATACATATCATGTGTTTTGAATTAGAAGATTGAGAATTTTCTAGTTGCACCATATATATAGTTTTTTCAATATCACCATTGGGAAATGACGTTTTTATATCCAGTTAATGTAACTCTAAATCATAATGAGCTACTAGTGACATAATGATTCTAAAAGAGTCTTTCAAAGAAACTGGCGAGAAAATTTTTTTATAATCAATGCCTTCCTTTTAAGTGAAATCTTTAGTGACTAGATGTGCTTTATATCTTTCGACATTACCTTTTGAATCTCGTTTGGTTTTAAAAACTCATTTACAACCAATGGATTTTACTAATTTAGGTAATTCGATAAGATCTCAAATATTATTGTCTTTCATTGATTTCATCTCATCCTCAATGGCTTCTATCCATTTGTGGGAGTTGACACTTTGTTTGACTTGACTAAAAGAGATTGGATCACTTTCCAATCTAATGTCAAACTCATATTCTTGGAGATACACAACATAATCATTTGAAAATATTGATCTCCTCTCCCTAGTGGATTTTCTTAATGACACTTCAATTTGAGGTTGTTGTTATTTCTCAGTATGAGTGGGAGTTAATTCAAAAATATTTTGATTATCTGTATTTACATCTTGAATAATGTCAGATAAAATTATCTGATCATTTTCCATTGTAACTATAGGAAGAGCAATAAATTACTCTTCAAATATAAAATTCTTAGGTTTATTACTCCTATCATATTCAGCTTACTCAATAAATTTAACATTGTCCGCCTTGAAAAAGGGTTTATTTGAAGACTCATAAAACTTAAAATCTTTCGACCTTTCTGAGTATCCAACAAAATAACAACTAATAGTTCTTGAGTCAAACTTTCTTTCATTAGACTTATATGGCCTAGCTTTAGCTGGACATCCCTAGACATGAAGATGCCTAATACTAGGCTTCTTCCCAATCCATAATTCATATGGGATTTTAGTTGATGCTTCACTTGGAACTCTATTAAGTATGTAAACTGTAGTCTTTAAGGCTTCTCCCCAAAGTGATTTTGATAAGGAAGAATGATTTATCATACTTCTAATTATATCCATAAGGGTTAGATTTCTTCTTTCAACTACACCATTTTGACTTGGAGTCCTTGGAATGACGTGTTGAAAGCGATGCTACATTTTCTAAATATTTGGCAAAAGGGCACGGGCGTTGTTCATATGATTCATCATATCATGTAGTATTCACGGTTAGATTTGATTGCTTTTATTTTCTTTCAAAGTTGATTTTCAACTTTCATTCTTAAAATTTTGAATACGTCCGGTATGTAACTTCTCAAATCAAGTATAAGTACCAATAACGAGAATAATCATCTATGAAAATAACGAAATACTGTTGGCCATTACAAGTAGCTGTAGAGAATGGATCACAAATATCTGTATGAATTAATTTCATGACGCTTAAACTCTTATTAGCACCAACTTTCTTGATATTTATTTTTTGATACATTCTATACAGAGTTTATCATCTGAAAAATTAAGAGAATCAAGAATTCCTTCTAACACAAGTCTTTCAATTCTATGTTTAGAAATATGTCCTAAACGCTTGTGTCATAACATATATGAATTCTCATTCATTAATTTTTGCTTTGTACTAAAATTACTTGCATGCAAGGTTTTAATAATTTATGAAGCAGAAATATTTAATTCATATAGATTATCAATTAAAGAACTAGTACCAATAATATTTGAATACTGAAAGAAACTAAATTTTTCATTTCCAAATGAACAAGAAGAATCATATTTGTCCAAACAAGAAATATAAATTTAATTTCATCTAAAGCGACGGTTCATAAAAGTCTCATGTAAATTCAAAATACAAGATTCTAGATGTAATCTATATATAAGCATATTGCTTAAATATGAGATTTATTGCTATTTCTCACATAAGAATCTTTCAACATTATTAGTTGACATTTGTCTTTTCGTAGTACTGTCACACCATCCATGTAGTGTGATTTGATACTAAAGATAAATTAATTTTATAACAAACAAAGTTAAGAAATTTACCCTTTTCACAAACCAATTTGCATACTTGGGACAATCTTTCTTCACATGACCGCCTTGCAAAATAATCAAATAATAATATTATCTTATTTCATTTGCACCTTATCTTTGTGAAATCCTTTTGTCTGCAGCTCTTTTGCCTTTATAAATATTTTCTCTTTTAGTAACAATGCCACAGTAGAAAGTAACTTAAGTGAATTTCTATTTTGTCATATTTTAATCTCTCTTCTTCTTGCACACATTGAGCAATGAGCTCATTAAAAGTCTATTTTTTCTTTTGAATATTATAATTTATCTTAAAAAGATTAAATTGTGCAGGAAGAGAGATCAAACTAAGTACACAAGAATGTCATTATACATCTTTAATTTTAGTTCTATCAGTTTAGTGACAAAATTAGACATCTCCATAATGTACTCTTATATTTTCATTGCCTTTATACTGCGTTGAAACGAGTTTACTAAGAATAGTACTCACTTCAACCTTTTCAGAACTAACAAAATATTCCGCTATTTGGCTTAAAAACTTTTTAACACATTTCTTTTGAGGCATTGCACCTCTTATGGTTTCTGGAATGGAATGCTTTATGATCATAAGACTCATACGGTTAGAATGCTACCACTTTTCAAAGTTAGCCCTTTGTTCAATATTACTTTCTGCAGTAAGGGCGGAGGACGTTTAGTTCGAATCGCATAATCAAGTTCCATACACCCAAAAACTATGGTAATATACTCTTTCCATTTCTTAAAGTTAGTGCCGTTAAACATTGAAATGTTATTCAAATTGACAGATATAGATAAAATATTAACTGAAAAGAACAAAAATAATACTTATAATTAACAATATTGTTATTTCCATATGCATATATAATGCAAAGAAAATATTAGTAAAATATATGCTTGAAATGAAATGTTTAATAAAATGGGCACATATAATATATCTAACACAACATTGCAATTTAATATTTGGACATCAATAATAATTTGTAAATGATATTCTTAAAATTATAATCAATAAATATTGATGATAAATTATGTCAACGATATGCCTATCTTTGGATCGACATATTGTATGTATGATTAATATAAATTTATCATATATTTATTCTTTAAGAAAATCGGCCAAAAAAATAATCTTCCTTTGGGCAATTATTTTTTCATAGATTTAAATATAATCTTTATGTAATATTCATATATTTCAAAATTAAATAAATTGATATAGTAGATACTTTGATGGCATATTATTTCAACATAAATTATTTTGAAATAATGAATATCAATTATGTCATTCATTAGTAATTGTTTTAATTTATACTAACTTCAAACAATTGACAACAATACAAAATTTAGAAACTATTTTAATAAAAAAATTGATTTATATTAATTTAATTAGTTTAATTTGGAAGCTAAATAAAAATGTATGCATATAAACTATTTTCTGCTTGAAAGAAAATTTAATAAGCTATATAAAAATAATAGCAATCATTTGCATTTAATGTATAATTAACAAAATAATTTAAAGTCTAAATATGTAGAACCTTAGATCCAAAATCTAAACAATGGAGTTAATGTAACTAATTATACATTAAATGGGCTTTCTCTAACTTAATAAAAGCCCACCAAATTAAAGGAATAGAAGAAAACCTGTATCATGCTTTAAATACAATAAATATAAACGTTTATATATATAGATATATATATATATATATATATATATATATATATATATATATATATATATATATATATATATATATATATATATATATATATACACATTTTATATTATAAATGCAATAAATGGTGTAAACTAAAACATTTATTATAATTGATATAGTATTGTTTCTAAAGAAATATTTAAGAAACTTAACAGGCTATGAAAATTAATTACTCATGAAATGATGCAAATGCAACATTCATTTGCAGGATTTAATGCAACAATTTTGGAAAAATGGTTCTTCTCTTTTATTTTTTTAATATATAATAATAAGAAAAATAATTATAAACATTAACCATAATCTTACAAAATTCTCAAAATTTAAAAATAAAAATAAGATGAAACTTGAATCAAATTCATATATGGATATGAATTTTATTTCTCAAATTGAAATCATAAAGATGAGAATAAATATATTGATCACATAAATAAAAATCAAAATTGTGATCAAGGTATAAAGTAAATTTTAGCTATATTGTTTTACTCAAAATCAACAATAGAAAAGCCTTTTAAAGGATATTGATATTTCATGTATATCCAAATTATTTGCTCAAAAATTTTAAATATTGTACTTTAATCTAAAATTTTAAATAATCAATACAAAAGATTAAGAGGAAAAATCATTTCTCACGATTGATATGATAACGCTTTGATACCACTTGGAAATATATGAAGATAAAATAAATTTATCTATGATCTCATATCAAATCATCAGAAGATTTAATTGGCATCGAATCTATGAAAAGTGTAAGAATTTTGGCTGAATCTATTGAAAGCTATTGAGGGAATTTTATTTCACTTCTAAAATAGTATTTTGAGAGAGAAAGAGAGAGAGAGAGAGAGAGAGAGAGAGAGAGAGCCTTCTTTCACTTAAGATGAGATATGAAAATAAAAACTCTTTAGAATGATATTTATTTATACTTGAGTATATTTTATTATTTGACATCATAAAAATAAAATAAAATGTCCGTCTCTACTTATAATAATTCCATATAAAATTAATAAGATACCTCAAAATTAAATTATTAATCTTTATTTGATCAATTAATAGGTTTAAAAAATCAATAACTTGTATAATTAAATTTATATGTGAGCCCACATTTAAAATTCTCAACAATTTCCTTCCACAAAATATAAAGTTACAAGTGATGGCATGTGAGCCATTTAAAATTATTAGAACTAATGCTTAAGTTCTTCAATTGTCCCTCACATATTTATTAGCCATATTTTCAATGTTCTTCATGTGATTCATCTAATATTATTTAAAGGAGTTATCTAACCTCCAAATTTATATGAGAAAATATAAATCATTTGCAGGCACCTATCATGCTAAAATTCTTTAAAGCGGAGGATGTCATCATAGCTGAAACACCATTAGATAGTAGCATTGTTCAGAGGTTCCTAATCAGATAGAAGGATAGACCCCTAAAGTGAGGATATTTGGATGACTTTAGAAGAAGCTGAAAGCCTAAACCTAGAGCTTCTTGAAGACCTAGAATTCTATCTCTTCATAAATAGTTCTTTAGGGTCCAGAAGAATTGATGTATCAAGGAAGAAAAGAAAAAAAAAGACTCATTATATGGACTCAATCAAAGTCAAAGTCAAAAGTCAAAGCTTATGAGACTTTATGTTGTATTATATGTGTTGTGGTATTTTATAATTGTATTAGATGCCAGATGATGTGTTTTATTATGTTTAAGTGTTGTACATTCATTGTGATCGAAATGTTGCATTAGTTTGCAAAAGTCATCATGGTGCTAGCCATCTGGCTTTGTCGTGTCATTGTTATTGTATTTAATATCTCTTGATAGAAAAGACAGGGTCCTGACATCGGCTTATGGTGCCGTGTGACGGCGAGTTCATTTCTAATGACAATTTTCACTGCTTATTTGAAAGAGACACTCTTTGGAATGTTTTAACTTATATAACTATTTTTGAATAATAAGAAAAGGTTGTATTTTTATGTTAAAATCTTAAATGAAGAACTCGTGATTGGAGCTCGGTGATCGACCTTCCTGAGAGATTTTGTGATCTCTTATTATCTTTCTGCTTTGATAAATGGAAGTTCCTACGCACTCCTCCTTCCTCCCTATGCTACCACCCGCACCATAGTTAGAATAAAATTTCTCATAATAATATAGTTTGAAAAACATATATATATATATATATATATATATATATATATATATATATATATATATATATATATATATAAATTTGCATTTATCTAATACTATTTTGGAAAGTCATATAATGCATCGTATGCACATCTTTTTTTGTCTTATGAGGATGGTGGTAACTTTCCGCTGATTCAAAATTGGTGAACAACTGATGTCTAAACTAGTGCATCAATTGATTTGGTCTACCTATTAAAAAAATGATAATAATACAATTTTAATATAATATTATAAAATTTAAGCATTGTTTATGTAAATATAAATATTGGAAATGTAAATAGATAAGACTGGTGTGCTGTATATGTAAATGCCTCTTTTTTTTGTGTTCTGACTTTTTTTTTTCCTTATATGTGAGGGATTTTTCTCCGTCCGGTTAGCATATTATGGCCTTTTAGATTACGATCCTGTTTGGGATTAAACATATTTTATGTTATTTTTAAAAATTTATTTACTTTGAATATTTTTTTAAAATTATTATTTTTATTTTTAATATCAAATCATATTATTTTTAAAAAGATTCAAAATAATATTTAGATATTTTGAGAATTTTTTTAAAATAAATAACATTTTTAAATATATTTTATTTCAAATCAAAATAGAAATAAATTTAAAAGAAAAAAAAATAAAACAATAAAAAGGAATTTGACTTGCGCGGTATAAAAAAAAATTTATATGATTTTAAAAATCACATAAGTTATTAATCTTAAAGAAATAGAGATTTAGGATTTTAAGTTAAGATTATATTTAAAGTTAAATAAAATAATATAATAAATATCATAATTATTTTAATATAATTTAAATATATAATAATATTTTAATAAATTTAATATATTATATTTTCATATAAAAATTAATTAGTATAAAAATTTGGTGGTCCATAAAAAAAAACGGGACTAGTTCACCGTTTCAGATGCAAATTTTAGGAATTTATACTGGATGACCAAATTATCTTCGCCAAGTTTTAAGAATTTAATTGAACAAAAAAAATAAATTTTTTTTTTGTATCATTGGTTCTGTATAAAATTATCATGATAATATAAAGGAGAAGAGTAATCATATAATTTATCATAAATTTGACAATATGGCACTTCTATTTATAATTTTCTATTATTTAAATATTGATCTTTGAATCTAAATTTATGTAAGTTATATCATTTGAATATTTTATATTAAATTATGTATTTTATTTTTATAATATATAATAACCATCATTAAATCATTTAAGTAATTTAAATATTTATTATACTGTCATCATTTAATTAAACTTCTAAATTTTAATGTTGGTCTAAATCTTGCTTCTCACTAAGCCTTCATACTATACTGATGATTTGATTACCGTATTTGCTACGAAGCTAATTGACTAATTGGTTCCCATCACTTTAGCTATTTATTCTTTTGCAAATCATTTTTATATGCCTTAATCACTTACCTCAAGTCTGTTTTTAACCTATTAATCATATATATATATATATATATATATATATATATATATATATATATATATATATATATATATATATATATATAACTACACACACCTTTTGAAGTTTATTTTGAATTTTTTTTGTTTTAGTTTGTTTTATTTTCTTTGTCTGCACGTAATAATCAAATTTAATCATGTTAAAAGGTAATTTGAGATCACTTTTATATTTTATATTTTATTTTATTTTTATTTTATTTTATTTTAAAATAAAATATGTTTGATGACAATTATTATTTTTAAAAATATTCAAAACATCTCAAAGTTGTTTTGAGTGTTTTTAAAATTAATATTATTTATTTTTGAAAATAATAAATAAGAATATTTAAAAAAATACACAAAACAATTATATTTTAAAAGTAACATAAAAATAAAATAAAATAAAAAAATAAAATAAAAAAATAAAATTGATCCCAAACAACTCCTAAGTTAATGTTAAATGTGGAGTCAAAGTTAAACAAAAAGTTAAATTCTATATGTTTTTTTTTTTTGTCAAAGTTATGTGGCCATCAAAATTGAATTATTCCACATTTAAAATTTAAAATTAGTGGTGTCGCTAGCTCTTCCTTTCGTATTGATTCTTGTTTCGTCTTGTCCACGTGCCTTTGTCTAGGGATTTTGAAGCTTCTTGCTTCGATTTCTCCTTATTCCGTCGATTCGCTCGGCCATTGGCCATTGAAAAGAATGCGTGTTCTTCATCTATGGCTTCGGTAGTAGCTAATCCTTGGGTAAACCTTCGGGTTTTGATGTTCCTGCTAGGGCATTTGGAATTTGGGGGTTTCGGATTCCAATGGGTCGTTGGCTTCTAAATCCTTTAAGAACGTGCTTACTTGTAAGGATGGCCCTTGTGAGTCTCTTGAACTTATCTCAACTTCTTTTAAAGGAATTCTTGCGATCATGTGTTTGGATGTGAATGTGAGAAATTGGCTAAATCGTATGAATTTACATTGGTTAAAAATTTGCTTTACACGATCTAATCTTGATAAGATTCGTCGTTTTTCCATAATTTGAAACTTTTAGGTATTTTTCAGTTGGCTTGATTGATCCGCGATTTTTGATTCAGTTGACGAACGATTTGGACTATTCTCGTTTTTTTTTGCGTCGTTCTTATTTTGTTTTCAATTACCAAATGGTTGCTTAAATAGACTTTATTTCGATATCAAGGAAGAATCTCCAATCGTTCGATTTGGATTTATCTCCTAATATGCGAATTCATTTTGTGAATCATCATTTTTTTTGTATCTCGTTTTGGCCTATTGTTCTCTTTGGTATTGTGGGGTTCACTGCTAGTGATGTTTGTCTTTTGTTGGGTTACTAGCTTGCTTCGGTTATGTTCTTCTTTTTAGTTCAGGTTGGATTGCTTGTTCTCTGGTTTTATATTCAGCCTTCTTTACTTTGAGGGTCTGTTGTTGTTGGTTTGGTTTTGGAGGGGTTGTTTGTCTGGTCACTGCCTTCTGTGCCTCCTGTGGGGTGTCCGGGTGGTGGTTGATTGGGTTGTTGGCTTTGGTTGGTTCCCGCTTCTTGGTAGGTTGTGTTTGGTTTGGTGGCAGCTTGCTTTTCTTATGGTGGTTTGGTCTTGGCTCTCTCTTCGCTTTTAAAATTTTCCTTTTGTCGGGTGTTGATTGTCTGGCTGGTTGGGATGCCTTGCTATCCCGCTTTTCAATCATGTTGTCTACATACTCTGGCTAGTTTGCTTTTTCTGTGGTAAGGGTACTCTTCTTCTTGGTTGTGATAGCTTTGATGTTTCTCTTTAGCTTTTTGGCTGGTAGCATTATTTGTGATTGTAACCTTTCTTAATAAAGTTTGGATGCTCACATATGGTGTTGCACCTTGAGTTGGATTTTGACTGAGCTTGAGACTATATTCCTTCCCTTATTCCTTTATTATGTTCATTTGTCTTTGAGTTTTTTCTTACAAATTCTTTGCAGGTTTGGAGCTCTATAGTTATTACTCTTCTCTTAGTTGTTTTTGTCTTTCTTTTTTCTTATTTTATTTTTGCTTTTTGGGGAATTTCTCTTTAGGTATTTGCAGCTCTTCTGAGCATTAGCTTTGAGAAATTCCCTTTAGGTCTTTGTATTATTATTTTGTTTGCAATAAAATTTATATTCTTTATTTTTAAAAAATTTAAATTGCTAGATGTTTATTTAAAATTATTTCTCCTCAAAATATACCCCTTCACCTTAGTTTTAAAAGGTCAGAAATCCATGGGATGAGGCATCCAAAAAATTTATATTTTCTCCTAAGCTCCTTGTAAGAGAGAAATATAGTGAGATATTAGTGCGATCGAGGATGTAGACAAGATGCTAAACCACTTAAATCTTCTTATATTCTCTTTGTGTGTGTGAGATTGTACTTACTTCTCCTCTCTTTTCCTCTCTTAAACTCCCAACAAGTATCATAACAAGATTTTATTAAAAAGAGAAAAAGGTGGTTGATAAAAGGAATGTCTGAACTAATAAGTTCAAGGGTAAAGACTTCAGCTTCTAAAAGATGCAGATAAATGATTATTTATACTAGAGTAAGTTGCATGAATCTCTTCTAGGTCGGAAGCCAGAGAAAATGAGCCAAGCACTAGGTGTGATTCACTTGACATTGACGAGAAATGTTACTTTCAACATTATCAAGGAGAAGAAGATGACCAATTTAATGAATGCTCTAACCAACATATATGAGAAGCCATCAGCATCAAATAAGTTATTTTTCATGCTTCATTTAATTAATTTAAAAATGAGAGAAAGTGGATTGTTGCTGACCACATCAACGAGTTCAATGTGATTACAAATCAATTGAGCTCCATTGATATCACGTTTGATGATAAGATCAATACACTAATCTTGTTGTCATCTTTATCGGAAAGTTTGCCTACAATGGTGATTGCAATGAATAATTCATCAGGTAGCATCAAAATAAAGCTAAATGATGTATGAGACCTGATTTTAAGTGAGAACATTCGTAGAAGACAACATGGAGAATATTCTATCTCAAGTTCTACTCTTATCATAGAGAGTATAGGGAAGAGCCATAGTAGAAGATGTAATCAAGAAAGATTAAAGTTCAGAGGCAAGTTTAAGAATGTGGTGCTTATATTTGGATGTGGGACACCACACAGATCTTAGGGGGTACTTATTGAAGTGATCAGATATGACATTAAGGTATAATGTACTATCTTGAAAGATAGAAACATCACCCTACAATGAACCTAATCACCTAATAAAGACTCCTAAGGCATGATGGGTCTTCGAATGTACAAGAGACCTTTCCCCTGCTTTACATAGAAATGTAAAGTAGGGTTTATTTTAAGCCGAGATCTTTAGTTCCTTATGGAGGCAAGCCTCAATAGTTAATTACATCCTAAGGAATATGAATCCCTTAAGAACACTCTTGATTAAAGTAGACAATTATGGTCTCCAAAGATTTTAAGGTTAGGTATCAAAGGATTGGCTATTTTAGAAAATCAAGTGAGATAGATCAAGGAGAAGACTTATTTTGGAATCCAAAGGGAGAAAGTAGGAAATTCTCATGATACTACGAGGCATAGTGAGCATTCTAATCAATCATATGGTTGAGCTTTATATATTCGAAAGTGAAGAGATTTTATTTATTTGAGTTAAAATTTTATTAGATTGCTAGGGCTTATATTCCACCAACACAAGATTGTAGAAATGCATAATATGTGAGAATTTATGCTTGTAGCCCGAAGGAAACTACTACCTCAGATCCTAAATTTAGGGAGCTTTAGTACAAGCCAAAGTATGACCTAACTCTTAGCAAATATGGATATAATAGTTTACCTCACAAGAGGATAAATCATCCAGACTTACGGACTTACAATTGCTGAGTGCACCGACTACTCCTCTACGATTCAAATTCATGTAGTCGTCTTATGAAATTGTAAGATGGCTAGGCTTGTTATTTAATTGAAAAGAGACTAAAAGTTCTAAACCTACTCTCTAAGAGACTAGAGCATGAGTGGTATGAGCATATGACTTAGTCTAAAAGTGCAAATCTTTACAAATTTTATTTTATTTTGACACATCACTTTGGACAAAAGGCTTGGGATTTCTTTATGCCTAAATGCATGATAAAAGTTGATTATTGGCTAAATTAAAAGAGAGAGGGTGAAGCTCCATCATGAGGGGTTGCTCTCATGTGTCAAGCTATCCCTATAGTGTAAGAACGAGGCCCTCATTTTTAACAAGAGTGATAGAAGATGCATGCGTGATGTGAGACATACAACATACAGCTAAGGGGTTGCTAAATCTTTTAATTATCTTGATTATACCCTAGGCTTTATGATGAAGCTGTGAGTTGTTTAAAACTTTAATTATGAGTTGTTAGTTGAGTAGAAAATTTATTTTATTCTAATAGCCTACCATATCTAGGCCACATATTAAATCATCAAACATTAAGAAACTATGAAAAAGATGCAGTTTCTTATGCACAATCTAAACATAAAATCAAATAATTTTATAAACTAACGTAAAAGAATAATAGACCGGTGCAGTCGAGTAACATTGTACACCCCAAAAAGAGAATAGATGGGTAGCCAAGATCTACCCTTATACAATTCGAGATATAAAAGAATAATTACAATTACAATTAAAATTAAATGCTATGGGGGTCTTCATTCTTCACTCTTCCATCTCCATATCTTAATTATTCCTTCCTTTGATTTGGTTGTATTTGGTTCAAAGGAATCTGGGGAAAAAAAACTTTCTAGCCACCGCCATCCTAATCCCCATAGCACTAATTCTAATTCCTATTATAAAATTGCATTTATATAGAAAAAAATAAATCTAACTACACCTGTAAAATAGAGGTTAGCTAAACATATATACACTCAAGTAGTTATATTTATAATTTGCCTTAGCACCTGCATGGGTAACCAAGCCCATATATCCTAACTTGGATTATGCTTAGGGGCTTAAGCATCCTGTAAGCAAACCATTTATATTTATTTTTAAGCAACCCTTTAGCATAATCCACTATAGAAAATGAGGCTGACAACCTAACATCAAGTCTATGAATCATACACCCTAACATCTAGTCTAAAATATTACATCACAAAACAAACATACATCACACATACACTATCCTAACTTAGGACTAGAAGTATTCTAATGTGTGTGCTAAGACTTTGTGTGGTATGTCTCACTAAGCATTAGAGTTATACTTTTCTAAGTTTAGAAATGTTTAATTTAACCATGATGGTTGGTTTCATTTCAAGTTGTTTAATTGATTTGTGGATTTTAATTTATGTCTAATTTTGTTTTAATTAACACTTAGCATATAAATATTATAAAGAGAAGAAAAGAGGATTGCCCTCTTTCATCCCTACCTTAAGCCATTTTTATGCATATTTTTATGATTTAGTCTCTTTAGTGAATGGCTTATTAAACATTTTTTATTAATCCTAAGTTTAGGTTGACCTTAAATAATTCTATTTGATATGAAATGCATATTAAGATTAATATAGTTGGATTACTATCACATGACATATATCAAACCATTCCTTTCCATCACATGTAACATGCATATGATTTAATCCTAAGTGTAATTATATATACAACATATTTTAGCACACTTGAATGATGAATATATACATTTAGACTTCATATTTCATTTGATTGAATTATTTAATATGTGTAAGTTAAAGCTCTATCCAAATTCTAATACAAAAAATACATAGGAATGAAATTAAATGAGTAATGTCATTGTAACTAGAGAAGTGAGATAATCAAATGACCTCTTTGGGGCTACTTAAAGCCTCGTGTTCTCGGATGTCCAAACTATATACCCATTTGCATTCAAACACATGTAGACTTGCATACATGAACATAAGAAAGAAGGCTCCAAATCACATGACTAATCAATTCAATGACTTAAATAATTATGGATGCATGCATTTTAGTAGAGAGATTCTCATTTTAATTAAGTACACAGACATATATGTATAAAAAATATAAGCAAATACATGTTGTTAACCGTGGAAGTGAGATAATCAAATGACCTCCTTGGGCTACTTAAAGCCTCGTATTCCAGATGTCCAAACTATATATTTGCATTCATAAATACATATGGATGTATAAATAATTAGAAGAAAGAGAATCATGAAAAAATTATATTTTATTTGATTGAATTATTTATGTATATGAATTAAAATTCAATCTAAATTCTAATACAAACATACATAAGAATGAAATCAAAACCAGGGAAGTGAGTTAATCAAATGACCTCCTTAGGGCTACTTAAAGCTTTATATTCATGGGATGTTCAGACTATATACTTATTAACATTCAAATCTATGTAAATCTATATGTGATCATATGAAAGAGAGCTTCACTTCATATACTTAAGCTATAAACACATGAAAATCCTATATGTATTCATAACTATCATCACTCCATATGTTATTATCAATTTATAAACTTTGAAAAATAGATTTGAATTTATTAGTGATAATAACCACACATATAATTAAGTTAAGCCAACACATGTAAGCTTATATAAATAACTTTCATTTGATTCACTTAAAATATGAATGCATGAATTCAAATGACATACAACATTTGATATGATTGGAAAGGAATAATTAAATATAAGCACATGATTCATTCAAATACTTTAATTCCTAAGGACAATCACATCAAATAAAATTATTTAAAGAAAACCAAAGCTTCATATTAAATTGATTTTGATTTGAGTTAAACTTAGAGAGAGAACTCATCATTTGATATTTAGTCCCATTCCATGTCGATGATTTGATTTGGTTTAAGGAAAGGTAATTAAATAGATTTTATGAATTAATTAAGTCAAACCATTAAGCAAATTAATTAATTACCCTTACCTATGCTTCTTTAATTTAATTAATCATTTAATTATGATATGAACATGTGAGGAAGTAAAATTGCAATGCTCCTAAAGACCTAATGCAATTGTAATTAAAGATTAATTGCTAAAGAATCTAATTAAGTACTTTTATGATTTTCTCATTCTTATGGGTTCATAATTTTCTTGGGTCTTTTATTATTAAACACATAAAAGAGGAACCCTTAATATCATTGTTGATTATCTGATGTGATTTGTATTTTACTTGATTTAATTTCATCACTTAATTAGTTAATTAAACCCTTAATTAATTTTCATCTTAATTAACCCTCTTAAAAGGAAATGGACTTGGGAAAAGAGATTAGGGAAGAGGTCCTAATCCCACTCCCTCATCTATTTACTATTAAACAATGACTAATAAGCTTATTTAATTAATTATTAAATGTTTAGGGTGTTAATTAATCATTAAAATGATTAAAAGAGTAATTAGGGTTCAAATGATTAATTAATTAACTAAGTAATAAATTCTAAAAAAATTATGGGAGGCAGTGTCATCCCATTAAATCAACACACAAAGTTTGGAATTAATTGCTCAAGTAATTAAGGCTTAATTAAGTTTATATTTAAACCCTAATTAAGCCTTAATTACTATTCAAAATAAAATGAAAATAATTTTAATTAATTTCCTCTATTTTAACTTTAAAATGAGTATTTTTTATATTTTTGATTTTTCTACAATTTATTATGATTTTCAAAGTTTTAGCCATTAAAATGGATTAATTAAGTCTAATTAAGCCTAATCCAGCCGACAACATGTGGATCATTGACTTGACATGCTTTCCACGTGACCTCATTGGATTAGCTACTTAAACCCGTCTGAGTCAACATTGACGTGGCTGGCGGCAAACGCATTTTAGTCTCCACTGTCCGATTTAAGATCAGATAACGGAGATCAAACCCACAGTTCTTACGAGATTAATTAAGATTACTCTAGTGTATTAATCATGGTCATCCATTCCAATCATGTAGAATGGACAAAACATGATTTATCTTCTCAATGTAGGTGGACTCGCCTTCCTTCAACGCTTTCGAGCTCGGGTTGGCTCGGGATTGATTCCACACCTTCATGAGGAGGATCCTAAGAGATCTAATGGTAGGATTTGCATGCCATTCACATTCACTTTAAAAAAGACCAAAAAAATTTGCAAAATACTCAGTTTCATGGAGTATACCTCACTGGAGCTCAAGACCGGTGGTGAATCAACCAAGGTAGCTTAACCTGATGGCTGGAGAAGATGGTGTGATGCCTCTCCCCGATGGCTCTATGGACCAAGCCTTGGTCATGGAGTTGGTCTAGAACATACTCTGGTCGGAGAGCTGAAAGGATTCTCACCTCACCAACTAGAGGAAGGTGTGGGTGAAGTTAATTTTCAAAATTTTAGCCATTAAAATGGATTAATTAAGCCTAATGCTAACACCATGTGGATCATTGATGTGGCATGCTTCGCGACGTGGATTGGCTACTTAAACGAAGTTTGAGTCAATGTTGATGGTCGGGTGATGGATGCCATCTCTCCCGATCTAAGTAAGATGATCAAACCACAGTTCTTAAGGGATTAATTAAGATTAATATAGTGGATTAATATTGGCCATCCATTCCAATCAGCCATAACGCTAATTTTTCGTGATGGGATGGACACTTTTCGCTTGGCCTGAAGCTGAGTTCAAGATGCTTTGGAGGGGATTCGAATTTGGCCAATGAAGCAATCTTGATGGATGAAGTTTGGAGAAGAGGTGTGATGCTTTGCTGGCTTTGGTCAAGCGCCGCTGGAAAGCCAGTTTCAATATAATTGGAGAGCTTAGGAGGTTTCACCGAAGTATTGAATTTGAGTAAGGTGGTGTTGATAGATGGTGATTGGGAAACTAAAATGGCTCTAGAGTTTGTCTTGAGTGCTCTAGCTCCAGTGCTCATGTGTCATTTAAGTTGAAATAATGGTTGTGGTATACTCATCCGATTGATGAGATTTGCTCGCCATTTTGGCCATTTGGATTGGATCGGATGGGACAAAAAACTATGAGGTGACTTGGTTTGGTTGGCCAAGGGCTATGGTTGGTGGCTCAAGGTGGTCTCCATCATCCCAGGTTGTCAGTGACAAGAGGTGAGTTAACTCACCTCCCTTGTCCATGGCCAACCTACTATGTTGGGTACCACCCAGGTAGATTCTATTTCACCCTTGGTGGCTACCAAGTGCAAAAAAATGGGAGTTGACCACCCAAAATTTGGTTTCATAGAGAGGGTTTATCCAATGGGTAATGGGTCAAATTGGGTTGGGTTAGTTTTGGGCTTACCCAATGAGCCAAGGATGAGTCATGTAGTTTCATTGGGTTTGGTTTGGTTTGACCCACTAAGGATGATATATTTTGAGTCAAATGGACCAATTGGGCTAATTGAATCAATTTTGGGTTGAACTGTTGATGAATTTATATATGGATTTAGGATTGATCTATATTTGATTGTAATTGGTTTGAGTTCAAATGAATTATGGCTCATTTGAATATTTCAAGTCAAAATGGATTAGGTTGTATTTGATTGAATTAATCTTAGCTTGTTTGATTTGATTGTAGAATTTGGATTAAGATGATTAAAGAATTGATTGATCCATAGAATGCCAATTGAATTTATTTTATTGAGGGAAATTTGGCTGTCCATGGATTGAATCATATGGCTGGAAAGGTTGATTTGATTTGATTTATAAACTTGAATTGAGAGATTGTAGATTTGATTTAGGTTTGGAATGGTGATTGAAGAATTGATTGATTTTGAGAAAATCATTGAGTTTGATTATTGGAGGAAATTTGGCTAAGTCCATGTGGTTAAATCAAAAGACTTAGGTTGGTTGATTTGACTTGATTTTCAATTGGAATTGGGATTTGGATTTGATCAAGATTAGATTTGGATAAATTGAATTTGAGGTTTGGTTTAGCAAGAGGTAGGTATAGATTTGGTTGATGTAGTATCTGGTCAAGGTATACACCAATCCTTCAACTTTTCTAAGTCTCTAGACTTATGTTAAGTATTCACCTAATTACTAGAAGTGTCTTACGACTAAGGAGAATCTAGTGTTTAGAAGACTCTCAAATCAAAGATGAGAAAATCAAGTCATCACTCCAAATCTAAGAATCATAAGGATATTTGTCAGCTAGAAATATTTGAAGAAATGATATTTTTCAAGTCTCAAGGCACCTAAAAGAAGAAGAATCAACAACAAGATGAGGAAAAACTAAGTAAATTGAAGATGACCCATGTGTTTAGTTTTAGATGTTGGGGATACCATGCAAATCATGCTTATAAGTGAGTGATCTATGACATTGAGGTATGATTACCATCTCAAAGATGAGACATCACTTCAATTGACCCAATCACTTAATAAGGACTTGGCATGATGGGTCAATATACTGAGATTTTCTATTTGCATGGACAAAGCATGGTTATTAAATCAAGTTCTTGTTTATATTAGGCCTCATAGTTAATTATATCCCAAATGAAATTCACTAAGAATATTCTCTATTAAAGTATAATTATCATATCTAAAGATTTCAAGGTTTGACTATGGATTGGTTATATTTGAAAAAATCAATTGAGAAAGTTCAAGGAGAAGACTTATTTTTAGAATCCAATAGAGGAAGTAAATCTGATACTAAACCTAGTGAGCATTCCAATCTATCATATAATTGGGATTTATATATTTGAAAGTGAAGAGATTTATTTATTTGAGTTGAATTTATTAGATTGCTAGGGCTTTGTAGTATTTTTTTGGGATCTATATACCAATCAGACGTAGTACTTATTGAAGTGACTATGACTTGAGGTATGATTTATATGAACTCAATTTTTAAAAGTTCTATCATCATAGATCTAGAATCTTATATACACTAAGAGCTCTTTAGTCTTAAGACACTCAATGATTAAGTGAACACTTAACTTAAGCTCAGACTGATTAGTCATGATTGGCTATGCCTCATTTGAAATCAATACCCCATAGCCCAAACCCAATCCATGATCACCTTCAAACCAAACCTCAAATTCAATTCAAATACCAAATCTAAATCCAAATTCCAAATCAAATGATTAAAATCCATGATCAAATCCAAAATCAAAACCACTAAGTCATGATCCTATCTTATGGACTAATTAACCAAATTCAAAGAAATCCAACCCAATTGATTTTCCAAGATCAATTCAATCTCAATCATTTATCAAATTTAAATTCAAATTCAACTCAAATACTAAAAAACCCAAGATCAAATTCAAACTCAAATTTTGTTTATGATTTAATTTGACTTAGCTAAAATACTATTTAAATCAACCAATCAATGGATTTTCTTGACTCAATCATTCCTTCAATCATCTACCCAAATATAAATGAAACTTGAATCATCAAGCTAAATTGAATCAACCCAAGTCAAAAGCACAACTAGCCCTTTGACTTGAAAATTCCAAATGAACCAAAACCCATCATACAATTGATTGCATTGAATTTTATTTCAATCCTAAACTCATATAAACTCAACTAAATTAATCAAACCAAAACCAAATAATTGACCCATTTAGGTTCACTTTGACCCAAAGTGAACTAAAGAACCCATTTGAACCAAGTTCAAATCAAACCCAAATTGGATTAAACTAAGTCATCCAAACCTTATACCATGACCATTGATCATAGATGATCAATTGCCTTAAATTGGGTCAAACCAAGTTATCTTTATCATTGAGTAATCTTAACCCATAAGGAACCCAAACTAGCCAAAATCACCCTACACAAATCAATTGATACCATGGTCTCACATAAACCCATAATCAACGACAACATAATTGACCATCAATTGAGCCAATAGATGGCCATTTGACCCAAGACCCAAACCTAATTAAAAGGCCAAAATAGGTCAAATCATGATCCAACCTAAATTGATTGCAACCAATGAAGTTCATTCTAAATTTATTATCAATTTTAAAACCATAATTAAGCTAGTTTGACCAATTAGACCCAATTGAATCAACTTAAAGTTGACTAAAGGTTAATTTGATTTAAACTAAATTAAATCTTAAATTCAAAACCAAAGCTACAAATTATCCAATTGAATTGAATTAAAAAATTATAATTGATTGACCATTTTGATTATATGAATCAAATGAGCTATCAAACCTAGGCAAATTGATTGAAACCACTTGAACCAATACTTAACTCATCATCAAAAAGCTTTGGTTTGATCATTGACCAATTTCAAAATAGATTGATTAAGTCAATTGAGCTAAATAACCATTGACTTTGGAACTAACCAAACTTAATCAAACCATTGTTTGATCAATAATGGAGCTCAAAATGAGATATTTCATATGAACATGGGATTTTACTAAAATAGCAAAAGTATTTTTATTGGAAATCACACATAAATGGTGTTATGAAGCACTAGTTTATTATTTTATCATGTTAAGAGAGGTGATTAAATTACAAATCTGACCACAAGGATTAGGAGATATCTCCATCATTGAGCACCTTGCCATCCTCATAAAATGAGCCAAGTGGACTTGATGGAGACAACTTCATCATTACATGGTGATTGGCCAAAAAATGAGTTTCTGATCAACAAGCAAGCAATGGGATATTAATTGATGTAAAGGACACCATTATTTTATTTAAGCTTAAAAGATTTCAAACTTCATGAGCTGAGGTTCTCAAAGCTTCCCTCATTGAAATCTCCTTTAAATGAAGCCAAAATAAAAAATCTCTTAATAAAATAAATCTCAATTGAATTAAGTTTCTAAAGACACCTCATAAGCCAAAAAAATTTATGCTCTTTTATGAGAGCTAATTCAATCAAAATCAAATTGATGGAATTTGGTCTTTTGATGAAATTAAATCTAATTCTTAAAAATTCTCATTTCAATAAGAAGCTTTTTTAATTCTACTTTAATTCTGGATTAGAAAAAAAAGCTCGTTGTTCATGAACATTCATTTACAAATTCATTCTTCATTAACCAAAGTAAAAATAACAAACATTTCAAGCTCATATATAAATGAGCTAACATGAAATCATTTTTGATCTTTCATTCTGATTTAGTTCGAAATAAAAAATTATATTATATTATTATTTATTATTTATTATTATAATTATAATAATTATTATTTTATTACTATTATTTTTATTTATTACTATTATTTATTACTATAAATTCATTTATATATCACAAATTCAAGCATATTTATTTTAAAATTGTTATGCAAAGGATTGGCAGTTCAAATCCTCCTCATAAAGATTTTTATTATCATTTGTTATCAAACATTTAACACAAACAAATTTTAATTTCAAAACCAAATCTAACAAAGGAAATTTTTTGCACCATTTTGAACACATTAAACTCAAACAAATAAATTTAAAACAAAAAACACCAAGAAATTATTTAATCATTTAATTATATAATTCCATTGAAATTAATTGAAATTTCTTTTGAGCCAAAAATCATGTATGTATCTTATCATCAATCTTCTTAATCCTTCACATAATTATCATTAAATCCTCTCCTCTTATGAGCAATGAGGATCTCTTTTGTTAAAATCATGAATTTAAATCTGGATTCTCTGATTGATCCATTAATTTTCTATTTTATCCTTGTTAAAAAGATTAATCAAATATCTTTAGATGCATGACAAAGAATCAATGATCAAGATTTGATCAAAACTTAAATATCTTTCCTTTCATTAAATTGATACAACCAAGTCAATCATAATTAATTTAATTAAGGCTAATTAATCATTTTAACCAAAACTCATAAAATCATAACAAATCATTGAAAAACTAAAAAAATAAATAAATGCTCATTTAAAGGCATTTTGAGAGGAATCCATTAAAATTATCCTTAATTTATTTTGAATAATAATTAAGCAATTAAAGTTTAATAAAAAAATTAATTACTTTAATTACCAATTAATTAACAATTAACCTCAAACTTTTGAGATTATTTAAATTGACCTCAATTTTCTTAATTTATTGGTTAATTAATTAGAAAAAATTAATTGATGGCTCAATTACCTTCTTAACTTACAATGGTTAATTAAACAATCAAATTCAATTAAATAGGTCATTTATTATTGTTTAACAAAAAGACTTATAAATGTGATTGAGACCTCTCTCAATTTCTTCTCTAAGTTCAATTATTTTGAAGAAAATTAATTAGGGATCTTAGCAAATTACTTAATTAGTTTAATTAAAAATTTAACACATCAATAATTATTTAAATGATGATCTTTGGTGTTTAAGAACCTAAAGATATTTAATTTCATCCTTATGTATTTTTATAAAAGAATTTGGATAGAGTTTTGAAACTAATTATGGTGAATTATTATTTTCATTCTTCATCTATCTTTTGAGAAAAATAAATAAATGAAGAATAAAAATAACACTTCTTGTGTTGGACATCACGTAGATCCACAGATGTTCTCATTAAGGTGATCAAATACAACATTGAGGAATGATGTACTATCTCGAGAGACAGAAGTCACCATCCTATAATGGACCTAATCACCTAATGAGGACTCCTGGACTATGGGTCTTGAGAGATTCTTCCCCACTTTACATGGAAAAGCAAAGTAGGTTTATTTTAAATCGAGTTCTTAAGTTCCCTAAGGAGGCAAGCCCCATAGTTAATTACATCAAGGAATGAGATCCTTTAGAAATACTCTCGACAAGGTAAATGATCATTGTCTCCAAAGATTTCAAAGATAGGACTATCAATCAATTAATTTTTTTTGGAAGATCAAGTGGGATTGATCAAAAGGAAGAAGTTTTCATCAAATCCAAAGGAAAATAAGTTGGGTGTGCTTATGGTACTAGAAGCATAGTAAACATCCCAAACAATCCTATGGTTGCTTTATATTTTGAAATTTGAAGAGAGTTAATTGTTTGAGTTGAATTTTATTAGAAATGGGCTTACAATTCCACAAAAGGTCATGGAAATGCCTAAGAGGAGAGGATTTATGCTTGTAGTCCACAAAGGAAGTAATCTCTAACCCAAATCTAGAGAGCTTTTAGGGCCAAGATGGAATAAATCTAAGGCGAAAATGGGCATATGGTTTACCTCCACAAGAGAGGATAAACCACCCGACTGTTGGGCTTACAACTGCCTGGGGGTGGCTGCCAACTAACTCCTTCTACGATTTTAAATTCATGTAGGCAAGTCTTATGCTTTTGCAAGATAGCTAGATTGTTGTTTATTTAGGAAGAGGTTAAGTCCTTATACACACTCCCTGAGAGACTAGATCATGTAGAGCATGATTAATGACTTAAATCTAATGCAACTTTTTGTTATGTTTTATTTTCATTTTTGGACAATTACTTTTCATATGCCTAATGCATGAGAAATTGGATTATGGGCCAAAATCAACAAGAAGGAGGTGTGTTTCCACCATGGCTCTCAAAGGTCAAGCCAAGTTCTCTAGCAAAGGTGGAAGCCCTCCATAAGAAAGAGTGAAGCAAGATGCTTTTTACACATGATGTGAAAACATACAACATCTAGCTAAGGGGTTGCTAAATCTTTTATCTTGATTTATAACCTAAGCTTTAGGTGAGGTTATGAGTTATTAATTTTTTAGTTTTAAGTTGATTAATTAGATATAAATTTTTTTCTAAGAGCCTAATCGCATCAAAGCATTCATCAAAGTTAGAAAGAAACTAGAAAAATCATGTCATTTTAATGCACAAGCTAAATAAACACCAAATAATTTATAAAGCTACTACAAAAGAATAAAAGGCCTTTGTGATCGGGCTCCACCGCACAAACCTGAAAAGAAATTGGGTAGTCAAGCTCTACCCTTATACAACCCAGATTACAAATGAATTAATTACAATCAAAAAGGAAATCATGTTATGGGGGTCTTCATTCTTCTTTCTTCATTTCTTCTTTTCTTTCTTTTTTTCTTCTTTCTTCTTTTTGGTTGGAATGGTTGATCCAAAGTTTCACATGGTGCATAAGACATAATCTTATGACCAATGTTCATCCTAATCCCCCACAACATTCATTCCAAATCCTAATTGCAAAATTTACATTAAAATAGGAAAAGTAAATCTAACTAAAACCTATAAAATAGAGATTGGCTAAACAAACCATATAATACTAAACATGTATATGAATAAATTGGACTTAGTACCCCATACATGGGTAACTAATTTCAGTTGGCTTATTTTGGATTATGCTTAGGGTATAAGCAATTGCAAGAAAGCATATTTATATTTTATTACTTTCTAAGCACAATCCCAAGAGAATGATTAGATTAAGATCATCCTATCATCCACTTTACACATGCATTAACATCTAGTCTAAAACATTACATCACAAAACAAAATCAGGCATCTAACCATGCACCTCCCTAACATAGGATTAGAAATGGTGGCTTAGCCTAATGTGTGTGCCATTTATAAATTTGTGTGGTATGTCTTAGCTAGCTTTAAGATTGGAGTTTTCTAAGTATGAAGTGTTCAATTTAGAGGGTAGTTTCATTTAAATGATTTAATTAATTTGTTAATTTTATTTGAGGAAGTTTTTAAACAGCCATTCGTCCCAAGTCCGTGCTAAAAGTGGAGGCTCATAGTCAAACCATCATAAAATTTGTTAAAATAATAATGACATGAATCCTTTAAATCATTGTGTTATTGCTAGGTGTCAAGCTATATGTTGAATAATTAAAAAAAAAATGCTATATCACATCGTGTTAAATAAGCAAGGGTTCCACATTATGGACGGATGCGGGCAAAGAAGTTAGTCCATGAAAATAGAATTAGGTTAGATCTTGAATATAGGTACTCTTGGTAAATTAATGGAATTAATAGATATTATGGTTCAAAAAAGATAAATATTTTATGTGTTCAAGAAACTAAATGGGTTGGTGAGAATAAAGAGATTGATAGTTTAGGTTTTAAACTTTGGTATTCGTGTAAAAGTCGAACTAGAAATGGTGGTGTGATTATAGATAAAAGTTTGAAGGATAATGTTATATTAATAGATGTGGAGATAAAATTATAGAAAGATTATTGTGATACTAAGATTATCAATGTTATAAGTGTATGCTCCTCAAGGTTTGGAGGTAAGCTCAAAAGAAAATTTTTGGAATGAATTAGAGGGATTAATACAAAAGATACCTTTGAAGAAAAATATTTATTGGGGAGATTTAAATCATGTTGGTAGAGTGGTAGAAGATTTTAAAAGTATTCATGGTATGAATTTGGAGTGACTAATGAAGAAGGTAGGACTATATTAGATTTTTTCTTTAGCTTATGATTTTGTAGTTGCTAACACTTTATTTAAGAAAAGAGATGAACATATTATTACTTATAAAAAATGGATCTAGTAAAACATAGATTGATTATTTATGAAAAATAAATCATTTAGATTGTAAAGATTGTAAGTCCAAGTGAAAATTTAAGCCCAACATCGACTATTAGTTTTAGATTTTAAGATGAAAGGTTGTAAGAAAAAAATAAACTAAATTATTCCTAGGATTAGATGGGGACACTTAAAGAACACAAATAAAAATATTTTAAGAGCAAGCTACAAGAAATTAGAATTTGATGATCATAAGGAAGCTAACTATGTGGGAAAAATATCATGAAATTACAAGTTGCTAAAGATGTGCTTGAGAATGAAAAGCTTCTTTAATAAGAATAGTTGGTGGTGGAGTCGAGTGCAAGAAAAGATAAGAAATAAGAAGCATTGTTATAAAACTTGGTTTAGATGTAAAACTCAGAATTGGGAAAGATATAAAGTGACATGTAGAGATTCTAAGAAAGCAATATATGATGCAAAATTTTAGCTTTTAGTGATTTATACAATAGATTAGATACCAAAGAAGGTAAAGATGTATGTATAGCCAACCAAAGAGATATGAGAAGTAAAGACATAGTTCAAGTGAGGTGATTAAGGATGAAAATAAAGTGCTTTTATTGAAAAGGATATTGAAAATAGGTGGATGAGGTATTTTGATAAACTTTTCAATGAAGGATCTAAAGTATGATTGATTTTAGCAACCTTAACCAAAAAAATAGAGAATTTCATTTATCATGTATTAGTAAATATGAAGTTAGTTTAAAGAAAATGAAATGTGGAAAAATAGTAGACCGGATAATATTCCAATAAGTGTGGAAATGTTTAGAGATCAAGGAATTTTGGCTTACAAATCTTTAATGTTATTTTAAAGACTAAAAGATGATGAGTAGAGAAAGAGTTTGTTGGTTCTTATATTTAAGATAAAGGTGATGCACAAAGTGTGCAAATTATAGAGGAATTAAGTTAATGTGCCATACATTAAAAATTATGGGAGAGGTAATTGAGCATAGGTTATGATGATAAGTTTCTCACAATCTATTTCATGCCGTAGATCTACTATGGATGCTATACATTTGTTAAGAGGTTTGATGGAGAAGCATAGAGAAAGTAAGGAGGATCTACATATGATATTTATTGATTTGGAGAAAGCTTATGATAAAGTCTTAAGAGATGTTCTTTGGAGAGTTCTAGAACAGAAAGGAGTTAATATTGGTTATATTCAAGTCATTAAGGATATGTATACTAGAGATTACTTGTGTCCAAACACAAGGAGGATTGACAAAATATTTTCCTATTTCTTGGATTACATCAAGGATCAACATTAAGCCCTTATCTTTTTCTTTAGTTATGGATGTTCTTAAGGCATTTACAAGAAGATGTACCTTGGTGTATGCTTTTTCATGACATTCTTCTTGTTGATAAGACTAGAGAGGGAGTCCAACAAAACTTGAATTATGGAGGTCAACTTTAGAGTCTAAAGGTTTTATTTAAGTAGATCTAAAGAATATATATGGAGTGTAATTGTAGAAGTGCTAGTAGTGACTTTAGGTGAACAAGTCATTAATAAGAGTGAGCATCGATATTTAGGCTCTTGTTCAAAATGATGGTGAAATAGATGGAGATGTTATTAGTAGAATTCAAGTTGATGGTTGAAGTGGAGGAATGCATCGACCTATTATGTGAGAAAAGTTCCACTAAACTTAAGGAAAATTTTATAAGATGGTGGTAAGACCAATGACTTATGGTGCGTAATGTTGGCCAATAAAAGAGAAGCATAAGACTAAGTTATCTATAGAGATGAGGATGCTTAGGTGGATGAGTGGCTTTACTCTTAGAGATAGAATGCAAAATGAGTATGTTAAAAAAGTTGGAGTAGCTTAGATAAGATTAGGGAGAGTGCCTTAGATGGTTTGGCCACATAATGCCTACCACTGATGACCCATTAAGAGAGTAGATGCATTAGATTTTCCTTATGTTAAGAAAGGTAGAGGTAGACCTAAAGGACTTGGTTAAGATGTAAAAATGATCTTAGTATACTTGAATTAAAAAAGAATTTGACACATAATACACAATGGAGACAAAGGATTCATGTAGCAATTTTACCTAGTGGGATTAAGGCTTGTTGTTGTTATTATTAATTTTATTTGATGATTTGATTTGGTTTGAATGAACCTACACTTATTTACTAAGTGTTGTAAAGAGAGGAGAAGAGAAGAGACTTCTTTCCTCTACCTTAAGTAATTTCTAACAGATTCATTAGTGATTTTCTTTAGTGAATGTTTTATTATATGTTTTAATTAATTCTTTGTTTATATTTGCTCTAAATAAACCTATTCAAATAAGAAAGGCATTTTAGGATTAATTAAAGTGAATCACTATCACAAAACACACCACACTTTATTTCTTTCCAACATGTGTATCATGCATATGAAATGACCTAAGCATAGCTATACATACAATGAAAATATTTACCACACCTTAATGATGTATACTAAGAGATATTGCTTAAGGAAATTCAGATGTTTCATGATATATGATTTTGTTAAGTAGAAAATGAGGATTTTTTATCCATTAATCAAATGCACATTCATAAGTATAAAAGACATAAGTGAGTACGACGCTATTATTTTCAACACCAAGGGTATAAGGTACAAGACCATCTTAAGGCTACTTAAAGCCTCGCAACCCCGGGATGTCTAGACTAATATACCAGTTTCTTAAATATATGTGTATGTACACAAAGAAATGAATGGAAAAAGAATCATGCAAAAGGTTTATGTTTGTTTGTTCGATTTTGGTTGTTTAATTTATATGTGTAATGTGGGGATCCTTCTTAGTTCATGACATGGGAGTGCATAGGAATGAATTTAAGCAAGTGTTGTGTTCTTTTCAAATGAACTATACACTTTGCAAATCCTATACAAACCATGTTAAGAAAAGAGAAGAAAACCACACAATACATTTTAAACTATATTCACATGCAAGCTTATAAATATTTATTAGTATCATACATTCATTTATAATGTTTAATTTGTAGATTTTGAAAATAGTTTTTGATTTAGTAGTGATAATAGCCACTCATATTTAACTTTAGCCAAAACATGCAATTTGACATAAAGGAAACATTTCATTTTAACTTGATTTTTCAAAAGGCATGAATGTATGAGTTCACATGACCAACAACATTTAACATACTTGGAAAGAGATAAAGTGATGTAAGCATGTAATTTCATTCACCTTAATTAATTCCTAAAGACAATCCTATGGAATAAGATTATTTAAAGTGAACCAAAATTATTTTAAAGGGATTTTTGTTTTAATTTTAGGAAATGTGAAGAGGTTTGCTGGTCCTAACCCATCTCCCACATATGTGAATCATTTTAGTTTAATTTAAAAACCATTAGATTGATTTTATATTTTGTTTAAGTTAAAGTGTGAATTAAGTTCATTAATTACCCCTTACGTACACTATCTTAACATAATTAACCTAATAATTATGAGCCAACATATGATATGCAACCACATTGAATTTAAATCAGCAATGCACCTTAAGAAAGAAAGGGGCCTAATGCAATTGGCTCACAATTATTGATTAATTAAGCTAAGGGTTTAATTAAGTACTTTCATAACCCTCCCACACATGTGGGCTGTATATGATTTCCTTAAAAGGCACTTAGGTTATTGAACACCTAAGTATTTACCCAAGAAAGGGATTGATTAAGTGATTAAGTTTATGGGTTAATTTTTGATTTGAGTTTGGTTAATTAAGCTATTTAATAAAGTGATTAAATCATCAATCAATTTGCAAATTAATTAAGTCTTCATTTAAATGAAATAGACTTAGAAGAAAAGATTTGGAAAAAGAATCCTAATCTCATTCCCTAAGCCTATCCACTATTCCAAAGTGATTAATAAGCTTAATTAATGAATTCATCACCATTTAATAGGTTAATTAGCCATTTAATTGATTAGGGGAGTGATTAGGAGTGAAACAAGCAATTATCCTAATTAAACCAGTAATAAATTCTAAGAAAATCATGGGAGGCAGAGGTTATCCTACTAATTAACCCTAAGAAATTTGGAATTAATTATTGAAGTAATTAGAGTAATTAACATAATTACATTCCCAATAAAACCCAAATTGAGTGAAACATACTGCTCAAAATCAATTAAAATTAATTTTATATTATTCCCCTTTGAATTATCTTTAAAATGAAGCTAAGTTTGCATTTTTTGAATTTTTCTACATTTAGTTATGTAGTTTTGAAGTTTCTGTGATTAATAGGTTATTAAATCTCTGAATTATATAACTAATCTTGTCGGTGCCATGTGGGCTGCTGATGCGACTCACGCTTTCCATATGGTACTGTGGGATTGGTTATTTAAGTGGTTAAATCAAATGTCGCGTCAGCCAGCGGTGCTACACCTTTTTCTCTTTGGACCGTCCGATCAAGGATCAGACGGTCAAAATAAAATCTGTGGATCTAAAGGGATTAAATATTAGATCTAATCAGATTAATCAGGACCGTCCATCCAAAACATGCGGGATGGACGATCCATGATTCATCGCTACCCTCGCATGCGGGAGATGGAGGCCGTCCATCCTCCATGGCTTGATCTGAGATCTCTTAAGCTCAGATTAGGCTATGATTCAACCCACACCATCTAAGAGCAAGGAGAATAATTTCCAAAAGTGGAAATGCAATGGGATTACACTTCCTTTCATAAAGACCAAAGAATTTCTAACTCTCAATTTTGAAGCATACCTGCGAGGCTATCAGTGCTCCCCAAATATTGAGGTAGGTTTGTCTAGTGGAGATGAAGCCTGTTGAAGGTTTGAAGGCTTTAGGTGAAGTGGATCTTTATTGGCCAAAGCTCCCTTCAATGGCTTGCGTTTTGGTCTAGCTCCTCCGTGGCTTGGTTGCTTGGGATTTTCTTTGGGTGAGCTGATTAGGTCCCTTGATGGTGCTTGCAAGAGGAATTTGGGTTCTATGGAGAATTGAGTAAGTTGGCACTCTCACTCACCTCCCCTATTTTTGATTTAAGGAAAATCAAGAAATGGAGAATTCAATTGAGCTTGGGAAACCTTCGGAGAGCTTGGCAATGCTTCCTCTGAGTTCTTAGGGTTCAATCGATAGCAAGTGATGTGAATTGGAATGGAATGAGGGGGAGTATATCTCCCCCTACTTGGATCAGATGGTTGTGAGCTTCCTTTCTATTTTGGATCAATTGATGAGATGTAATGGGTTTGTTAGGCTTTTAAGAGCTTCACATGGTTCAGTTTTGGTAGGGGAGTGTAGTGGAGGAGTTGCCCATGTGTTAAATGAGGGTATGGAGTGATTCCATGTGCTCATTTTCCATTGGGTGGTCAGTTTTGGCTTTGGCTAACCCAAACCCATTGGGTCAGGTGCACCACATCCGTTGGTGTCCAAATGGACCACTAAGAGGGTGCAAAGTGATCTTGAAAAGGATTTGACCAAATTCCAAGTGGAATTGACCATAGGTTACCCTTTGACCTAGGAGTGAAATGGTCATTTGGCTTTGATTTTGTTTTAGGAAGATTTGGAATAATTGAAAAATGGGTTGTGCCAATTTTCAATGGATTTTGAGTTTATTTGATATCATTTGGCTCATGTTAACCCGTTTAGGTGAAAATGGGTCAACTTGGGTCAAGTTGACCAATTGGTAAAATTGGGTCAAACTAAGGATTATGTCAAGTTCATATGACCATTTAGAGTGATTTGGTGTCATTGGATTGGTTTAATTTGATTTGTATTTTATTTTGGTTCATTTGATTTCATTTAGGTCAAATGGGCCAAGTTGACCAATTTGACCCATTTGACTCAATTGGGTTAGGTCATGGGTTGATTTAGGTTTGGTTGAGCATTTGAAATGTATTGCAAGCTTTGGTTTCAATCAATTTTGGTTTGATTTGATTTTGACTTGATTTAACCTTTTAGGTCAAGTTGGGTTCATGGTCAATTGGGCTAGATTGGGTCTAGTTAGCTAATTGAGGCTTTGGTTAAGTTCAACAAGTGATTTATGAATTTGACCCATTGGTTGCAATTAATTTAGCTTAGATCAAGATTTGACACATTTTGGCTTTTTAGGTCAACTTGGGTCAAGTGGTCAATTGGAGTTTGGCTCAAATGATGACTTGGTCAAGTTCAATCATTGATCATGACTTGGTTTTGATCGATGGTTTCAATAAATTTGGCCTATGTTAGATTTTGGCTAGTTTGAGTTTCATTTGGGTTAAGTGTTTACTTGGTCAAAGGCTAGGTTTGACTTGGTTTAACCCAATTTGAGTGATCATCTTTATGATGATTGCTGCTCACAATGTGGCTTAGATGGGCTTAGTTCAATCCACTTTGGGTAGGATTAAATTTGGCTCAAAAGGTGCTTTTATGTCACTTTGGGTCAAGTGACTTGATCAAGGCTTGATTCAAGTTTGGTTGAACTCTCATATGGACTTATGTTTGAAATATAAATCCATTTGCAAGTGATTTGGAGTCAAATGGGTTTTGATTCATTTGATAATTTCAAGTTCAAAGATGAACATGGGTTTGAGTTTGAATTTAGTTTTGGTTTGATGATTGAAGTTTGTATTTATATTTGGATTCATGATTGAAGGATTGATTGAATCATGAAGAAAATCTAAGGGTTTGGATTGATTTGAGGTTGATTTGACTAACTTCAAGAATTTGAGTTGAAGGGTGTAGCTTGGATTTTGATTAAATATGGGTTTGAGTTTTGAATTTGGTTTTGATTATTTAAATTTATATTACATTTATATTTGTTAATATAAATGAGAATATAAATGGGTTATGAGAAAATCTCTTGAGTTTGAAGTGATTTGACTTTGATTTGAGCTAAGTCCATAAGATGAAATCAAAGTGACTTAGGAAAGATTTTAGATTTGGACTTGGAGTTTTGGATTTGGTTTTGGTTATTTGAATTTATATTTCATTTATATTTTGAATATAAATGAGAATATAAATGGGTTATGAGAAAATCTCTTAAGTTTGAATTGATTTGGATTTGAATTAAGATAAGTCCATAAGATGAAATCAAAATGACTTAGGAAAGATTTTGGATTTGGAATTCAATCTTGGTTTACAATCATTTGGAATTGATTCATGATTTGAGAAAAATTAATTTGATTTGAAATGATTTGAGAAAAATCATTTAAGTTGGAATTTGATTTGAAATTGGTTTGAATTTGAGGTTGATTTGAATTTGAAGTTTGTTTGGATTTGAAGTTGATTTGGATTTGAGGTTGATTTGTATTTGAAGTTTGACTTGAAAGAAGAGAGTGAGGATTTGGTTCAAGCTATAGGGTAGACAAGTTTTTCTAACACCCCTAAGGCATGACCTATTCCTATGGCTAACTCTTCTAAGTCTCTAGGGTTATGTTAAGTGTTTACATAATCACTAGAAGTGTCTTAAGATTAAGGAACTCTTAAGGTCTAAGAGGAGTCCTATGTCTAAGATGGAGAGGTTGAAAGCTCACTCCAAAAGTGAGGTCAACATCAATATGATTAAATAATTCAGTCAAATGAAAAATATAAACTTTAAATATGCATGTTCACATCCATCATTTAGGTGTGCTAAAACATATTGTATGTCTAGTTATACTTAAGATTTAATCATATGCATGTTACATGCAATGAAAATGAATGATTTAATATATGAATGTGATAGTAATTCAATCAAGTTAATCATAAGATGCCTTTCATAATAAATAGGATCATTTAAAGTGGACCTAAAATTAGGATTAATTAAAAATGTGTAATAAGCCATTCACTAAAGAGAACTAAATCAAATTAATATGCTTTAGAAATGACTTAAGGTAGGGATGAAAGAGGACAATTCTCTTCCCTCTCTTTATAACACTTAGTTGCTAAGTGTAATAAAATGAAACAAAATAAAACACAAATTAAAATTCTCAAATCAATTAAATAACTTCAAGTGAAACCAACCCTTTATGTTAAATTAAATTCTTCTACACTTAAAAAAATATAACTTTAATGCTTAGTAAGACATACCACACAAGCTTTAACACACACATTAGAATTAAGTCAACACTTTTAACTTTATGTTAGGGTGGTGCTTGGTATGATGTATGTTTTATTTTGTGATGCATTATTGTAAACTGGATGTTAGGGTGTATGCCTCATAGACTGGATGTTCGGCCGGAATTAGCCTAATGATATTTTCCGTAGGGGATTGTGCTTAAGGAGGGTGCTTAAAAATAAATGTAAATGCTCTCTTTCTAGGTTGCTTAAGCTTCTAAGCATAATCCAACTTAGGATAGGTGGGCTTGGTAACCCATGTACAGGGTGCTAAGTCTAAATTATATATATAACTACTTGGGATTGTATGTGTGTTTAGCTAACACTTATTTTGCAGGTGTAGTTAGATTTACTTTTCCTACTTTTAATGTAATTTTGCATTAAGAATTAGGATTACTATTATGAGGGATTAGAATGAGCATTGGCTAGAAGGCTTTGTCTTGGGGTGCCATGTGATGCCTTGAAGTCCACCAAATCAAAGGGAAAAGAAGAAATGAAGGAGACATGAAGACATGAAGACTTGAAAATCCACCATAACACTTATTCATTTATAAATTATAATTATTCTTTCATATTCTGGGTTGTATAAGAGTAGAGCTCAGCTATCCATCCTTTCTTTTCAAGTTGTATGGCAGTACCCAATAGCACCAATCTATTATTCTTTTACGGTAGCTATAAAATTGATTGATGTTGTGTTTAAATTGTACATTAGAAATAACATGCTTTTCATAGTTTCTTATGAATGATGCTTTAATGTGTGGCTGGATGCGATTAGACTCTTAGAAAAAATAAAATCTTTTACCCAACTATAACTCATAACTAAAATTTACTATAACTCATAACCTCATCATAAAGCCTAGAAATTAAACAAGATAATTAAAAGATTTAGCAACCCCTTAGTTTAATGGTTGAATGTCTCACAACATGCATATCATATTATTTCGCTCTTGAAAATAGGGAATTTCCATCCTTGCATGATAGGGGAGTGCTTGACCTATGAGGGCATCCCTTGTGGTGGAAAACACCCCTTTCTCATTGAGTTAGCCAATAACTTTATTTCATCATGCATATAGGCATCAAAATCATAAAACCTTTGTCAAAATGAAGTGTTAAAATTTAAATAAAAATTGAGAAGATTTTGTATTAGATTATGTCAATATTCATACTACTCATGCTCTAGTCTTTTTGGGAGTGGGTTTAAGGACTTTAGTCTCTCTTTCTAAATTAATAATAGCCCAACAATCTTGCAATTTCATATGACTAGACCATATGGTTTTAAAATCATAGGAGGAGTTAGCTGGCTTCCACTCCAGACGGTTATAAGTCTAGCAGTCTGGTGGTTTACTCTCTCTTGTGGAGGTAAACCTTATACCCATCTTCACTTAGATTTATGTCATGCTTTAGCTTGTGCTAAAGCTCCCTAGATTTAGGATCTGAGGTAGCTATTTTTCTCGGGCTACAAGCATAAATCCTCACCTCTTAGGAATTTTCACAACCTTTTGTTGATGGATTATAAGCTTTAGTAATCTAAAAAAATTCAACTCAAATAAATAAATCAATTCACTTTCAAATATATAAAGCCCAATTATGGGATATATTAGAATGCTCACTAGGCTTCCTAGTATCATTTACATTCCCTACTCATCCCCTTTGGCTTCTAAAAATAAGTCTTCTCCTTGATCTTTCCCATTTGATTTTCCAAACATAACCAATCCTTTGATAGTCTTAATTTTGAGATCTTTGGAGACAATAATTTCCTACTTTAATCAAGAGTATTCCTAACAAATTCACCTTCATTAGGGTGTAATTAACTATGGAGGCTTGCCTCCATAGAGAACTTTAGAACCCGGTTTAATATAAACCCTGTTTTATTTATCCATGTAAAGCAAGGGAAAAATCTCTGGTACATTCCAAGCCCCATCATGCCTTAGGAGTCCTTATTAGGTGATTAGGTTCCATTGAAGGGTGATGCCTCTATCTTTTGAGATAGTAAATCATACCTCAATGTTATACCCGATCACTTTAATAAGTACCCCATACGATCTGCATTGTGTCCCCCCATACACATCAAAAAATAAACACCAGATTTTTTGGCGACTCCGCTGGGGATGGTTCATTCTCCATCTTTAGTAGACAATTACTATCTTCAAGTATCGATAGAGGACTTATATCTTATATAAGTGTAAGACTCTCTATCGTTTCATTGGCACTTAGCTTATTTCATCCTTTAGCAAAGTTAGCCAGCATTCTTTAGGTTTTAGGACCTCACTCCATGTAGTTCTTAAAACCCCTATTGGGTCCCCAAATAGGTAAAAATAAACTAACTAAAGAAAGGAAGAATAACCAAACACAAAATTTAGAACCTCTTTACCACTAGCTTGGTGAGGTAAGGTTCATCCTATACTTAAGAAAATAAATCCTTGCAAAATATTACTTTTCAAAATTCACATGACAAAAGATTTGCATGAAATTCATAATAAGTTTTCAAAAGGCATAAAAATAATTAAACCTTATTTAATAATACCTACAATTATTACATGGAGGTTCTTTTCAAAATCAAAATAAAAAATTTTAAATTCCCTTGAAATAAAGCACATTTTCCAAAATAATAAATTCCATTCAACATGCCTGTTGACCTCATTTTTAGAATGAGCTCTCAACCCCCCATCTTAAGCTTAGACTTTTTTTAGACATTATGAGTTTCCTTAGTCTTAAGACACTTCTAGTGATTAGGTGAACACTTAACCTCTGAGACTTAGAAGAGTTGGCCATAGGAATAGGTTATGTGGGTGTTAGAAAATTTGCCTACCCTATAGCTTGAACCAAATCCTCACTTCCTTCTTCCAAGTCAAAACTCCAAACTCATATCAACTCCAACTCTAACTCAAATCTTGAACCAATTCAATGGATTTTCTCAAATCATGAATCAATTCTAAATAATTGAAACCTATGATTGAAGCCCATGATTGGATTCCAAACTCCAAAATATTTTCTAGGTCCTTTGATTCCCTCACATGGACTTAGCCTAAATAAAATTCAAATCAATTCAAATTCAAGAAATTTTCTCACAATCCATTTATATTCTAATTTATATTTACCTATATAAATGAAATATAAATTCAAATCAATCAAACCAAAATCCAAAATTCAAATCCAAATAAAAAATCTTTCCTAAGTCACTTTGATTCTATCTTATAGACTTAGCCTAAATCAAATTCAGATCAATTCAAATTCAAGAAATTTTCACAATCCATTTATATTCTCATTTATATTCACATATAAAATGAAATATAAATTCAAGTCAATCAAACCAAATCCAAAATTTAAATCAAAATCAAAAATCTTTCCTAAGTCACTTTGATTCTATCTTATGGACTTAGCCTAAATCAAATCTAAATCAATTCAAGGAATTTTCTCATAACCCATTTATATTATCTTTTATATTCACAAATATAAACGAAATATAAATTCAAATATCCAAAAATCAATTCAAAACCCAAATCCAAATTCAACCAAAATCCAACCTAAGCCTTTCAAGTCAAATTCTTGAACTTAGCCAAATGAAATTCAAATCAAGCCAAACCCTTGATTTTTTTTCATGATTCAATCAATCCTTCAATCATGAATCTAAATATAAATACAAACTTCAATCATCAATCCAAAAATCAATTCAAAACTCAAATCCAAATTCAAACAAAATTCAACTTAAGTCTTTCAAGTCAAATTCTTGAACTTAGCCAAATCAAATTCAAATAAAGCCAAACCATTTTTTTTCTTCATGATTCAATCAATCTTTCAATCATGAAACCAAATATAAACATACACTTCAATCACCAAACCAAAACTAAATTTAAAAAAATCAAACCCAAATCAAACTCATTTTCACCATTTGAACTTGAAATTGTTAAATGAATCAAAACCCATTTGACTCCAAATCACTTGCAAATAGATTTATATTTCAATCATAAGTCTATATGTGAGTTCAATAAAACTCAAATCAAGCTTTGACCAAGCCATTTGACCCACTTAGGCTCACTTGACCCAAAGTAAAAAATTTTATGAGCCAAATTCTAATCCTACCCAAATTGGATTGAACTAAGCTCAACTAAGCCTCACATTGTGAGCAACAATCATCATGAGATGATCAATCACTCAAATTAGGTCAAACCAAGTCAAACTTAAGGGTTGACCAAGTCAACACTTAGCCAAAATGAAACCTAAACTAGCCAAAATCCATCATTGGCCAAATTGACTGAAACTATTGATAAAAACTCATTCATGATCAATGCTTGAACTTGACCAAGTCATCATTTGAGCATAACATAGCCCAATTGGCCACTTGACATAAAAAGTCAAAATATATTAAAACTTGATCTAAGCCAAATTGATTGAAAGCAATGGGTCAAGTTCATTCCAAATCACTTGTTGAACTTGACCAAAGCCTCAATTGGTCAACTAGACCCAACCTAGCCCTATTGACCTTGAACCCAACTTGACCTAAATTATCAAATTAAGCCAAGATCAAATTAAACCAAAATTGATTGGAAACAAAGATACCAATACATTTCATATGACCAATGAAGCCTAAACCAACCCATGACCTAACCCAAATATGTCAAATGGGTCAAATTGGTCAACTTGACCCATTTGACCTAAATGAAATCAAATGAACCAAATTCAAATATAAATCAAATTGAACCAAACCAATGATGCCAAAACTTTTCAAATGGTCATATGAACTTGTCCCAACCCTTGGTTTGACCCAATTTGACTAATTAGTCAACTTAACCAAGTTGATCCATTTTGACCTAAATGGGTCAACATGAGCCAAATCATATCAAACCAACTCCAAATTCATTAAAAATTGGTCTAACCCATTTTTCAATCATACCAAATATATTCAAACTAAAATCCAAGCCAAATGACCATTTTACCCCTAGGCCATAGGGTAACCTAAAATCAAAACCACTTGGAATTTGGACAATTACTTTTCATGGACACTTGACATCCTCTTAGTGGACCAAATGGTCACTAGTGAGGATGGTGCACATGACCCATTGGGTTTGGGTCAGCCAAACCCAACCCAAGGTCAAAACTGACCACTTCAGGTGACATGAGCACATGGGAATCCTTCCTCCACTCATTTCAAGCACATGACACTCTTCCACTACCTCTCTCTGGCCAAATCGAATGCCATGCCACTCTAAACGACATAACAAACCCATTGAATAGGGTGAATTGGATCAAAGGAAGATTGCCCATTCGATTCACCTGTGGGGAGATATAATTCCACTTGAATTCAAGACACACACACTTGATTTAGGAACTCGAACTAGAACCCCGGTTCCTCCAAGCTTCATCAACCCATTTCCATTTCTCCATTTCTCGATTTCTTCAAGCCAAAAAATAGAGCTCCACCACTTTTCCATCTCACTCAATATCAAGCCAATTCCTCTTGCAAGATTCATTGAGGACTAAATAAGCTTGCTAAAGCTTAATCCAAGTTCTCAAGGCAAGGGAAGTGGGACTTCAATCAAGGTTGCAAGGATTTGAAGGTGAGATTGGTCCATATTTACATTTTCATCTCCACTAGATGAGGCTACCTGATCAGCAATTGATAGCCTCATGAGGTTTGCCTTCAACCGAGCTAGAGTGTGTGGTCTTTTGTGAAAGGAACTTTCATCTCAAGTAAAATTGGCTGTTGGATGATTCAGCCTTGCATGATAATAATGTGGGTTGAAGCTCAATCCAAGCTCAAGCTTGATCTTTAGAAGATGGATGGTGGCCATCTCCCAGCAAGCTGTGAGGATCATGGGCCGTCATCCGGTGTTTTGATGGACACCATGATCAAGATGTTAGATCCTGATTTATCATATTAATATCATGTTTGATCTCGTGATATTTGATTGACGGATGAGGAGAAAGCAAACCACCGAAATAATTCATCTTGGGTAGGTGCTTGGTGTTCAATAACCTAAGTAACTTAAGAAATCAAAATCCAACCCACATGTGTGGGAATGGTTATGAAAGTACTTAAATTAAACCTTTTAGCTTAATTAATCACTAATTGTGAGCAAATTTCAATCCCTTTCTTTCTTAGGTGCATTAAAATTCCTTGTGGTTTTATGTCATACATTGGCTCATAATTATTTTAAATGTACTAAAGTGGTGGTAAGGGTACACTTAATTCACACCTTAACCTAACCAAAGCATAAAATTGATCTAATCACCTAAAAATTAAACTAAAACATCATACACATGGGAATAGGTTAAGACCACAAACTCATCTCATATTTCTCAAATTGAAATCAAACTCAAAATAAAATCAAACTTTCTTAAAACAAATTTGATTGTTTTAATTATATTTCATAAGTCTTTAGAATTAATTAGGATGAATGAATTTACATGCTTTCATCACTTTATTTCTTTCCTAATATGTTAAATGTATGTCATATGAAAATCATACATTCAGTCTTTTAAAATTAAATTAAAATGAAATGTTTTTATGTCAAATTGCATGTTTTAAAAGTAAGAATATGAATGGTTATTATGACTATTAAATCCAAAATTATTTTCAAAACTCATAAATAAAATATCAAAACTAAAAGGTATGCTATTATAATTATTTATAAGCTTGCATGTGAGTATAAACATAAAGATGTGCATTGTGTGATTTTCCTTCTTTTCTCTTTTAGTATAGTTTTGAATAGGATTTGCAAAGTGTATAGTTCATCTGAAAAGAACATAACACTTGCTTAAACTCATTCCTATTCATTTTATGCTATTAATTAAGAGAAGGTATTCACACTTACACATGTAAATATAAACAAATAAAATAAACTAACATAAACTTGTGCATCTTTCTTTTTCCATTCATTTCTTTTGTACATGCATATGTATTTAAGGAAAGTGGTATATTAGTCTAGACAACCTCGAGGTTGTGAGGCTTTAAGTAGCCCTAAGTAGGTCTTATACCTTACACCCCTGGTGCTAATAATGATGCCGTACTCACTTATGCCTTTCATACATATAAATGTGCATGTGAAAAATGGATAAAAGAATCACCCTTTTCTACTTAACAAAATCATGCATACATGAAACATTTCAAATTACCTTAAGTAACATCACTTAGCATTTATCATGAAGGTGTGCTAAATATTTCCACTTGCATGTATAGATATGCTTAGGATTCATCCATATGCATGCTATATATGTTGGGAAAGAAATATAGTGATGTGTGTTTTGTGATAGTATTTCACTTTACTTAATCTTAAAATGTCTTTCTCTTTGAATAGGTTTGTTTAGAGAAAATCTAAACTTAGGATTAATTAAAACACATAATCAAGCATTCACTAAACAATAATCAAATATGAATCTACCTTAGAAATTACTTAAGGTAGGGAGGAAAGAGAAGTTCTCTATTTTTCTCTCTTTACAACTTTTAGTAATTAATTATAAGTTCATTCAAACATAATCAAATCAAAAAATAAAATCAACCAAATCAATTAAAACACTTAAATGAAACCACCCTCTAACTTCAACCTTAAAACCTAGCTAAGCATACCACATAAACCTTAAATAGCACACACATCATGCTAAGTCACCACTTCTAGCTTTAGGTTAGGGCGGTGCATGTTTTAATGTGTTACTTTTGTGATGTAATGTTCTTAGTTTGGATGTTAGGTGTATGCACATAGACTGAATGGTAGGGCAATCTTAGTCTAACTATTATCTTCTGCAAGGGATTGTGTTTAAGCTGTAATAAAAATATATCTGCTTTTGCTGTGCATGTGCTTATACCCCTAAGCATAATCCAAAAATAGGCCAGGTTGGCTTGGTTACCCATGTGTGGGGTACTAAGTCCAATTTATACATATATATGCTTGGGATTGTATAGTTTGTTTAGCTAATCTCTATTTTGCAGGTTTTAGTTAGATTTACTTTTTCCTTTTAATTGTAATTTTGTAATTTGGATTTTGGAATGATTGTTATGGGGTATTAGGATGAACATTGGTTATAAGACCATGTCTTATAAACCATGCGAAGCCTTTGGAGCAACCACATTCCAACCATCCAAAAGAAGGAATCAAAAGAAAAAAAGAAAGAAGAAAGAAGAAAGAAGAAAGAAGAAAGAAGAAAGAAGAAAGAAGAAAGAAGAAAGAAGAAATGAAGAATGAAGACCACCATAACATGAATTCGTTGCTTAATTGTATTTAATTCTTATTGTAATCCAGGTTGTATAAGGGTAGAGCTCGGCTACCCAATTTATTTTCGGTTTGTGGCCTTTTATTCTTTTGTGTTAGCTTTATAATTTGATTGATGTTTATTTAGCTTGTGCATTAAGATGACATCTTTTCCTAGTTTATTCATTGCTTTGATGTATGGCCTGGATGATGATTAGGCACTTAGGAAAAATAAAATTTTCTATCCAACTAATTGATTCAAACTAAAAATAAATAACTCATAATCTCACATAAAGCCTAGGCTATAAATCAAGATAAAAGAATTAGCAATATGTTGACCTCATTTTTAGGATGAGCTTTCAACCCTTCCATCTTAGACATATGACTCATCTTAAAATTTAAGAGATCCTTAGTCTTAACACACATCTAGTGATTAGGTAGACACTCAACCTAACTCTAGAGACTTAGAAGAGTTAGCCATAGGAATAGGTCATGCCTTAGGGGTGTTAGAAAAAATTGCCTTCCCTATAGCCTGAATTACATTCCTCACTTCCTTCCTTCAAGTCAAACTCCAAATCAAATCAACACCAAACCTAAATCAATTCCAGCTTAATTGATTTTCTCCAAACTCAAATCAATGCCACATGATTGAAACTTATGATTGAAATCCATTCCAAGTTCAAATCAATTCCCTTAAGGACTAGCATAAATCATGTTCAAATCAATTTAAATTCATGAAATTTTCTCACAACCCATTTATATTCTCAATTATATTCACATATATAAATGAAATATAAATTCAAATCAATCAAACTAAACCCAAAATTCAAATCCAAATTCAAAATCTTTCTGAAGTCCTTTAATCCCTCTTAAGGACTAAGCCTAAATCAAGTTCAAATCACTTCAAATCCTTGGAATTTTCTCATAACCCATTTATATTTCATATTCACAAATATAAATGAAATATAAATTCAAACAACCAAAACCAACTCTAAAAATCAAACTCAAATTCAATCAAAATCTAACCTAAGGCTTTCAAGTCAAAATCTTGAACTTAGCCAAATCGATTTCAAATCAAGCCAAACCCTTGATTTTTCTTCATGATTCAATCAATCCTTCAATCATGAATCCAAATATAAAAATAAACTTCAATCACCAAACCAAAACTCAATTCAAAAATCAAACCTACGTCAAACTCATGTTCACCCCTTGAACTTGAAATTGTCAAATGAATCAAAACCCATTTGACCTCAAACCTCTTGCAAATGGATTTATATTTCAATCATAAGTCCGTATGTGAGTTCAACCAAACTCAAATCAAGCTTTGACCAAGCCATTTGACCCACTTAGGCTCACTTGACCTTAAGTGACCAAAAGTACCCCTTATGAGCCAAATTCTAATCCTAACCAAATTGGATTGAACTAAGCCAACCTAAGCCTCTCATCATGATCAACAATCATCATGAGATGATCAATCACTCAAATTGGGTCAAACCAAGTCAAACCTAAGGGTTGACCAAGTCAACACTTAGCCAAAATGAAACCCAACATAGCCAAAATCCACCATTGGCCAAATTGATTGAAACCAATGATCTAAGTTCATTCATGATCAATGTTTGAACTTGACCAAGTCAACATTTGAGCCTAACCTAGCCCAATTGGCCACTTGACCCAAGTTGACCCAACATGACCTAAAAAGTCAAAATGTGTCAAAACTTGATCTAAGCCAAATTGATTGACACCAATGGGTCAATTTCATTCCAAAATGATTGTTGAACTTGACCAAAGCCTCAATTGGCCAACTAGACCTAACCTAGCCCAATTGACCTTGAACCCAACTCGACCTAAAGGATCATATTGAACCAAACTCAAATATAAACCAAATTGATCAGAAATAAAAGATACCAATCCATTTCATATTACCAACCAAACATGAACCAACCCATGATCTAACCCAAATGGGTCAAATGGGTCAATTTGGTAAACTTGACCCATTTGACCTAAATGAATTTAATTGAACCAAAATCAAACCAAAGCCACCAAAACATTCCAAATGGTCAAATAAATTTGACCCAGCCCTTGGTTTGACCCAATTTGACCAATTGGTCAACTTGACCTAAGTTGACCCATTTTGACCTAAATGGGTCAACATGAGCCAAATCACATCAAACCAACTCCAAATTCAATGAAACTTGGCCTAAAACATTTTTCAAACATAAAAAACATATTCAAATTGATATCCAAGCTAAATGACCTTTTTACCCCTAGGTGAAAGGGTAAATTTTGGCCAAATCCACTTGGAATTTGGTCAAATCCTCTCCATAACAACTTGACACCCTCTTAATGGATCAAGTGAACACTAGGGAGTGTGGTGCACCCAACCCAATGGGTTTGGGTCAACCCAACCTAGCTAAGGCTAAAACCAACCACTTGCATGAAATTAAGAACATGGAATCCCACCTCCACTTGATTTAAGCACATGCAAGCTCCACTACTCCACTCTTTTGGCCAAACCAATTGCAAGGACACCCTAAACGGCCTAACAAATCTACTCCAGGTGGTCAATTGGATCAAAATAGAAGAGAGAAGCTCGACCGTCCGATTGCTGAAGGGGGAGATATACTCCCCCTAATTTGAATTCATTTCAACAATACTCAACAGTGTAGGTCGAGGGAGCTTTTGCCAAGTGATCCCAAACATCTTAGAGTAAAATCAACTTCTCCATTTTTGGATTTACTCAAATAAAAAAATAGGGGAGCTCCATTGAAATTCAAACTTACTCCACACTTGAAATCAACCCAATTCCTCTTACAAGCTTCATCATGGGGCTCGATCAAACTCACCCAAGCTTTCACACAAGTTCCTATGGCAAGGGATGAGTCCTCTTGATAAAGATCGAGCTCAAGTCAAGGTGGAGTTGGCCTCTAGAAGGATCTACCCACTCAACACCTCCAACCTTCAATAAAGCTTCGTATCCACTAGACGAAGCTTCTCCAAGGGAATCGAGCATCGGTGATCACCTTCGATGAGGTTAGCCATTAAACCGAGCATAATTTCAATATAGTTTGGTCCTTTGTGAAGTGAATTTTAATCCCATGAAAATCTAGCCGTTAGATGTGTTTGCCTGTGTTTAGATGGTGTGGGTAAGTTTTGGGATCAATCTGAGCTCAATCGAGCTCAGATCATCCCGTGGAAGATGGATGGTGTCCATTCTTCATAGGCCATCCATCCGTGCATTTTGGATGGACGGCCATGATCAAAGACACGTAGATCCATGTTTTAATCCCTTAGATCTGTGGCTTTAGTCTTAGCCATCCGATCCTTGATTGGACGGATGAGGAGAAAGCGTGTAGCACTGTCGCTGATGCGATGCTATGATGTGACAACTTTAATATCGAATCCCATCGCACCACATCAAAAGTGCTTGCCGTGTCAGTGGTCCACGTGGCTTCGATGGGATTAGACATTTAATTAGGCTATTAAATCACTAATTAAGCATGTAAACTTCCTAAATTCATATCTAAGCCTACAAAAATTAGAAAAATATGAAATAAATTGCATGGGATAGATAATTGAATGTAAAATATTCTAAAAATGATTTGAATGGCTTTTGAATAGTGCTTTTCTCTGAATTTGGGTTTTATTGGGAATGTTATTTTGCTAATTACCCTCTAATTACTCTATTGATCAATCCCAAACTTCTTGTGCATAATTAGTGGGATGACTCCTGCCTCCCCTAATTTTCTTGGGATTTCTTGGTAGCTTAATTGGAGGAATTGCTAGTTCATTCCTTAATCACTCTAAATGTATACTAATTATATAATTAGTGGTCTAACCCTCTAATTGAGTCAATTAAGTTTTATAAGTGAATATGAGGTTTAGGAATAAGTTTGGGATAGTTCAAGATATTCCTTAAACCCCTTTTATTCCTTAATCCAACCTTAATTAAGGGTTAATTCACTAATTACCCCCCTTAATTAATTTCATAAAATTCTAAAACTTTCTAGAACTCAATTAATCTATCTTGGGTAGATGCTTAGGTGTTCAAGAGCCTAAGTACATTAAGAAAATCAAAGCTCAACTGACATGTGTGAGAGGTGTTATGAAATTACTTAAAATAAACCCCTTAGCTTAATTAATCCATAATTATGAGCCAATTGCATTAGGTACCTTTCTTTCTTAGGTGTATTACTGATTTAAATTCCTTGTGTGGTTTTATGTCATCTCATTGGCTCATAATTATTTGATATGCTAAGGTGGTGTAGTAAGGGGTAATTAACACACTTAATTTATACCTTAACCCAAGCAACATATAAAATAATCTAATAATCTTAAGAATAAACTAAATCAACAAACATATGTGGAATGGGTTAGGAGAATAAAACTCACCTCATATTTCAAATTAAAACAAACTCAAAATAAAATCAAACCTTCCTTAAAAATAATTTGATTTGCTTTAAGCTTTCTTATTTCATAGGATTGTCTTTAGAATTAATTAGGGTGAATGTGTTTATATGATTTCATCACTTTAGTTCTTTCCTAACATGTGAAATGTGTCATATGAATTTCATGGATTCATGCTTTGCATAAAAAAATCAAATTGAAAAATGAAATATTTTCTTTATGTCAAATTGCATGTTTTTGCTAAAGTAAAATTTGAAGGGCCATTATCACTATTAAATTCAAAACTATTTTCAAAATCTATAAATCAAACATCTAAAACTAAAAGTGTGCTAGTTATAATTATTTATAAGCTTGCATGTGGATATAAATATGAAGATGTGCATAGTGTAGCTCTCCTTCTCTTTTCTTTTGGCATAGTTTTGAATAGGATTTGACAAAGTGTATAGTTCATTTGAAAAGAACATAACACTTGCCTAACCCCATTCTTATCCATTCCTATGCTATTACCTAAGAAGGATATCTACACTTGTATATATAAATTACTTAAACAAAATAAATAAAAAAATACAAACTTTTTGCATCTTTCATTTTCCATTCATTTTCTTTTGTACATGTGTTTGTATTTAAGGAAAGTGGTATATTAGTCTAGACAACCCCGGGGTTGCGAGGCTTTAAGTAGCCCTAAGTAGGTCTTGTACCTTACACCCTGCTAACAATGGCACCGTACTCACTTATGCCTTTTATACATATACATGTGTATGTGAATAATGGATAAAAGAAACCCCACTTTTCTAGTTAATGAAAATCATGCATCATAAATCATTCCAATTTTCTTAAGTAATATTTCTTAGCATTCATCATAAAGCATGCTAAACATTCCCATTTGTATGTATAAATATGCTTAGGATGCATCCATATGCATGTTATACATGTTGAGAAATAAATCAAGTGATGTGTGTTTTGTGATATTAATTCGCTTTACTTAATCTTAAAATGTCTTTCTTTTGAATAGATTTGTTTAGGGAAAATCTTAACTTAGGATTAATTAAAACACATAATAAAACATTCACTTAAAAAAATTAAATATGAATCTACTTTATAAATTACTTATAGGGAAGGAAAGAGAAGTTCTCTCTCTTTCACCTCTTAAAACTTATTGATTAATTGTAGATTCAAAAAACCAAAAGAAAAATACAAAATAAAATCAAACCAAAACAACTAAACAACTTAAATGAAACCACCCATCTAAGTTGAACATCTTCATACTTAGAAAATTTAAGCCTTAAAGCCATAGCCAAGCATACCACACAAACCTTTTAAAGCACACACATTAAGTTAAGTCACCACTTCTAGCTTTAGGTTAGGGTGCATATTTTGATATTTGCTTTTATTCTATGATGTATTGTTTATAATCTAGATGTTAGGGTGAATGTGCGTAGAATGAATGGTAGGATAATTTAGTCTAATCATTATTTTATGCAGGAGATTGTGCTTAAGGGGCACTGCAATAAAAATATAAATGCTTTTGCTGTACAAGTGCTTATACCCCTAAACATAATCCAATAGTTCAGGTGGACTTGGTTACCCATGTGTGGTGTGCTAAGTCCAATATACATGTTTGGGATTTGTATGATTTGTTTATTAATCTCTATTTCAGTGTGTTAGATTTACTTTTCCTTTCATGTACCATTTATTTAGATTTTGGAATGAATGTTATGGGGATTAGGATGAGCATTGGTCATAAGATTACATCTTATGTCATATGTGAAGCCTTTTGAGCACCTTCCAACCATGTAAAAAAGAAGAAACCAAAAGAACCAAAGATGAAAGTAGAAAGAAGAAAGAAGAAAGAAGAAAGAAGAAAAGAAGTAATGAAGACCTCCATAACATGAATTCCTTGCTTAATTATAATTTATTCATTTGTAATCTAGGTTGTATAAGGGTAGAGCTCAACTACCCAATTTGTTTTCGGGTTTGTGCGGTGGTGTACAAATGACCTTTTTTTCATAGCTTTATAAAATGATTGATATTTTGTTTAGCTTGTGCATTAAGATGGCTTATTTTTTTAGTTTCTTCATTGCTTGTATAGATGATAATTAGGCTCTTAGAAAAAAATAAATCTTCTACCAAATTAAATAACTCAAAATTAAAAATAAACAAGTCATAACCTCATTTAAAGCCTAAGTTAAAAATTAAGATAAAAGAATTAGCAACCCCTTAGCTGGATGAGTATTTCTTTTATAACATCATGCATAAAAGCATACTATTACACTCTTGATTTTCACCTTGAGAAACTTGTTTGACCTTTGAGAGCCATGGTGGAAACACACCTTCTCACATTTTGGTCCATAATATTTTCATGCATTAGGCATATGAATCTATAAGATAAAAAATTGTAAATAAAAAAATAAAATGTAATATGTTTTGCATTAGATATAGGTCATTTTTCATACACACCTCCCCTTCTCGCTGATTTTGGTCCATAATCTTATTTCTCATGCATTAGGCATATGAATCCTATAAGCCTGAGTCAAATGATTGTCCAGAAATAAAAATAAAATATAATATGTTTTACATTAGATATAGGTCATTTTCATGCCCTTACATGATCTAGTCTCTTAGGGAGTGAGTTTAAGGACTTAGTCTCTTTCTAAAATAAACAACAACCTAACTATCTTGCATAAAGCATAAGACTTGCTTACATGATTTTAAAATCATAGGAGGAGTTAGTTGGCCGCCACCCCGGGAGGTTGTAAGTCCAAGCAGTCAGGTGGTTTGTCCTCTCTTATGGAGGCAAACCAAATACCCATTTTTTACCTTAGATTTAGGTGCTTTTGGCCTTCGCCAAAGCTCCCTAGATTTAGGTTACTTCTACCTTCTTTGGGCTATAAGCATAAATTCTCACCTCTTAGGCATTTTTATAACCTTGTATTGTGGAATTATAAGCCCTAAACTTCTAATAAAAAATTCAACTCAAACAAATAATTCAATTTCAAAAATATAAAGTCCAACCATAGGATAGTTTAAGATGCTCGCTAAGTTTCCTAGCATCATGAGCATCTCCTACTTATCTTCCTTTAGCTTTGATAATAACTCTCTCTCTTTGATCAATCCAATTTGATCTCCTAAAATAAACTAATCGATTGATAGTCTTACCTTTTGATAGAGACAATCATTTACCTTAATCGAGTGTTCTTAAGGAATCCCTTCCTGGATGTAATTAACTATATTTGCCTAGGAACTTAACAAACTTTAAAATAAACCCTACTTTACTTTTCCATGTAAAGTAGGGGAAGAATCTTTGGTACACATGTAGACCCATTGTCCTTAGGAGTCCTTGTTGAGGTGATTAAGTCCATTGTAGGGTGGTGACTTCTATTTTTTGAGATAGTACACCTCTCCTTAATATCATATGATCACCCTCAATAAGAACATCTGGATCTATTGGTGTCAAAATGCATAAAGAGAATGTATATTTCTATCTTCATTTTATTTCATGGGTGAAGATGGAATACATTTCTTATTAGAAATCTTAAAAATTTCACCATAGATTTTTTTACACTCCAATGGGATGGTTCTCTCCATCTTTAATAAATGATCATTGTCTCCAAGTATCGATTATGGGTTTATATTTTATATGAATCTGAGACAATCCTTTTTTTTCATTGGCACTTAGTTTATTTCATCCTTAAGTTAAGCTAGCCAACATCTTTAGGTTTTAGGACCTCACCCCGTGTTGGTCTTAAAACCCTTGATTCCCAATGGGTGAAAAATAAAGTCTAATAAAAAAGAATTAATTAAAGACTTCCTTTACCTTTTATGGCAAGGAAAGGTTCATTCTAAAATAATAAAGGTAAAATAAATCCTTCATAAAATCTTGCTTTTCAAAAAGAACTCTTTCAAAAATGCACATAATAAAATATTTTGCACAAAAATTTTCCTAAATCACCTTCATCTAACAATCTTCATGATTATTATATGTGGGATCATCTCTACAAGAATAAATTTACAACAATCACATTTTCTAAAAGCACAAATGATCTTCTTCACTCAATTCATTTTGGGTGAAGACCTCATTTTCAAAAAATAAAATAAAATTTCAACAATCATATTTTCGAAAGCATAAAATTTGAATATCATCCTTTCCATTCAATACATCTAAATGTGTTGAATGGATATTACATCTTCAAACAAAATCACAACTTTGAAATTCCACTTAACACATTCCACATGTGTTAGGATGGAACTTTCACATTTTCAAGAAGCACATTTGAAGCCTCTCCATTCAATATACGCACACTTATTGGGTAGGGGTTTCATTTTCAAACAAAATCAAAAATAAATTTTCAAAAAGCATATATGAATATCTCCTTTCAATATACCCAAATTTATTGAATGGAAATTTCATTTTCAAATAAAGTAACATTATTTTGAAATGCCACTTAACATATTTCATATATGATTTAGTTGGGATTTTCTCTTTCGAAAAGCAATAATCACACACAAAATATACATCTTTGGAAAATGAAACATAATTGATTTCCATCTTACATACCTAAATTTGTTAAATGGAAATTTTTTTTTAAAAAAATCAACAAAACAAAATTTTTTAAAACATATTTGGAACTTCATTCTAGCATATCCCATTTGCTAAAGTGAAGTCTCCCTTTTCTAAAAAACAAAATTTGAAACATACTTTTGGAGTTTCATTTAGCATACTCAAATTTGCTAAATGAAATCTCCCTTCCACAAAAATTTTGAAAACATATTTGGAACTTCAATTTAGCATACCCATTTGCTAAAATGAAGTCTACCTTTTCTCAAAACAAAATTTGAAACACACTTTGAATTTTCATTTAGCTCACTCAAATTTGCTAAGTGAAATCTCCATTCCACAAAAAATTTTCAAAATACTTTTGAAACTTCATTCTTTAGCATACCATATTTGCTAAAGTGAAGTCTCCATTTTTTTTATAAATAAAATCAAAACACAAAAATTTTAAACACATCTTGGAATTTCATTTAGCATACTCAAATTTGCTAAGTGAAATTTCCATTTCACAAAATTAAATGGAACTTCATTTTAGCATACCATATTTGCTAAAGTGAAGTCTCCATTTTTAAAAACAAATCAAAATCTAAAGAAACACGTTAGGATTCCCTTAGCATACTTAAATTTGCTCAGGATCTTATTTTTCAAAATGAAATCAAAATTAAAAGAAACACATTAGGATTTTATTAGCATACTTAAATTTGCCAAGAATCATATTTTCAAAAATTTCCCAAAAAACCAAAACACACTTGGATTCCTCATTTTAGCTTGCCCAAATTTGCTAAATGGGAAATTCCATTTCTCTTTTTAAAATCACAAAATGATTCACAAAACAAAGCAAAGAAAGAAACAAAATCCAAATGAATAAAATTGACCTTTACTTTAACATACCTAAATTTATTAAATAAAGGGTCCTCAAAATCAAACTAAAATTCAAATATGGACCTATGGAAGCATCTCTTCAAACAAAAATATTACATATCCAAATTTGTTGAAAGTGGATTCTATGTCCAAAAAATTTCTCTTTCTAATCAAATCTCGAAATCTAATCTAAATTATATGAGCTTGACTTAACATTTTAAAATGTTGAGTATAAGTTCAAAAAAATTCAAAATTCAAGTCATGAATTCAAATTTATTTTCACATTGCACTTTGCTAGTTGTTGATAGAGATATTTATAGATATATGTTTTTCCTTTCCCACGGATGGACGTGATCAGCTTCCCCATTCTAATACACCTCATTTATTTTGGATGAGGTTTTGAGATAAAGGATTACCTATGAGGGCACTCCCCACCACTATATGAGCATGATTGGGCGTCATTCATTGACATGCCCTCAGACTCTGACATTCTCTCATTGAAGAGGAAGGATGGTAGTACTACACTGCTAGATCATTTCCGTGATGCATAGTGTGTTTCTTGTGTCCCTAGTAAGGGCTAGCACCCACTCTTTAGCACCTTCCAAGGGGAAGGCTCCCCTGATCCTAGGGATAGTCTCTCCTACTTTTGAGGTCGAGTCTAGCTCTTACTCTGCCCATCCCACCAAAACTCAGAGGAGGAACAAAAACTGCATGATTAAGCGGTACTATACACGCATCGCCAGAGAGATGGAGACAGCTACATGGTAAGTTGCAGAGGAGTTGCCCACTTTGATTTTCCCACTGGTTACATAAACCCATTCTATCCTCTCTCTAGGTCTGATAGAGAGGATGCTAGGAGGATCCCTACTTCACCTCCACCAGCAGTTCAATTTCAGCCCCGCTATTTAGAGTAGGAGGTCATATGTTGGCCTCCATTCAGTTCTACGTTGGTGGCCTACGGACGATCTGAGTCTAGGGCTCAATTTGACTTGAGATCTATTATCCCTCAGCATGGGGAAGCATCTATGACATGAGAGGGCCAGGGAGGCCCATACTACATTTCATATCACTAGCCGAGAGAGGCGGAGGTTTCCTCTGTAGTCAGCGGCCTCTGCACTCATTGATTTTCTTGATCGATGTGCTATTCATGTCAATCAAACATATAGTATTCTACTTACAGGGGATACTCATCATAGGAGGAGAGCTCCTATTCCGTGAGAGTAGATGGTGTCTCCATCACACCGCTTTATCCCCCGTCCACCGTCGCCCGTTCATCTTTCAGCATCTCTAGTTCCGTCGAAGGCCATGAAGGCCACATCCAGGGAGAATAGGTCCCCGTTGGTGATCCGACTACGACCAAGGGATCCCATTCCATCTACAATCTATATGGTGAGGCGAAGCTCTCACTGACCTTCGCCCCAGGGGGAAGGAATGGCAATCAAGTGGTCTCCTTCACCATCACCAATAGGTGATTTGGAGATGGTTACAACAGTTGCAGAGGGAGGCAACCAGTTGCACCCATGATCATAGAACCTCCTAGGAGTGTCACTCATGAGTGGGAGTGTATATCTTCTAGCAAGTACAACCCTCACAGGGTTGATTCTCCAGTAGAAGAGGTCCGGTGCCTCACAGTGATATTGATCCCACCACTATTCAACCAAAATCATTTGTGCCAGTTCTAACAGATTGTTCTTTAGATGACATAGTGGCTCATTATTTCATACAAAAAAGAGGAGATCTTGGGATACTAGTCTGATGAGGAGAAGACTAGCTTTGATCCCAATGAAGATGATTTGTTGGGGACTCAGTGGGGGTTTGCATGATAGATACTAGGGGATCCCTCCTTAAAGAGCATCAGGCTATGGAAGGTGTTGAGGATGAGCAGGAAGACACAACCCATTCATCCAACACCTCCTAGCACAAATAAAGTAAAGGATCAAGAAGATAGATAGGATGGAGAAGAGGCTCGAGGATCTGATAGCAACTATCTTAGCATTGTAGAACCAAGCCCCAATAGTTCATCCCACCACAGCTGAGACTAGTCTGCCAGAGTTGGTGCATGTCTTGGACCCAACCAAGACTTTACCTCCAACAGAGCAAGGTAGCACCAACATGTATAGGAAGGTAGTGGATAGTACCTCCATACAAAAAAAAAATATCAAGTTTATGGTTTGAGCAGCAGGTGAAGGAAGCATTGCCTCAAGCTCAAGGAGGATCATCAGTTCCAAAGGGTAGACCCTTACCAGAGGAATTTGATGCAATCTAATATCCTAAGAGTTTTGTGCCACCTTCCTTCAAGAGTTTTGATGGCAGTGGAAACCCGAGGTAGCACATCGCCCATTTCAGAGCTAGTTACAATGCTGGTGGTAGTGACGCTTTACTTTTTCATCTTTTAGTCAGTAGCCTAGCAGGGATAGCTTTTGATTGGTATGCTGAACTTCCTATAGTTCAGTAAAGACTTTTGCTGAGTTGGAGAACTCTTTATCAAGAGGTTTGCTAGAGCTCAACAAAGGTCTACTGTTGGTGATCTCATTATAACATAACAACACCTAGGTGAGTCCCTTGTTGACTACATTCTCAGATGGTGTAACCTAAGTATGAAATGCAAACCACAGCTATCTGAATAGCATGCCATTGAGATTATTTTAAAGAATATCCATGGCCTGGCCACCCTCATGCTTAAGGGCTTCACCATTAAAACCTTTGAGAAATTAATCAACAAGGAGGTTAGCTTGCAAGGAGAGGCCAAATAGTTACCTTCTAGACATACAAACAAAGCCAAAGCCGTAGAAGGTATACGAGAAGAAGCGGGGTAGTGACATCAGTGGATAAGGGGAAATAGCTGGCCAGAGAGCAGTTTGAGAGACCTCGTGCTCAGCAGCTGACCCTTCCACCTCCTCTACCACCACCGAGGTAGCCTTACCGGCCACCACAATAGCCTCCATGGCCTACACCACCACCTTCTTAGCCACATCATCAGCAGCAGTGGTCCACATACTCGCCATGAAGTAGCTATGGTCCACCTACTCTTTTGGATAAACTTAACAAGCCTTATTCATTTAAGAGGGAAGTAATCAGGAAGATCTTTAAGAATCTCTTAAAGAAGCTTGATTTTCAACTACCCGAGCCTGGAAGATCAGAGGAAGTGGGCAAAACCATGATCCTAACTTTTTCCCCTACCACTATATGCTAGGTCATGTTTTAGAGGATTGCTTCAAATTTAAGGACTAGAACATAGATTCAAGATTGGTGCTATAGTTATCCTGAAGGAATACCTTGTGGAACAACCATCCAGTTCCATTAGAGTAATCCTTGGGGATACTTATGATCCTTCCAAAATAAAAGAAGGTTGGGATATCTCTTTATCCAAAATCTCTAAAAAGATTGTTTAAAATATCAAGAAACTTTCCTTGCAGGTGCCTGAGTTAGTCAAACCTCAAACATCAAGGAAAGTTTGCAAGTTTCCAGAGCCAACTCAAGGAAAGGGGGAGCTCAGCAGTATTAGCAGCAGCATGTGCTATCCCGGGATAGCCCAGTAGTGCAACCACAGATCGAAGTCTAGCCTCTGGTCCACCATTGCAACTACCACATCAGCAGCTACCACCACTTCAACTAGTTCTTCTTCTACTAGTAGACATCTTGTATCAGCGGATGAGGGAATCAAATCCCTCACCCCTCTTACATTACTTGATTTCTACATTGTACCTCCTATTAAATCCAAGAAATTGAAGAATAATGCTAGCTTGAATTACATGTGTCACTTTTGATGGGTTGTCTGAATCTATTCTTAATAACTCTTCAAGTCTAAATAGCAGCTATAATAATTATCTTCCTCTTTCTAATTTAGAGTTTGACTTTCCTACTCTGAATGCTATGGGTTTTCTTGAGATAGACTTGGAATCATCCAATTTCGAGGGACCCATAGGAGAAGTTGTAGGTGAGCCTGATGTGTAGGTAGAACCTTCCATTACCCTGCCACAAGAGATCACCGAAGTCAACCTACATAGTGGAAAGGTTTTACCTCCTAGGGTAGCACCTCAAGATAGAGGGAAACAAGTCATTGGTATAGAGGATTGAGAAGCCCCTCCATAGGATGCTCCACCCTTGGATATGCTTATGGAAGATCAGCTCAAGGTGGACTACAATGTCCTCTCACATCTAAGAAAGTTGCCATCTAAGCTAAGCATATACGATGCCCCTATCTTATCCAAAGAGATGAGGGAATCATTAATCAAGGCTCTCCTTGATCCTGAGATATGCTTAGCTCAGCTGATCACTTTTGGTGAAGAGGCACATTATTCCAGAGAAGCCCAGGGGATCACTTTCATAGATGAAGACCTTCTTCTGGGGGACAAGGAGCACAACCGTCTCCTCTACTTTAAAGTTGACATAAGTAGATTTAGACTAGCTAGCCAGAGTTCTCATCGATCCAGATGCATCGCTGAACATTATGAGTCTAAAGACCCTTGCCTATTTAAGGATCAACATCTCAACACTTCGAGGAGATCAGATGATGTTGAGAGGATTCAATGAACAAGGTGAGCGAGCTTTAGGTTCCATAGTGTTAACTTTGGAGATAGGTGACTGAAAGACTGAAGCCAAGTTTTACATCATTGATTTGAATACTTCATTCACTGCTTTGCTCGGTAGGCCCTGGATATATTAAAAAAGATAATTCCATCCTCCCTCCATGAGTGCATCAAGTTCAGGAAGGATTGGATTGAGTACTGTGTTAAAGGAGATGAAAAGTCATTTTCAGTTAGAGAGGTTAAGATATATGGTGATGCAACCTACTATCTTCCTCAAAACACCCTTTCTCGTGAACTTGGACAAAACTCAAATTCAAAAGCAAAAGAAAAATAAAATGAAAAAAAAAAGAAAAGGAAAAGAAAAGAAAAGAAAAGAAATGAAAATCCAAGTGAACAAGAAAGGGGAATTGAAGAAGAAATAGATCCCCATATCACATTCCACCCACAGTTCATTCCATCATATGGACATGTGGGTAGGATGACTCAACCTCCACTCAGTGAGGCGAGGCAGCAGGTGGAAGACCGGTTGGCCATCAACCAACAAGGGTTATGTTCCAGCTCATGGAGTACCCTACTATTCACATAGACTTGGAATCAAAGGATGAATCTAATGTGATTAGCATACCACCAACCCTCTCGGTTTCATTGGAGGTGACACTGAATAGCATGAAGACGGCCTGACAAAGCAAAGTATTCAAATCAGATGCAAGTAAAACTATCAAGCAGTAGTTGGGAACCTTAGCTCTAACCTCACTTTCACCCCCAAAAAGTTGAAGGTTTAGTAATTAAGGAAGCCCCTAAGTCTTCCAGTGATATGAAGCTGAAGAGATTCTTTTTGGGATCATCATCCTCAAGTCCTAAAGTTGATGTAGAACTTGAGATAAATTCATTTAAAGAATTAATAGAATTACCATTTGACTTTTACCGTGTTCATAATCTTATACAAAAATGTTTGGTTCTGGTCCAAGCACATGTTAGAGTATTTTGAGAAAGAACAATATATAGTGAGAAGCATAAAAAGAGCACTAGATTCAGATTGTGGGTCCGAAGATGATGACATCGCTTGTTACCAATCATTTGAAGTCAAATAGGTTCTTTTCACACAACACCAACTCTTATGAGGATGTGTGTTTAGAAATATTAGATGATCCAGATGATCTCCAAATGAAAGATGCACAGTCAGAATATGAAGAGGAGATCCACTCAACAATTGACAAACTTAAAGAAATCAACCTCGGGATAGAAGAAAATCCACGCTCGACGTACATCAATTCATTGCTGAATGAAGAAGAAACCAATGACTTAGTTAGGCTATTGACTGAGTTTAAAGACTGCTTTGCATGGAGTTATGAAGAGATGCTTGGATTATCTCCTAACGTAGCAGTCCATAAGCTAGGAATAGATCCTAGTGCTAATCCGATCAAGCGAGCTCCTAAATGCATGTGATTAGAAATTGAACAACAGGTCATTTCTGAAGTCAAGAAACTGATCAATGCTGATTTCATCAAGAAAGAAAAATATCCTACTTGGTTCCAGTGCCATCCCAATTAAGAAGAAGAATGACCAAATTCACATATGCGTCGATTTCAGGGACTTAAATAAGGCATGTCCTAAGGATGAGTTTTCTCTTCCTATACCAAAATTAATGGTGGACATCGCTCATCTCATGCAGTTTTCACTTTCATGGATGGGTCATCTGGCTATAACCAAATCAAGATATCTCATGAAGATGAAAGAAACACTACTTTTTGAACCCCGATTGGAATCTTTTGTTATAGGGTCATGTCTTTCGGCCTTAAAAATGCTGGTGCTATATACCAACGGGCCATGACCTAGATCTTCAACGTGCTCATTCATCATCAGGTTGAGTGCTATGTTGATGATCTAGTAGTCAAGAGTAGAGAAAAGGAAGACCATCTCTTTGACTTGAGAGTAGTTTGAATGGTTAAGATAATATAACCTCAAAATGAATCCCTTGAAGTGTGCATTCAGAGTAGCTTCAGGGAAATTCTGGTTTGTTGTTCGACATCGGGGAATAGAAATAGATCTAGAAAATATTAAAACTATCTTAGAAATGCCACCTCCTAAGAGTTTAACTCAACTTAGATCTTTCCAAGGACAGCTGGCGTATCTAAGATGCTTTATTTCCAGCCTATCGGGGAGATGCAAGCCATTCTCAGCACTTGTCAAAAAGGATGCCAAGTTCTAGTGGGATGGAAAGTGTCAACATGCCTTTGAAGATATTAAGCAGTACTTGATGAAGCTGCTAGTTCTAGTAGCCCCTACCAATGATGAAGGGAAGGAGAGTGCTCTACCTCAACCTTGTCGATCGAAGAAACTACCCACCTATTGAGAAACATTGCCCAGCTTTGATCTTTGCTTCTCAAAAGCTACGACACTTTATGCTATCTCATAAGGTGAACTTGATCTCCATAACTAATCCACTGCAGTACCTCATGACACAGCCAATGCTATCTGGATGTTTGGCATGCTGGTCCATGATCTCTCACAAGTTTGACATTGCATTTGTACTGTGGTAAAGGACAAGGACTAGCGAATTTCTTAGCAACACACCAACTTTCTACTGATTCTCTGCTTAGTGATGATCTCCCTGATGAACAAATCATGAACTTACGGGAGGTTGACAACTGCCGATGGGAGATGTATTTTGATGGCACAGCTTATTTTCATAAAGGGGAAGCACCATGATCTACTCTTCCAGGAAAGCAGGGGTAGGAATAGTTCTCCTAACTCTAGACCGTGATGTGATGAGATTCTCATACTATCTTTTCAACTCCTGCACCAACAATGAAGTCGATATGAGGCTTTGATGTGAGTTATATCATAATGTGTTAAGAGCATCAACATCATTGGGGATTCTCAGTTGGTCATCAACTAGATTGAAAGGTCCTACAAGGTTTTGAAACCCAAGCTTCATCATTACCATGAGTATACCATGAAGCTGTTGGCCCAGATTCCCAAAGTCACCATCTACAAGGTTCTTCAAGTAGGGAATGCAGTAGCAGATGCTTTGGCCAAACTTGCCAAAGAATTATCATGTCTGGAAGATGAGTCCATTCCAGTAAGGGTCCAAAATAGACAAGTCATATCCCTTATTGATGATGAACTCATCGAGAGACTTTCTCTTGAAGAGGAGGATGTCATTACCTATAAGGACGAGGAGCTGGATTGGAGGCAATCATTCATAGGCTATTTGAACACCGGCAAACTACCTCAAGAAAAGTCACAAGTCCATCGTGAAATGAGCTCTCCCATGCTCTGGATGGCACCATGATCATTGACATGGTTACGTTGTTTAGATAAACATAGCGGAATTATAATGAGGTACATTCTGTGTCATAGGCATCAATCCGAAGATGAAGATGAAGATCAGAGACTGGGATACACTTGATGATTATGGATGCTGTAGAGATGTCATCGCTGTCAAGTACACTGTGGTCCTCCACCAACCACCCAACATTCTACTCCCTACATTGTCCTCATGGCCATTCGAGTGTTGGGGTACCGACATTGTGGGTCTGATCGATCCTCCCTCTTCCAAGGGTCATCGGTTCATCTTAGCTGCCACCGACTACTTTTCCAAGTGGGAAAAGGCAATCCCACTCAGAGAGGTCACATCTCAGCATGTGCTTCAAATTTTTAGAAACCATATCGTATATATGTTTGGGGTGCATCGATGAATTATATCCGATAATGGTACTGCATTCAAAAGCACCAAGATCAATAGCTTCACTAAGACATATATAGATTGAGATACCATCTACCCCCTGAGCAAATGGCTTAGCGTAAGCATTCAACAAAACTCATCCAAATACTAAAGAAGACTTGACGATAACAATGGCAACAGATTGAGCAGGTTGAAGCCTTCTTGCCTTCACACCATATACCAAACTCAACAACCCAATTCCCATTTTATTAGTATGGGTCAAGATGTTCTACCTTTAGAAGTTCAACTCCCATCACTAAGGATAACATTGGGTAGCAAGATTACTACAGAGCAGAATGTAAAGTTGTGGTTAGAAGAGCTCAAAGGTTTGGAGGAGAGTCACCTATGGGTGTGCTAGAACCTCGAGTTGTACAAGGCCAAAATGATTCAAGTTCATAACAAGCTGGTTTGCCCTAGGTATTTTTGAGTAAGAGAACTTATGTTAGTCCTAAGGAGACTAATTGTTGCCCGTCGAAAGATGGGAGGCAAGTTTGAACCCACTTGGGAAGGCCCCTATGCCATAGAGAAGGCCTACCAAGGAGGATCTTATTAGCTTATTGATAAAGGGGAACACTGATGCTAATTAATGGCTCTATTTGAAAAAATATTACCCATAAAAGTCATGTTTGAAAATAATTCTATAAATCAATAAAAATTTGATTCTATTTCATCAAAATCTTCTCTTCTTTCGAAGCGTTGTTTGCTTATCTTGCAAATCTACCATGACGTGTTTAGCGTAGGTGTAAGAGTCCCCCATCGGCATCCTTTCCCTCTTTCACAACACAAACACATTCTCTCGGTGCTATTAGAATAGGTGTGAGAGAACCCAAGGGGTATCCTATTTTGATTAGCACAACTAAATTTGGTGTGAGAGAACCCAAGCGATATCCTTTCTTAGTGGGAATTCCTATTTGCCAACCATGGCACCATTTCATGAAAATCCCCTAGCGTGTTTAAGGTAGGTGTAAGAGTCCCTAGAGGTGTCCTATTCCCTTTAACACAAGCACAAAAATAAAAACATTTCTTTTGTCTAGGGCTACTTTGATGTGGGAGCAAGCCCCTTGTGGCACTCACTCATTAGTTGTTTCTAGGGTCTACATACCACCGCTAGTATGTCACCCTCACTTAGTTGGAAGATGAGTCCCCATGCTTTCTTCTTAACTTGATCATTGCAAACCAACGAGTGCCTTGTTAGTATGGTATTTTAGTGCCAAAGAAGCTACATTATGTTAATTTTGTTTAAGAGGATGTGTGTCTTTGAGCTTTCTTCTTGAAGTAATCATCATGATCTGACTAGGTCGAGTATATTTGAGGTTTTAGGATAAGTCCCCAGAGGTTCCTTTCCTCTTGTCTACATTTGAGTTGATATAAGTCCTCATTCACTTAGTAGTTGCAGGTCGATAGACTGTCGAGAGATATACTATCCCAGAATCGCCCATTATAGGATAAATGTGAGTCCCCAGTTTTCTTTCTAGGTTGATTATCAAAGATGCACCTTAGGTTGGTTGATGTTCACTATGCTGACAGCGACTCACCCAGTGGATACACCACTCTTGATAGATGTGAGTCCCTGTACTTTCTCCTTGAGTTGGCCACCGAATACCTATTTAATATGTGACTAGCCATGTCATCTTCTCCAGGGTTTTGGATTAAGCCCTTAGCTGCCCCTCTCTATGCGGGCATTCTATTTGGATCATGTCCTTTGCGACCCCATTTAGACACTACCTAGGTTACCCTTGGATTGGACAGTCCCCCTTTCCTAGTAGCCACCCTATGGTTAAATTATTTAGCGCATTCTCTTTGGTTCAAGATGAGATGTCTAGGCGATATAAGCTTCTTCTCAATTTGATGCAAACCAACAGGGTCCATGATAAATAAACTAAACAAAACAAATTAATTAATTCACTTTTGGATTAGGAATTCAATCCCCCAAATGTCCCCTTTTTCCAAGCAGACATCCTATCTTTAGAGTAGTCAGAACTCCTATAAATTCACTACTTGAGTTGAGATAAATCCTTGGTACTCACCGTAGTCGCCCCTTATTGTTCAATCTATTTTTGCCATAGTTTAATCATTCTTCTTTGGAAGATGTAAGAATATGATGCATTCTTTCTAGCATGAATGTCACAAATTGACAATAGCCCTAGGTTAGGTTTGATTTGTTGCCCAAAGCAACCAATCACCTCGGTGGTCTTTTGTAGTGAAAGATGTGAGTCCCCAGCTTTCTTCCTTAAATCATTGCAAATTGAAAAGGTGCTCCTTTGGATAGTTTTCCCATCGTCGAAACTACTCCTTTGGTTCAAGAATCAGATAGGTCTAGGTTGATATAAGCTCCTTCTCAGAGTGATCCATTGCAAACCGATGGAATCCATCAAAATAAACTAAAATAATGAAATTAATTTTTAATTTTGTGATTTAAGTCCCCTGCATTCACTCTAATAGTCCATCGGTTCATTTGTTTAAAGCAACCGATCACCCCAGCAATTTCTTATTTCTAGGAGATGTGAGTCCCCACGCTGTCTTCTTAAGGCTTGACCATTGCAAACCAAAGGGCATCCCTTGGTTGGATAGTCTTACCTTGTGGTTGGTAGACTACTCCCTTTGGATTGGTAAATAATAGTCTAGGCTATGGCTACTTGTAGTCCATCGCAAACTGATGGGACCAATCAAAATAAATTAAAAATGAAATTAATCTTGACTATCTTTGAGTTGATCTAAGCCAGCAGGATTCACTCAATAGTCAGCCCTAGGTTGGGTTCGATCCGTTGCCTTGCCAATGGATCACCCAAGCAACTGGTCCATACTTTGGAGGATGTAAGTCTATTATGCTTTCTTCCTAGTACAACTGCTGCACATTGCAAGGCATTCCCTTTGGTTAGTTAGTCGTACTATGTGTTTAGTAGACTACCCCTTTGGATTGGTAAATCTGAGTTAGGTCCAGCCTTGGTTCTACGCGATCCATCTAAACCAGGTCCATTTCAAAATCCGAAATTAAAAATTTAAAACAAACAAAATAAAAACAATCAATCCAAAGCCAATCTTTTGGTTCTCCTCAATGAAATACAAATCTTTCTAACTCTCAAGCTGATCTAGAATTCTAATTTAGATTTCACAACCTCCTTGGGATGACTTGAAGTTGCCTCCCTAGTGGAGATTTCACGTATCTATCCCTGGAGTCAAAACAACACAATTAAATAAATTGAAATAAAATTTAACCCTCTTCCCTAGTGGAACTTAATTAAACAAATCAAATTTCTCCCCAGTGAGACTCAAGTCAAACCTCTCATCCCCTTATGGATGACTTGAACTTGCTTCCTAGTGGAAGGTTCACATACTCTATCCCTAGTGGATTCCTCCTTCCCTCTTATGTCCTGACAAGTAGAGCCACATTGCACTAAGTTCTAGATTTATTCTACACCTTGGGTTAGGAGTAGACCGTTTATGTTAGTGCTTGTGATCGTTCGGTGTTGTTGATCATTTCGGTCAACACCAATACATGCGGTGTTCATTGTCAGTCACACCACACCTATTGGCCCTTTATTGACCTCATTTTTAGGATGAGCTCTCAACCCTTCCATCTTAAACATATGTCTCCTCTTAGACTTTAAGAGATCCCTAGTCTTAAGACACATCTAGTGATTAGGTGGACACTCAACCTAACCCTAGAGACTTAGAAGAGTTAGCCATAGGAATAGGTCATGCCTTAGGGGTGTTAGGAAAATTTTCCTACCCTATAGCATGAATCACATTCCTCACTTCCTTCCTTCAAGTCAAACTCCAAATTGAATCAACATCAAACCTAAATCAATTCTAGCTTAATTGATTTTCTCCAAACTCAAATCAATGCCACATGATTGAAACCCATGATTGAAACTTATGATTGAAATCCAAAATTCAATTCCAAGTTCAAATCTTTCCATAGTCCTTTAATTCACTCTTAAGGACTTAGCTTAAATCAAGTTCAAATCAATTTAAATTCATGAAATTTTCACATCCCATTTATATTCTCATTTATATTCACATATATAAATGAAATATAAATTGAAATCAATCAAACTAAACCCAAAATTCAAAATCTTTCCTAAGTCCTTTAATTCCCTCTCAAGGACTTAGCCTAAATCAAGTTCAAATCACTTCAAATCCTTGGAATTTTCTCATAACCCATTTATATTCTCATTTATATTCACAAATATAAATGAAATATAAACTCAAACAACCAAAACCAACTCCAAAAATCAAACTCAAATTCAATCAAAATCCAACCTAAGCCTTTCAAGTCAAAATCTTGAACTTAGCCAAATCAATTTCAAGTCAAGAAACCCTTGATTTTTCTTCATGATTCAATCAATGCTTCAATTATGAATCCAAATATAAACATAAACATCAATCACCAAGCCAAAACTCAATTCAAAAATCAAACCTAAATCAAACTCATGTTCACCCCTTGAACTTGAAATTGTCAAATGAATCAAAACCCATTTGACCTCAAACCACTTGCAAATGGATTTATATTTCAATCATAAGTCCATATGTGAGTTCAATCAAACTCCAAATCAAGCTCGATCAAGTATTTGACCCACTTAAAGCTCACTTGACCCAAAGTGACCTAAAGTACCTTATGAGATCAAATTTCAACCTAACCAAATTGGATTGAACTAAGCCCACCTAAGCCTCTCATCATGATCAACAATCATCATGAGATGATCAAGCACTCAAATTGGGTCAAACCAAGTCAAATATATGGGTAGTCAACACTTAGACAAAATGAAACCCAACACAGCCAAAATCCACCATAGGCCAATTGATTGAAACTAATGATCTAAGTTCATTCATGATCAATGTTTGAATTGACCAAGTCAAAATTTGCTAACCTAGCCCAATTGACCACTTGACCCAAGTTGACCCAACTTGACCTAAAAAGTCAAAATGTGTCACTACTTGATCTAAGCCAAATTGATTGAAACCAATGGGTCAAGTTCATTCCAAAATGATTGTTGAACTTGATCAAAGCCTCAATTGGCCAACTAGACCTAACAGAGCCCAATTGACATTGAACCAAACTTGACCTAAAGGGTCATATTGAGCCAAACTCAGATATAAACTAAATTGATTGGAAACAAAGATACCAATCCATTTCATATGACCAACCAAACATGAACCAACCCATGACCTAACCCAAATAGGTCAAATGGGTCAATTTGGTCAACTTGACCCATTTGACCTAAATGAACTCAATTGAACCAAAACCAAATATAAACCAAATTGAATCAAATCAAAGCCACCAAAATATTTCAAATGGTCATATGAACTTGACCCAACCGTTAGTTTGACCCAATTTGACCAATTGGTCAACTTGGCATAAGTTGACCCATTTTGACCTAAATAGTCGACATGTGCCAAATCACATCAACTAACTCCAAATTCAGTGAAAGTTAGCCTAACCCATTTTTCAAACATAACAAACATATTAAAATTGAAATCCAAGCCAAATGCCCTTTTTACCCCTAGGTCAAAGGCCAAATCCACTTGGAATTTGGTCAAATCCTCTCCATAATCACTAGGCACCCTCTTAATGGATCAAGTGAATAGTGGGGAGTGTGGTGCATGCAAGACAATATTTTTGGGTCAGCCCAACCTAGCCTAATGCATGAAATTAAGCACATGGAATCCCTCCTCGACTTGATTTATGCACATGCAAGCTCCACCACTCCACTCCTCTGGCCAAATCGATTGCAAGGACACCCTAAACGGCCTACAAACCCACTCAAGGTGGCCAATTGGATCAAAATTGAAAAGGGAAGCTAGGTCATCCGATTACTCAAGGGGGAAATATACTCCCCCTAATTTGAATTCATTTCAATAGTCCTCAATTCGATTGAGTAATAGAAAGCCAGAGGAGCCTTTGCCAAGTTATCCCAAGCATCCTAGAGTGAAATCAACTTCTGTAATTTTGGATTTACTTAAACCAAAAATAAGAGAGCTCCATTGAAATTCAAACTTACTCCACACTTGAAATCAACCAAATTCCTATTACAAGCTTCATCCGGGGGCTTGATCGAACTCACCCAAGCTTTCACACAAGTTCCAAAGGAAAAGGAGGAGTCATCTTGATCAAGATCGAGCTCAAGTCAAGGTGGAGTTGGCTTCTAGAAGGACCTACCCAATTTCAACATCTCTGGACTTCAACAAAGCTTGTCTCCACTAATGACGCTTTTCTAATGGAATCGAGCGCTGGTTATCACCTTCGGCGAGGTTAGTCATTAACTTAAGCATAATTTCAATATAGTTTGGTCCTTTGTGAAGTGAATTTTAATCCCATGAAAATCTAGTCATTAGATGTGTTTTCCTTTGTGCTGAGATGGTGTGGGTAAGTTTTGGGAACAATCCGAGCTCAATCGAGCTTGAATCATTCCTTAGAAGATGGATGGTGTCCATTCTTCACAAAGTGATACAGGGAAGGATCATAGGCCATCCATCCGTGCAATTTGGATGGAGGGTCGTGATCAAAGACATGTAGATCCATGTTTTAATCCCTTAGATCCACGGCTTTAACCTCAGCCATCCGATCCTTGATCGGATGAATGAGGAGAAAGCGCTATGATGTGACAACTTTAATTGCCATCATGCCATGTGGAAGCGATGCCATGTCGCCGTCCTTGCGATGGGATTAGACATTTAATTAGGTGATTAAATCACTAATTAACCATGGAAACTTCATAAATTCATATCTAAGCCTAGAAAAATAAAACAAATTGAAATAAATTGCATTGGATAGATAATTGAACATAGAATATTCTAAAAATGATTCAAATGGATTTCGAATAGTGATTTTCTCTAGATTTGGGTTTTATTGGGATTTTTATTTTGCCAATTACCCTCTAATTACTCCACTGATTAATTCCAAACTTCTTGTGCATAATTAGTGGGATGACTCCTTCCTCACCTAATTTTCTTGGGATTTATTTGTGGCTAAATTATAAGAATTGCTAGTTCATTCCTTAATCACTCCCTTAATGTAATTAAGCTTAATTAAGGGTATAATTAGTGGTCTAACCCTCTGATTGTGTCAATTAAGTTTTGTTTAAGTGAATATGAGGTTTAGGGAATAATTTTGGGATACTTTCCTTAAGATATTCCCTAACCCCCTTATTCCTTAATCCAACCTTAATTATGGGTTAATTCAATAATTACCCCCTTAATTACTTTCATAAAATTCTAAAACTTTCCAAAACTCAATTAATTTATCTTGGGTTGATTCTTAGGTGTTGAAGAGTCTAAGTACAATTAAGAAAATCAAAACTCAACTGACATGTATGAGAGGTGTTATGAAATTACTTAAAATAAACCCCTTAGCTTAATTAATTCTTAATTATGAGCCAATTGCATTAGGTACCTTTCTTTCTTAGGTGCATTTCAGATTTAAATTCATTGTGTGGTTTTATGTCATCTCATTGGCTCATAATTATTTGATTAGCTATGCTAAGGTGGTGTACGTAAGGAGTAATTAACACACTTAAGTCATACCTTAACCTAAGCAACATATTAAAATCATCTAATAATCTTAAGAACAAAATAAATCAACAAAAATATGTGGGAATGGGTTAGGAGCAGTAAACTCACCTCATATTTCTCAAATTAAATCAAACTCAAAACACAATTAAACCTTCCTTAAAAATAATTTGATTTGCTTTAAGCTTTCTTATTTCATAGGTTTGTTTTTAAAAATTAATTGGGTGAATGTGTTTACATGCTTTCATCACTTTAGTTCTTTCCTAACAGGCTAGATGTGTATGTCATACGAATTTCATGCATTCATACCGTTTAAAAAAAATCAAATCTGAAAAATGAAATATTTTCTTTATGTCAAATTGGATGTTTTGGCTTAAGTAAAATATGATTGGATATTATCACTATTAAATTCAAAAATATTTTCAAAATCTATAAATCAAACATCTAAAACTGAAAGTGTGCTATTTATAATTATTTATAAGCTTGCATGTGGATATAAATATGAAGATGTGCATTGTGTGGCTCTCCTTCTCTTTTATTTTGGCATAGTTTTGAATAGGATTTGATAAAGTGTATAGTTTATTTGAAAAGAACATAACACTTACCTAACCCAATTCCTATCCATTGCTATGCTATTACCTAAGAAGGATATCTACACTTGTATATATAAATTGCATAAACAAAACAAATAAATAAATATAAACTTTTTTGCATCTTTCTTTTTCCATTAATTTTTTTTGTACATGTTTGTATTTATGGAAAGTGGTATATTAGTCTGGACAATCCTGGGGTTGCAAGGCTTTAAGTAGCCATAAGTAGGTCTTTTACCTTACACCCCTGGTGCTAACAATAGCGCCATACTCACTTATGCCATTTATACATATTCATGTGTATGTGAATAATGGATTAAAGAAACCCCTCTTTTCTATTTAATGAAAATCATGCATCATTAAGCATTCCAATTTTCTTAAGTATCATTTCTTAGCATTCATTATAAAGTGTGCTAAACATTCCCATTTGTATGTATAGATATGCTTAGGATGCATCCATATGCATGTTATACATGTTAGGAAAGAAATGAAGTGATGTGTGTTTTGTGATATCAATTCACATTACTTAATCTTAAAATGTCTTTCTTTTTGAATAGGTTTTTTTTAGGGAAAATCTAAATATAGTGTTAATTAAAACACATAATAAAATATTCACTAAATAAAATCAAATATGAATCTACTTTAGAAATTACTTAAGGTAGGGAAGGAAAGAGAAGTTCTCTTCTCTTTTTCGTATCTTTAAAACTTAGTGCTTAATTGTAGGATTCACTTAAACAAAATCAAAAATACAAAATAAAATTAACCCAAATCAACTAAACAACTTAAATGAAATTTCCCATTTAAGTTGAATGTCTTCATACTTAGAAAATTTAAGCTTTAAAGCCATAGCTAAGCATACCACACAAATCTTTTAAAGCATACACAATAGGTTAAGTCACCACTTCTAGCTTTAGTTTAGGACGGTGCATGGCTTGATGTTTGCTTTTGTTTTATGATGTATTATTTATAGTCTAGATGTTAGGGTGAATGTGCGTAGAATGAATGGTAGGACAATTTAGTTTAATCATTATTTTATGGGATTATGCTTACGGGACTGTAATAAAAATATAAATGCTTTTGTTGTGCAGGTGCTTATACCCCTAAGAATAATCCAATAGGCCAGATGGACTTGGTTACCCATGTGTGGGGGTGATAAGTCTAATATACATGCTTGGGATTTGTATAGTTTGTTTAGCTAATCTCTATTTTATAGGTGTTAGTTAGATTTACTTTTCCTTTCCATGTACCTTTTGTAATTTTTAATTTGGGATGAATGTTATGGGGAATTAGATGAGCATTGGTCATTAGATTACATCTTATGTACCATGTGAAGCCTTTGGAGCAACCACCTTCCAACCATCCAAAAGAAGAAACCAAAAGAAAGAACCAAAAGAAGAAAGTAGAAAGAAAAAAGAAGAAAGAAGAAAAGAAGAAATGAAGACCCCCATAACATGAATTCCTTTCTTAATTGTAATTAATTCAATTGTAATCTGGGTTGTATATGGGGTAGAGCTCGGCTACCCAATTTATTTTGAGTTTTTGCGGTGGTGCTCGACCACAAACGGCCTTTTATTCTTTTGAGTTAGCTTTATAAAATGATTGATGTTTTGTTTAGCTTATGCATTACGATAACATGTTTTCTTAGTTTCTTCCTTACTCGATGTATGGCCTAGATGACAATTAGGCTCTTAGGGAAAAATAAATCTTCTACCAAATTAAACAACTCATGACCTCATTTAAAGCCTAAGTTAAAAATCAAGATAAAAGAATTAGCAACCCTTTAGTTGGATGACTATTTTCTTTTATAACATCATGCATATAAGCATACTATTACACTCTTGATTGGAGGGCTTCCACCTTTGCCAGAGAAACTTGGCTTGACCTTTGAGAGCCATGGTGGAAACACACCTCCCCTTCTAGCTAATTTTGGCCTATAATTTTATTTCTCATGCATTAGGCATATGAATCCAATAAGCCTTAGTTAAATGATTGTCCATAAATAAAAATAAAATGCAATATGTTTCACATTAGATCTAGGTCATTTTTCACACCCTTACATAATATAGTATCTTAGGGAGTGAGTTTGAGGACTTTATCTCTTTCTAAAATAAATAACAACCTAGCTATCTTGCATAAAGCATAAGACTTGCCTACATGAATTTAAAATCGTAGGAGGAGTTGGTGGCCACCCCTGTGAGGTTGTAAGTCCAAGCGGTGTGGTTTGTCCTCTCTGGAGGCAAACCAAATACCCATTTTCACCTTAGATTTAGGTCATGCTTTTGGCCCTCACAAAATCTCCCTAAATTTAGGTTCTGAGGTTGCTTCTCCCTTCTATAGGCCATAAACATAAATCCTCACCTCTTAGGATTTTCCATAACCTTGTATTGTGGAATTAGAAGCCCTAAACTTCTAATAAAAATTCAACTCAAATAAACAATTCAATTTCAAAAATATAAAGCCCAACCATAGGATAGTTTGAGATACTCTCTAAGTTTCCAAGCATCATGAGCATATCCTACTTATCTTCCTTTGGCTTCGATAATAACTCTCTCTTTGATCAATCCCATTTGATCTCCCAAAATAAACTAATCGATTGATAGTCCTACCTATTGAAATCTTTGGAGACAATAATTATTTACCTTAATCGAGAGTGTTCTTAAGGAATCCCCTTCCTTAGGATGTAATTAAGTATGAGGGCTTGCCCCTGTAGGGAACTTAATGAACCCGATTTAAAAAAAACCCTACTTTATTTTTTCCATGTAAAGTAGAGGAAGAATCTTTGGTACACATGCAGACCCATTATCCTTAGGAGCCCTTGTTGAGGTGATTAGGTCCATTGTAGGGTGGAGACTTCTATCTTTGAGATAATACACCTCTCCTCAATGTCGCACCCAATCACCCTCAATAAGAACATTTGCGGATCTATGTGGTGTAAAAATGCATAAAGAGAATGTATATTTCTATCTTCATTTTATTCCACATAGGGTGATGATGGAAGCATACATTTCTTTTGGAAATCTCTTTAAAATTTCACCACATAACCCCTTAGCTGGATGTTGTATTACTCTTCTCACATCATGCATAAAAAGTATTTTGTTTCACTCTTGATTGGAGGGCTTCCACCTTTGCCAGAGGACTTGGCTTGACCTTTGAGAGTCATGGTGAAAATACACCTCCTTGTCTTATTGATTTTGGCCCATAATCTAATTTATCATGCATTAGGCATATGAATCCTAAAGCCCATGTCAAACTGATTGTCCAAAATGAAAATAAAACATATGAAAATTTTGTATTAGATTTAAGTCATTAAAATCATGCCCTACATGATCTAGTCTCTTAGGGAGTGTGTTTAAGAACTTAATATCTTTTCTAAATGAACAACAATCTTGCTATATTGCATAAACATTTAACTTGCCGACATGTTTTAAAATCGTAGGAGGAGTTAGTTAGCGGCCACTCCTAGGCGATTATAAGTCCAAACGGTCGGGTGGTTTATCGTCTCTTGTGGAGGTAAACCAAATGTGATTTTTGCCTTAGATTTAGGTCATGCTTTTGGTCCTCGTTAAAGCTCCCTTGATTAAGGTTTAGAGGTTGCTACTTCCCTTTGCGGGCTACGAGCATAAATTCTCACCTCTTAGACATTTTTAATGATCTTGTATCATGGAATTATAAGTCCTAACATTTTAATAAAAATTCAACTCAAATAAATCAATTCAACTTCAAAAATATAAATCCCAACTATAGGATAGTTTGGGATACTTTCTAGGCTTCCTAGTATCCTATGCTTCCCTTACTTATCTTCATTTGGCTTCGATAAGAACTCCCTCCTCTTGATCGATCCTATTTGACTTTCTAAAAATAAACCAATCGATTGATAGTCATACCTTTCAAAATATTTGGAGACAAAGATGATTTACCTTAATCGAGAGTATTCCTAAGGAATCCTATTCCTTAGGATGTAATTAACTATGGGGGCTTGACCTTGTAAGGAACCTAACGAACCCTCTTTAAAATAAATCCAGCTTTACTTTTCCATGTAAAGTAGGGGAAGAATCTTTGGTACATTCCAAAGACCCATAGTCCTTAGGAGTCTTTATTAAGGTGATTAGGTCCATTGTAGGGTGGTGAGTTCTATCTTTCAAGATAATACACCTTTCCTCAATACCGTACCCGATCACCCTAATAAGAACATCTACGGATCTGCGTGGTATTGCAATAAGGTGTTATATATTTCTATTTTCATTTATATTTTCTTTTCCAAAGGGGGATAGATGAAGGCAAGGATATCTATAATAAATTTGCACCACAATGCCCAAAGTTTGTTGAATGGAGACTCTATTTTTCAAATAAAATCATGACATAAAATTGAAACTCCACTTAGCATATTTCACATGTGCTAAGTTGGAGTTCCCTCTTTTCAAAAGCAAATATCACACACAAAATCAAAGCATATTTGAACTCCATTTGACTTACTCAAATTTGTAAAATGAGAGTTCCTTTATGGAAAAATCAAACCAAATTGAATTTTATTTAACATACCTACATTTGTTAAGTAGAATTCCTCTTTTTCAAAATCTTGAAAATCAAAACACATTTGAAGTCCATTTGACATACCCAAATTTGTCAAATGAGAGTTTCATTTTCAAAAATCAAAATAAATTGAACTATATTTAACAAATAAATTTGTTAAATAGATTTCCCTCTTTCAAAATCATAACACATTTGGACTCCATTTTACATACCCAAATTTGTCAAATGAGAGTTCTACTTTTCAAAATCATTATCAAACAACAACACATAAAATAAATTGAACTCTATTTAGCATACCCACATTTGTTAAATAAGAGTTCCCTTTTTTCAAATCATAACAAAATAACATATGAAGCACATTTGGATCCTACTTAACATACTTAAATTTGTTAAGTAAGAGTCCTATTTTCACAACAAACATATATCAAACACATTTGGCATCTACCTAGCATACCTAAATTTGTTAAGTAAGGGCCCCATTTTAAAATCAAAACAACATATATTACACACATAATAAACAATCACATCAAACAAAGATGTTTTCACAAAATTTTCAAACATGTAATTGAAACCTTTTAGCATACCTAAATTTTCTAAGAAAATGTTTTCCAAATCAAACCTCAAAAAAACATACAAAATATATATCTCCAACATCTCTTCTAATATTTGAACCCTGCTTAACATACCTAAATTTGTTGAGTATTGGTTCTAAATCAAAATCTTATGGCAAAGTCTTTCCTCAAACATAAAAAATCTCTCCAAAATTGAATGGACTCTAGTTAGCATACCGAAATTTGTTAAGTGTGGGTTCAAATTTCAAGCCAAATCTAAAGGTCAATGATTGAAAATAAATATCAAATCAAGGGTCTAACTCCGTTATGTTTCAACAAAAGTGGTGATTTCAACACATTTAGTCCTTTCCCGTCCCCAGCAAGTGCAATTACTATGGCTTCCGACAAGTTCATCTTTTCTTTCCTGATGGGTGTGGATTTGGCATTGGATCAGGCCATACACACCTAGGCCAAAACTCATTTGATCCAGTTCGGCCATGGCTTCAAGGCCATCAGGAGTCCTATGAGGGCCCTCACGTTAGTAGGGAGGAGGTGGCGGAGACGGCTCACTTCTTTTGACATTCCATCGACCTTGAGTTCTCCTCAGAAGAAAGGTTCCCATGGTCACCGATTATCGATTCAGTTCGTTGCTCGTGCATGTTCAATCGGTTGTCCCTGCCATAATTCCAGTGAGGGCTACTACCTCCTCTTTGATCACCTCGAAGGGGAAGGCTATCTTGGCTTTCGAGATATTCTTCCCTAACATTGAGGTAGGTTCTTGCTCTCACTCTACCTTGCTCACCCACACTCAGTGCCACAACAAAAACAAGAAGATGAAGTGGCACCATGAGTGAGAAGCTAGAGAGATTGATGCTACCTCCCACATTGTTGAGGAGTGTTATCCTCATGGGACCTCTCCACTCTTGAGTGGTAGCAGGTTCCACCCCCTCTCAGCTTTAGATGGAGAGGAGAATTACATGAGGATCACTACATAGCATCCACCACCAGCACACTTTGAGGTACGACAAGGGAGCAGAGGAAGCCCTATGCTAGTTTTAGGAGAGTTCTTTGCCAGGTTGGTAGAGCTTATGGATGCTTAGAGTTTTGCGCATTATTTGATTTGAAGTCCATGATTCCCAGGAGTGTAAGTGACTAGATCCATAAGGAGAGAGCCTTGAGGTTTGTGTTATAGCTCAAGTGGGTAAGAGAGAGAGGAGGGAGGAATGCCCAGATGGTGATTGCCACCCTGTCAGGTGATCATTCAAACATCATTATCCTCATGGGAATAGTTTGACACAGAAGGATATCTTCGCCCAAGAGGTAGTCAGTTTCTTTGCCATCACATCGCTCTACTCACCGTCCACCATGACCCATCTAGCTTATAGTATCTACCATCCCCGCTAAACTTTAGAAGCCCCTATTTAGGGAAATACCATCTCCATTGGTGATCCAACTATGGCCCAAGGATCCTGCTCCATCTATTCCACCTGCTGAGGTGTGATCGAGCTCCCCTACTCGATCTTCTACCTCTACCGTGGTTAGGAAGGAGTGGTGACCCAAGAGTGTCATGGTCACACCACCTCTACCAATTTAGAGGGAGAGAAGGGAGGGGACACAGACATAGTCCCCATGTCAGTTGAGCCAGTTAGGGAGTGCACCCTGCCAGCACAGTGCATTTAATATATATAATTAGTAGAGCACAATCCTGCGATCAGTCGATAGCTAGTCTACATTCCCGTAGAGTCAGGAAAGATAGATGACTATTCTTTAGATGATATCATTGAGGACTATCACACTGTAGCCAAGCAGATTATTGGCAGTGATCACTTGGACCAAGAGGAGGATAGAGTCTGCTTTGATCCCGATGAAGATGACATGTTAGATGACACAGTCCACATGGTCGACACACGAGGGTCCTTACAGAGGGATCATCATAGCCAGGAAGGTGTCATGTTAGAGGAAGGTGACGCTTCTCACTCGGCTTAACACCTCTTCCACCAGCTCAAGAAGAAGAATGATCATATAGATAGGATGGAAAAGAAGGTTGAGGAGTTGATGGCAGTGGTCTTAGCATTACAGAACTCAGCCCCAATCTCATAGCCTTCTCTTATAGTAGTCGATCGGCCAGAGTTGGTACATATTTTAGACTATCCTAGGTGCACTCCTGCAGATGATGATGCTAGTAGCTGAAGGTCATAGATGACACCTCCATGCATGAAAAATGCATCAAGCATATGGTGGAATAATAGGTGAGGGAAGCAATGACGCAAGCCAAGTGGAGCTTATTCATTCTAAAGGGTAGATCATAACAGAAGAAAATTGATATAGTTTAGTACCACAAGGGTTTTGTACCAGCTTCCTTCAAGATCTTTGGTAATGGGAACCCATGATAATATATTGCACATTTTAGTGCCGACTGTTGCGACACCAGTGGTAGCGACACACACTTGTTAAAACATTTTATCAGTAGCTTAGCACAGGTTGCATTTGATTGGTATGTCGAACTGCCAAATAAGTTGGTAAAGACTTTTGCTGAGTTGGAGCACCTCTTCATCAAGAGGTTTGTTGGAGCTCAGTAAATAGTGACTGTAGGCGACCTCGTTGTAATAAAGAAAAATCCCAATGAGTCCTTGTTGATTATATTCTCAGGTAGCGCAACTTTAGCATGAAATGTGAGTCATAGTTGTCCGAATAGCATGCCATTAAGATTCTTCTCAAGAATATCCATGGTCCAGTCCCATTCATGCTTAAGGGTTTTACCATCAAAACATTCAAGAAATTAATCAACAAGGCGGTTAGCCTGTAAGAGAAAGCCAAAAAGTTGCCCTTACTGGACCAATCATCTCAGCCCAAGCCATAGAAGGTGTTTGAGAAGAAGCCAGGGGTAGTTGTGTAAGTGGACAGACGGAAGCAGCTAGTTAGAGTCCAATATAAGAGACCCTGAGCACAATAGTCTCCTTTGTCACCTCCTTTGCCATCACCTCAGCCATCATATCAACCACCACAATGGCGACAACAACCATTTTCACCACCTCAACAACCTACCCAGCGGTTGTACTCATATCCACCTCCGGGTACTATCCACCTACTTTCGATAGATTGAACAAGCTATATTCATTCAAGTGAGAGGTAATTAAGAAAATCATTAAGAACATCTTAAAGAAACATGACTTTCAGTTATCAGAGCCAAAGAGGCGGAGGAAGTGGGCAAGAGTAATGAACTTAGCTATTGCCCCTGGCACCGCATGTTAGGCCATGTCTTAGAGAATTGCATTACTTTTAAAGATTGGCTTGAGTGTTGCTACAAGTTGGGAGCATAGTTATCCTTAAAGAATACTTATTTGAACAACCATCCAGTTATATTAGAGTAATCATTAGGGTTATTTGCGATCCTCTTAAGACCAAAGAAGGTTGGGATATCTCTTTATCCCAAACCTCTAAAAAGATCATTTCTAAGATCAAGAAATTCTTCTTGTAGCACTCAAACCTCCAAAATAAAAGAAGGTTTGCTAGTTGTAATGGACAACTTGAGGAAGGTGATAGTCCAACAACAACAACGGCTCACCATACTTTCGAGATAGTCCATTAAACCACCATCAGTCGCTCCACTATTGCACTACTACTTTCTTCTAGTAGCTTCTCCTCTACCGGTAGGAGCATTGTATTAGTGGACAGAGGCATTAAATCATGTACTATGCTTACTTTACTTGATTTCTATCATGTACCTCCACCCAAAAATAAATCAATGAAGAAAGCATATTCTACTTATATCTTGTCCACTTATGATGCTCTTAATTTCATTCCTATTGAAAACTCTCCAAGTCTTGAAAATAATAATATCTTTAGTAATTGTAATCCCTTTCTTTCTGATTCAGAGTCATAAATTCCTTCTCCGAGTCAATCGGGTTCACCTCTTGAGATTAACTTGGAGTCAACCGGCTTTGAGATTCTCATAGGAGAAGTTGTAGGTATACCCAATGAGAAGGTAAAACTTTTCACAAATTCATCATTCCATGAAGTCACTGAAGTCACTGTACAGTGGCAAAGTTCTACCTCCTAGCATAGTACCTTAGGATAAGAGGCAAGTCATTGGTTTTGAGTAGATAGCCCTCCAAGGATGCTCCACCCAATGATATGCTTGTGGAGAATTAAGTCAAAGTTGATTATAATGTTAGCATCTTAGAAAGTTGCCAACTAAGTTAAGAATATACGACACCCTTATCTTATCCAATGAGATAAGGGAATCTCTAATCAAGGATCTACTTAATCGAGATATGCTAACTACATCGAAGAGGAGGCACACTACTCAAAGGACATCTTAGGAGTTACATTCAGTGATGAAGACTTACATCTAGGGATGACCGAGCATAACCACCATCTTTACATTATAGTGGATGTTGGCAGATATAGGCTATCAAGAGTTATGGTCGACCAAGGTGCATCAGTCAACATTATGACCTAAGAATCTTTACCTACTTAAGGATTGACATGTCCAAACTTCAAAAGGAAAGGATGATGTTGAGAAGATTCAATTAACAAGGTGAGAGGGCTTTCCATGTGTTGAGATAGATATGAAGACTAAAGTTTCACTTCATAGACTCTGATACATCTTTCAATACTTTGCTTGGGAGGCCATGGATACATGAAAACAATAAAGTTCCATTCTGTCTACATCAGTGCATGAAGTTCATGGAGGTGGAATTGAGTATTGATCAAAGGAGATCTCAAATCATTCACAGTTAATGAGGTCGGGATATATGAGGATGCAGCCTATTACCTCCCCCAAAATTACCAAGTACATTCTCATGATCTTAGTCAAGATCCCCATGAGGGACAAAAATAAAGAAAAGAAAAAAAAGAAAAAAAAAAGAAACAAAAAATAAAAGGGAGCGAGACACGAACTCAGGGGAAGATGTAGAGCCTGCCATTAGATTCCACCCATAGTTCGTTACTCCATTTGAACACATGGGTAGGATGACCCGACCTCCAGCAGTAGAGGAAGAGGATAGTTCAGAGGTAGCCCTAGAGTAGAAAGCCACCCTGTTGGTCACCCAATAAAAGGTATGTACTAGCCACCAGGAGTACACTTGCTATTCATATAGACTTAGAATCTAGTTTAGAGGATGAGTGTTATGTAGTTAGCACACTAGCCATCTCTTTTTAGCAGCAGATCCCTTTCGAGGTGACACTTGAGCTAGATAGTAATGAAGATCAGGTTACAAACCAAAGCATAAATGTATCCAAGTATGTATGTGAAATCATCAGACATCAATTGGGAACCTTAGCTCTAACCCCACTTTACTCACAAAAAGTTGAGGGTTTGGTAGTTAAGAAAGTATCTAAGTCATCCATAGATGTGAAGACTCAGAGGTTCTTTCTAGGAGCATCATCCTCATGTCAAGAAGTTGATGTAGAACTTGAGGATGATTTATATAAAGATATAAAAGAATTACCTTTTGATTGGTACTCGACATGTTAAACTTAGCAAAGAAAGGGTTAATCTCACATACTTGGTCAAAGCACATGCCATACTATGTCGAAAGAATATTTAAACTTAGTAAAGAAAGGGTTAATATCATATACTTGGTCAAAGCATAGGTCAAACTATTTTGAAAGAATATAGAAGAATAAATGAAAAATCTTTCAATCAAGGCCAAGACTAGGATTCAATACAGTGGGTCTAGTTGATGATGATGATATCATTAGGAATATGATAGATTCTTTTTAAATCACACTAACTCAGATGAGGAGGTGTGTTTAAAAACTTTAGATACTCTAGATGATTTTGAAGCCAAAGATGCATCGCTAGAGTTCGAAGAGAAGATCAAGTCAACCTTCGACGAGCTCAAGAAAATCAACTTAGAAACTAATGACAATTCATTCATACATACATAGTTCTTTGTTGAATGATACTAAAATAAACTTAGTTAGTTAGAATATTGAATGGGTTTAAGGAGTTATGGAGTTATGAAGAGATGTTTATCTTCTAACGTAGCCACCACAAACTAGCAATAGAGCCCAGTACTAACCTTATCATGCAAGGTCCTAGACGCATGCAATTAGACATTAGAAAATAGTTATTTTTGAAGTCAAGAAACTGATCAATGATAGTTTCATCTGAGAAGAAAATACCTTACCTGGTTGTCCAATGTCATCCCAGTTAAGAAGAAGAATGACCAAATTCACATATGCATCAACTTTAGGGATTTAAATGAGGCATGTACAAAAGATGAAGTTCTACTACAAATGCCAGAACTGATGGTGGATATTGTCTCATCTCATGTAGTCTTATCCTTCATGGATGGCTCATCTAGATAAAACCAAATTAAGATGGCCCCTGAAGATGAAGAAAGACTACTTTTTAAACCTTGATCAGAATCTATTGCTATAGAGTCATGCCTTTCAGCCTTAAAAATGTCGGTGCTACCTAGCAACGGGCCATGACTTGAATGTTCGATGAACTCAATCATCATCATGTTGTGTTCTATGTCGATGATCTCGTAGTCAAAAGTAAAGAGTAAGAAGATCATCTCTTTGACTTGAGAGTAATTTTCAAATGGTTAAGAAAATTTAACCTCAAAATGAATCCCCTGAAGTGTGCATTGGGAGTAGCTTTAGGGAAATTCCTTGGGTTTGTTGTCCGACACCGAGAAATTAAAATAGATCTAGAGAAGATCAAAGTGATATTAGAAATGCCACCCTCTAAAAGTCTAATTCAACTCAGATCATTCCAAGGGAGATTTGTGTATCTAAGTTGCTTTATAGCCAACTTATTAGGAATATGTTAGCCATTCTCAGAACTTGTCAAAAATGATGCCAAGTTCAAGTGGGAACAAGTGTCGATGTATTGAAAGACATCACTACCTAATGATGCCGCCGCTTATAGCCATATCCGGCAAGCCACTTATCCTTTACTATTGTTAGATGACTCCCTTGGCACTTGGCCAAAGCAAATGATGATGGGAAAGAGAATGCTCTCTATTATCTCAGCCACCGTCTAATCCCTGCTGAAGTAAACTATCCACCCATTGAGAAGCATTGCCTAGCTTTAATCTTTGCATCCAAAAGCTATGGCATTACATGCTTTCTAATAAGATGAACTTGATATCTGGGATCAATCCACTGTAATATCTCATGACACAACCGACGCTATCTGGATGGTTAGCACAATGGCCCATGATTTTGTCACAGTTTGACATTACTTTCATACCCCTCAGTGTAGTGAAATGACAAGCACTATCATATTTTTTAGCAGCACACCCACTTCCCGCTGACTCTCCACTTAACGATGACCTCCTCGATGAACAAATCATGAACTTAGGGGACACTAGCATTCACTTGGGAGATGTATTTTGATGGTTTGACTTCCTCTCAAAGAGGAGAAGAACCATGATCCACTATCCTAGAGAGGGCAGGGGTGAAAATAGTTCTCTTAACTCCGGACTGCCATGTGATGAGAATCTCAAATCATATGTCCAATCCTTCAATGCACGAATAATATGAGGCTCGACTATTGGTAGTTTGTCGTTACTCTAAGCATCCAAAACATCATCTTCTTCGGGGTTTCTCAGTTAGTTATCAACCAAATCGCTGGGTACTACATAGTTCTAAAGCCTAAGCTCCATGTTGACCTCACTTTTGGAGTGAGTTCTCAACTTTCTCATGATATTTCTAAGACTCTTGTAGTCACTAGGAGCTCCTTTGTCTTAAAACACTTCAGTGAACACTTAACCTAAGCTTTAGAGACTTAGAAGAGTTAGCAACTAATGTGCTAGAGACTTAGGAAGACTTGCCAACCCTATAGCCTAAACCTAATCCATACTTTCCTTCTCAAACCAAACTTCAAATTCAACTCATTTACCAAATCTAAATCAAAATTTTAAACCAAATGATTGAAACCCATAATCAAATTCAAAATCAAAACCCTAACTAAGTCCTTTGATTTCATCTTATGGACTTAGCCTTCACCAAATTCAAATCAATCCAAATTCAATTGACTTTCCCCAAGATCAATTTAATCACTCAATCATTTACAAAATCCAAATACAAAATCTAACTTCAAATGTTTTAATCCCTTGGTCAAATCAAAATCAACCAATTTTCCTTCTAAGGTTTTTTAACCTACATCCATGTGCTTAATCAAATTTGCTTTCAAATCAATTCAAACTCAAGTGAATTTCTCATAAATCATTTATATCTTCATTTATATTCCCAAATATAAATGAAATATAAATTCAAATAGCCAAAACTAAATCCAAAATCAAATCAAAAGCTAATTCAAGCCCTTTTAGCTAATTCCTTAAACTTGGCCAAATCCTATCCAAATCAAATCAAAACCAATGGATTTTCTCTTGAGTAAATCATTCCTACAATCAACTATCCAGATATAAATGAAATCTACAATCATCAAGTCAAATCAAAATCAACTCAAGTCAAACCCAACCTAGCCCATTTGACTTGAAATAGTCAAATGAGCGAAAACTCGTTTGAACTCAAATCAATTATAATTTGATTTATATGCCAATATCAAATCCATATATAAACTCAATTAAATCAAACTCAACTCAAAATCAAGCCAACTAAACCCAATTGCCTCACTTGTCCCAAAGTGGCCAATTTAACCTACATGGGCAAAAATCCAATTCAATTCAAATCAATGTGAATTAAGCCAATCCAAACTTCATGTCATGATTGTTGATCATCATAGGTTAATCAATTATCATGAATTGGGTCAAACCAAGCCAACCCTTTAACCCATATGAACCCAAAATACCCAAATTAAAACCTAAACCAAATGGATTACAACCAATGGCTCAAGTTCATTCCAAATTGGTTATTGAACTTGACCAAAGCCTTAATTGTGTCCAATTTGACCAATTGGTCAACCTAACACAACTTAGCTCAAATTGATCTTAAGGGTCAAATCAACCTAAAACCCAATAAAATCTAGATTTGAACTTAACCAAAGCCCAACATATGTTCCAAATGATCAACCAAACCCAAACCAATCCCTGATTCAAGCTAATTTGGTCAATTGGGTCAAATTAGTCAACTTAGCCCAAATTGACCTAAATGATCAAATTGGCCAAAAACTAAATTAAATCCAAATTTAAACAAATTAATTGAAACCAATTGAGGCAATGCACTCCAAATGATCATTTGAGCTTGATCCAACCCTTGGTTTGACCCAATTTGGCCAATTGGTCAACCTAACCCTATTTGACCCAATTTGGCCCAAATAGGTTAAATTGACCTTAAACCAAATGAACTCCAAATGACATGAAATTTGGTCCAATTCACTTTTGACTCATTTCAAATCTGCTCAAATCAAATTTAATGCTAAATGACCACTTTGCCCTTGGGTCAAGGGCATCCCATGAGAAAAGACACTCACCTAAATGGTCAATTCTCTTCCTTGGCCACTTGACACTCATCATTGGTCCACCTAGGTACCAAGGATACTGATCATCTAACCCAAGAGGTGTTTGGGGCCATGACTCATGGAGAGGTGAATTCACCTCACCTCCCCCATTGGAACACTTGACATGAAGGACTTCCACCTCCCCTTGCTAGGACACCCATTTTTCCTTAATGATAGCCACTTCCCATGTCTTAGCCAACCAAAATGAGCCACTTAGGATGATTCCCTTCCATTCAAATCACTCCAAGCCAAAGGACACCCATTTGGAGCCAAAAAATTTAAAAATGAAAGGGATTTTGGCCAAAACCAAAGCACAAAAAATAGGGACCCTTATTCTCATTCTCCCACCCTCATTTCCATCCCCTAGAGCTCCCAAACTAACTAGCAAACATTCCCACTTCATTTTTGGGTGAAAAACACCAAAGCCAATTATATTTCAGTGAGGAAGGGATAACCACCTGTAGATACATTATTCCGAAGTGAAGGTGAAGGTCTAGGCTCATTCCAAGGCTTCTTCCCCCACTCAAAAGCATGCTCGGATCATCACCTCCGATGGAAATCTTCCCCAGTAAGGCACTTTTTGAGAACCATTTTTAGCCTTTGGATTTCTTATTTTGTGATAGATTTTTTTTGATTCTAGGAATTTCTTTAAAAAATCTCTACATTTTTCATTGTATTTAGTTACAATACAAATATAAAAGTCCTCTGTTGTGAATTGACGTGAAAATGAGTTCATTTAGATGAAATTTCACTTAGATTTTGAAAAAACCCCAAATCCCTCGGTTTACCATTCTGCCAATCGTGACACACAACAACCGTCCGATTCCATGATTCGCCACGACGATCGCGCTCGATGTTTTCATGGATTAGAATTGAACTATTTGATCGCAAATCGGATGATACAATCTGATTTGCGTGTCGCCTTCCTGTTCATCCACTTTTTCGGCCTCTTGCGCCGCAAATGCGTATCACCGATGGAGATGAGAAGGCCAAACGCGCCGCGTTGCCGTCGACGACCGGGTTAAGTGAGGATTTAGGGTATTTTGATTTTAAAATTATTTAAAATACCTAAAATTTAAAAAATAAAATACTTAACAAAAATACTTAAAAAAAAAAAAAGGCTCATTGGATTCATCTTTTTGAGAGGAATCTAATAAACCAAAATCCTCAAATTTCACTAAATAGTTTGAGCTTAATTTGAGTTTTTGTAAAAAATCAAAATTAATTAATTAAACCAAAAAATACACATCAGATTAAGTTCAAATTTTCACGGATTACAATTTATGTTAAAATATGCCTACCTTAAAAATCTTAGATTAAAATAACTTCTAGATTGAAAGATATTGAATTTTGAATTTCAAATGATTTATTTTAATAAAATAAATTAACGTACTTCATGAAAATCATCTTAATGACTAAAAAACTTCTAAAATCATAAAAAATCATACAAAAATCATAAAAATGCAAATAGGCATTCATTTTGAAGGTATTTCAGAGGAGATTAATTTAATATTAATTTTAATTAATTTTGAATTGTAAGGCTTAATTTCAGTTTAATTGAAAATTTAATTAGCTTAATTATGCCTTGATTACCCAAATAATTAATTTAAACTTTTTGAGGATGATTAATTGGATGATCTCTGCCTGCCATAATTTTTTTGGGATTTATTGCTTGGTTAGGGAAATTGCTTGTCTTAGCCTTAATTACTTTTTTAATTAATTAGGTGATTAATTAACATTCTAAATAGTGAGGAAACCATTAATTAAGCTTGCTAATCATTGCATAATAGTGAATGGACATGGGAAATGAGATTGGGACTCTTTCCCATTCTTTTCCTTAAGTTCATTTCAATTAAAATCAATTAATTTGGGATTAATTAATGGTTTAATTCATTTACTAAATGGCTTAATTAATTAAATTAAAATCATAATCATTCTAGAACTTATTTGATTAAGTTTCTTTGGTAGAACTTTAGGTGTTTAACAACCTAAATCTATTTAAGGAAATTATGGCTAACCTACATGTGTGGAGAAGCCATAAGAGTTTAAGCTCTTTAATCTAATTAACCACTAATTGTGAGCCAATTGCATTAGGCCTTTTATTTCTTAGAGTCATTGATGATTTAAATTTCAATTCATGTGCATATCATGTTGGCTCATAATTAAATGGTTAATTACTTTAAGGTAACATAGGCAAGGGTTAATTAATTGATTTACTTTGTATCATAACTTAATTAATCTATAAAATCAACTTAATTTCTTTTCATTGAACCAAATTAATTAACTAGCATGGGAATGGGTTAAGAGAAGCAAATGATTAAATCTCTTATTTTCTATAATTCAAATCAAACATCCAAAAATAACTTAATAAGAAGCTTCAGTTTACTTTAAAATGATTGTATTTGATATGATTGTTCTTAGGAATTAATTGGATTGAATGAAATTATGTGCTTATTTTCTTTTATTTCTCTCTAATTGTATTAAATGTTGTATGCCACTTATGAGCATGCATTCATACTTTTTAAAAAATTTATTAAATGAAATGATTTCCTTTATGTCAAGTTGCATGTGTTGGCTTAAATTAAAAATATGTGTGGCTATTATCACTATTAAATCTCAAATATATTTTCAATAGCTTATTAATGAATCATAATAACTGTTGTGACATTAGTTACACATACATAGGAGGTGCATGTGAATATAAGCTTAGTGTATTAAGTGAAGTTTCTTTCTTTCATTCATATATTGATTTGCATAAGTTCGAATGTTAGTGGGTATATTAATCTGGACATTCCGGGGACACAAGGCTTTAAGTAGCCCCAAGGAGGTCTTTACCTCACTTCCCTGGTGCAAAATAATGACATCGTATCCACTTAAAACTTTTATACATGTGTATATGTGATATAATTAATGAATGGAAATCATAATTAAATTAAATTCTACTTTTGCATGGATTTTTATTCTTATAGTTGTTTGAACATTCTTATGTATATAAGAGTAGTGGATATATTAGTCTGGACATTCCGAGGATGCAAGGCTTTAAGTAGCACCGAAGAGGTCTTTACCTCACTCCCCTAGAGCAAAATAATGGTGTCGTATCCACTTAAAACTTTTATACATGTGTATGTGTGATATAACTAATGAATGAAAATCATAATTAAATAATATTCTACTTTTGCATGGTTTTCTATTCTTATAGTTATTTGTACATTTATATGTATATAAGAGTAGTGGATATATTAGTTTGAATATTCCGGGAAGCAAGGCTTTAAGTATCCCCAAGGAGGTCTTTACCTCACTCCCCTGGTGCAAAATAATGGTGTCGTATCCACTTATAAGTTTTATACACTTGTGTGTACATTTAACTAATGAATGAAAATCTCCTTTTCTATTTTTTAAAAAAAGACCTACATTCATATATTGTTCAAGTGGTTGAATTGATTAGTCACAAGATTTAGAGTTCTTTTCTTATACTTGTATAAAAATTTAGATAGAGCTTTAAATTAATATGACAAAATAATTCAATCAAATGAAGTTTCTAAATTTCAAATGCATTTGAAGTTTCTAAGTTTCTAAAGTGTGCCAAAAATATATTGCATGTATAGATATGTTTAGGACTTGATCATTTCCATGTTATATATGATGGAAAGAAATGAATGAATATGTGTCATGTAATACTAGTTCATTCTAATTAATCTAAAGATTCCTTTCAATAAGGTTATTTAAGGTGAACCAAAATTTAGTATCGATTTAAAATATGTAATAAACCATTCACTAAAGAGAACTAAATTAAATTAACATGCTTTAGAAATGGCTTAAGGTAGGGATGAAAGAGGGTAATCCCTTTCTTTCTCTTACAACAATTAGAGATTAAGTGTAGGTCATATGAAACAAAACAAGTCATAAATTAAAACTTGCAAATCAACTAAACAACTTAATGTGAAACCACCCTTTAAATTGAATCTTTCAACACTTAGGAAACTACAACTCTAAAGCCAAGTTAGGACATACACACAAGCCTTAATACACACATTAGATTAAGTCACCACTTGTTGCCTTATGTTAGGACGATGCATGATTTGCTATATATTTTTTGTGATGTATTATTTTAGACTGGATGTTAGGGTGTACATTTCGTAGACTAGATGTTAGGTCGTTATTAGCCTAATTATGTCTTTTATATGGGATTATTCTTAAGGGGTCTCTCAAAAATATATGTAAATCCTTGCTTTGTAGGTTGCTTAAGCTCCTAATTGTAATCTAAGTTAGTATGGGTGGGTTTGGTTCCCTATGTATGGTGGAAAGTCCAAATTATAAATATAATTTCTTGGGTGGAATGTATGTTTAGCTAATCTCTATTTTGTAGATTTAGTTAGATTTACTATTTCCATTTAAATGTAATTTTGCAATTAGAAATTATGATTAGTGCTATGGGATAAAATGAGCATTAGCTATGTCTTATGTGTCATGTGATGCCTTGAAGTAAGCCAAATCAAAGAAGCAAAGAGGAGGAAAAGAAGAAATGAAAATTTGAAGAAGATGAAGACCCCTATAGCATGTATTTATCATTAATTGTAATTATTATTTTGTAATCTGGATTGTATAAGGGTAGCGTTTGGCTACCCATTTTTCTTTTCAGGTTATACAGCGGCACCCGACCGCACCAACCTTTTATTCTTCCATCAATCTAGTCTGAAGATGATGGACAAGATCAAAAGACTAGGATGCTATTGTTGATCATGATACTATATGGATGTAGTTAAGAGATGCCACCAATGTCGTGCACGTGTGGTCACCAACCACCCAACATTCTACATCCTACATTAGCCTCATGGCCATTTGAGTGTTGGGGCACCGACATGGGGGTCCGATTGATCCTCCTTCTTCCAAAGGTCACTGTTCTAGCCACCAACTACTTTTCCATGCATGGGAGGCAATCCCACTCAAAGAGGTCACAACTCATGTGCTCCAAAACCATATTGTATAGGTTCGGTGCCTCATGAAATATATCCATAATGGTATGAGCACTAAAATTAACAACTTTTCTTGGATACATAGTATATATTGGAGATATTCTACCATCTATTACCCAAGGTAAAATGGCTTGGCAGAAGCCTTCAACAAAACTCTCATCCAAATATTAAAGAAGATACTCAATGGAAACAAGGGATAGTGGTATGAGCAGTTAGTTGAATCCATGTGGGCTTACCTCACCACTTGCAGAACTTCAACTTAATCTACCCCTTTCTCCTTAGTGTATAGGTCGGAAGCAGTTCTTCCATTAGAAGTCCAACTCCCATCATTAAGGATAGCTGTGGGTAGTAAGTTTGCTATGGAGCAGAATGATAAGTTGTAGTTAGAATAGCTTGAAGGTTTGGAGGAGAGACACCTCCGGGCATGCCAGAACCTTATGTTGTACAAAGCCAAAATGAGTCAAGCTCATAACAAGTTGGTCCATCCTAAAGCTTTTCAAGTAGAAGAGCTTGTTTTAGTTATAAGAAAATCAATTGTTGCCCGTCAAAAGATGGGAGGTAAGTTTAAACCCACTTGGGAAGACCTTTTTCCATAGAGAAGGCCCACCAAGGAGGATCTTATCAACTTATAAATTGTAAGGGAGAGCTCCTCTTTGATCAACGGCTCTATCTAAAAAAGCATTGTCCATAAATCTTGTTTGAGAAAATCATCAATAAAACTTCTTTTCATCTCAAATCCCATCTCTTCTATGTTAAGAAATATCTTTGCTTGTGAATCCGCCATGATTTGTTTAAGGTTGGTGTAAGGAACCCAAGCAAAATCTTGTATTGTGTCATCACAATTCCATCACAAACTACACACAACTACATATAAAATAAACACATATCTTTTATCTTGTGCTATTTTGATGTGGGATAAAGCCCCCTATGGCACTCATTCAGTCGCTTCTTTGCTAACATGCTACCTTGCAGTGTCACCCTAGTGGTTACTTGTCCGGAGGATGTAAGTCTAAGCTTTTTTTTTCAAACTTGACCATTGCAAATCAATGAGTGCCTTCTTAGGTAGGCCTTCTGTGTAGCAACCCCATGTTGACTTTGTTTAAAAGATGTAAGCACACACTTTCTTCTTGACATCAAAAATAGGTTGAATATATTTGAGGCTTCATGATAAGTCCCAGTGGAACTTTCCTCCGACTACTTTAAGTCTAGTCCGCCCACATGGGACTCCCCGCTAGTAGCCTAGGTCGGATAGCATTTGCCAAGGATACTATCCCTGATCATTGCCTGAGGATGTAATTCTACAAGCCTTCTTCTTAGATTAATCATCTCAAATCAATGAGCATCTTAGGTTGGTTATCGATAAGGGATACACCACCATGATGGTCTACAAGCTTTCTCCAAGAGTTGGCCACCGTATACTGTTGACCTCATTTTTAGGATGAGCTCTCAACCCCTCCTCTTTAAACATAGGACTTCTCTTAGACTTTAGGAGTTCCTTAGTCTTAAGACACATCTAGTGAGTAGGTGGACACTCAACCTAACCCTAGAGACTTAGAAGGGAAAGCCATAGGAATAGGTCATGCCTTAGGGGTGTTAGGAAAATTTTCCTACCCTTAGCTTGAACCATTCCTCACCTTCCTTCCTTCAAGTCAAACTCTAAATCAATCATAATTGATTTTCTCAAACTCTAAATCAATCTTATTTGATTTTCTCCAAACTCAAATAAATATCACATGATTGAAATCCATGATTGAAATCTATGATCAAATCCCATAGTTGAAATTCCAAGTTTGAAATATTTCCAAGTCCTTAATTCCTCTAAGGACTTAGCCTAAATCATCTTCAAATCAATTCAAACTCATGAAATTTTCTCATAACTCATTTATATTCTCATTTATAGTCACATATAAAATGAAATATAAATTCAAATCAATAAATCAAATTCCAAATTCAAATTCCAAAAAAATCTTTCTAAGTCATTCTCTTAATGACTTAGCTAGATCATATTCAAATCACTTCAAATCCTTGAAATTTTCTCAACCTATATATTCTCATTTATATTCACATATATAAATGAAATAAAATTCAAACAACCAAAACAATTCCAAACTCAAATCTACTCAAAATCCAACCTAAGCCTTTCAAGTCAAAATCTTGAACTTAGCCAAATCAACTTCAAATCAAGCCAAACCCTTGATTTTTCTTCATGATTTAACCAATCCTTCAATCATGAATCCAAATATAAATACAAACTTCTACCACTTAACCAAAACTCAATCCAAAAATCAAGCCAAAATCCATTCATGTTCTTCCTTTGAATATGAAATTATCAAATGAATCAAAACACGTTTGACTTCAAACCACTTGAAAATGGATTTATATTTCAATCATAAGTCCATAAACAAGTTCAATCAAACTAAAATCAAGCTTTGACCAAGCCATTTGACCCATCTAAGCTCACTTGACCCAAAGTGATATAAAGTACCCTTTATGAGACAAATTCTAATCCTAACCAAATTTGATTGAACTAAACCCATCTTTGCCTCTTATCAAGATCAACAATCATCATGAGATGATCAACCAATCAAATTTGGTGAAACCAAGTCACGGGTTGACCAACAACACTTAGCCAAAATGAAACCCAACATAGCCAAAATCCACCATAGACCAAATTGAAATCATTGATTTAAGTTCATTCATGACCAATGAACTTGACCAAGTCAACATTTGATCAACAATTAGACTTGACCCAAGTTGGCAACTAAAAAAGTCAAAATGTGTCAAACTTGATTTAAGCCAAATTGATTGAAACCAATGGGCCAAGTTCAAAATCACTTGAACATGACCAAAGCCTCAATTGGCCAACTATACCTAACTTAGCCCAATTGATTAACCCAACTTGACTAAGTTGAGCCAAATTCAAACTTAACCAAAATTGATTGGAAACAAAGATACCAATCCACTTATACTAATAACCTAATTGCCATGACCTAACCAATAGGTCAAATGGGTCAAATTTGTCAACTTGACCCATTTAACCTAAATGAACTACATCGAACCAAATTCAAATTTAAACCAAATTGAATTAAACCAAAGCCACCAAAATATTTCAAATAGTCATAATCAACTTAGTTTGACCCAATTTGACCAATTGTCAACTTGACCCATTTGATGGGTCAACATGAGCCCATACTAAATGAACTCCAAATCCAATGAAACCAAAAATTCAACATACCAAACATATAAACCAAAATAAACTAAATGATCATTTTACCCTAGATCATAGAACAAATTGGGTCAAATATTGAATTGGTCAATTCCTTATACCTACATGATACTTTTGAACTAAATGGTCAATAAAAGCCAACCAACTCCACCATATTGCCAAACTTCACATGAATCATGATTCACTTAAATTTCATATTCCCATCCAACCATTCAAGGACAATCCTAAGAGCTCAAACAATTTCAATCTAAATTGATCCAAAATGGCTGAAGCTTTGGTCAAATATATGGATGTATACTTCAATTCATTTCAATTCCAACTGATTGAGTAAAGGAGAGTGATCCATTTGTGAGATCTAAGTTTTATAGAGGGAGATTGCATTTCTTGACCCTTTGAAAATGGGAGCTCAATTAAACTTCTACACTCAAAATCACCAACACACATGAGAAATCAGCTTTCACTTATTTTGAAGGGAGTTCATATTCTCGCTCATGGGAGGAGTTGGTCCATAGAGCCATCCACTCAACCTCAAGAGATAAAACCTTTACCAAAGCCACATCTCAACCAGACGAAGCTTCTCTAAGGGAATCGAGCGCCGGTGATCACCTTCGGTGAGGTATGCCATTTACCATTAAACACAATGTGGTGTGGAGCTTTGTGAAAGAGATTTTGATCCCATGGAATTTTGACCGTAATATGTGCTTGCCATTAGGTTTAGATGGTGTGGGTTGATTTTCAATCTAGTCTGAGCTCGATCGAGCTCAAATCTTCTCTGTGAAAGTGGACGGTCACCATTTTTTGGGAACAGGGAGGATCTTTGGCCATCCATCCATGCATTTTGGGTGAATGGTTGAGATTAAACACATGCTTTAGAATTAATTTTATCCCCTCTGAATGGTGGCTTTAATCTCAACCGTATGATCAAGGATCGGACGGCTATGGAAAAAGTGCGTAGCGCTACCACCATGTGGTGCTATGATGGGACATTTAAGTGGCCATTCAGAGTGCATCACATGTAAAGGGATTCCACGTGCTGTAGGGATTAAGGAATTAATTAGGATTTATTTATTTCTAATTAATTACCTAAACTTCTAAAATTCATATCTCAACCTAAAAAATTCATAAAAATATGAAATAAATTGCATTAGAAAGATAATTGAACATAAAATATTTTGAAATTAATTTTGATTAATTTTGAGTACTTTTTTCTCTAAATTTGGGTTTTATTAGAAATTTAGCTTGCTAATTACTCTATAATTAATCCAATTAATTTCAAACTTCTTGAGTAGATTTTGGGGGATGACTTCTACCTCCCCTAATTTTCTTCAGATAATTTGGGGGCTTAATTGGGAAAATTTCTAATTCATATCCTAATTATTTCCTTAATGTAATTAAAGATAATTAAGGGTTTAATTAGTGATTTAATTCTTTTTTGAAGTTGATTAAGGTCGGTTTAAATGAATAGAAGGTTTAGGGAATAATTTTGGGGAATTTCCCCTAAGTTATTTCTTAAACCCCCTTTTTCTTTTTTAATCCTCTCTTAATTAAAGGGTTAATTCACTAATTACCTTTTAATTAATTTATTAAAAAATATAAAACCTTCTAGAACTTAATTAATCAACTTGGGGTAGATGCTTGGGTGTTTAAGAGCCTAGGTTCAATTAAGGAAATCAAAATTTAACTCATATGGGTGAGGGGTGTTTTGAAATTACTAAAGTTGAACCCCTTAGCTTAATTAATCATTAATCATGAGACAAATTGCATTAGGCCCCTTTATTGCTAGGTGCATTCCAAATTTAAATTTCTTTTGGGGTTTTATGTCATCTCATTGGCTCATAATTATTTGGTTAACTATGCTAAGGTGGTGTAGGTAAGGGTTAATTAACATGTTTAATTCATACCTTAACCTAATCAAAATATAAAATGAATATAATCATCTAAAAATTGAACAAAAAAATCAAATACATGTGGGAACGGGTTAGGCACAACAAACTCAATTCATATTTCAAAATTAAATCAAATTCAAAATCCAACAAAAATCATATTAAATAAACTGTGATTTGCTTTAAGCTTTCTTATTTCATAAGGTTGTCCTTAGGAGTTAATTAAAATGAATGAGTTTACATGCTTACATTGCTTTTTCTTCTTCAACATGCTAAATATGTGTGTCATATGATTTCATGCATCCATGCTTTTCAAAAATCAAATTTAAAATAAAAATATTTCCTTTATGTCAAATTGTATGTGTTGGCTAAAGTAAGAATATGATTGGCTATTATCACTATTAAATCCAAATTATTTTAAAAATATATGAATCAATTATCAAAACTAAAAGTGTGCTACTTATACTTTACCTATAATCTTGCATGTGAATAAAATATAAAGATGTGTTTAATGTATTTTTCCTTCTCCTCTCTTTCGGTATAGTTTTGAATAGGATTTGGTAAAGTGTTTTGTTCATTTGAAAAGAACCTAGCACTTTCCTAATTCCATCTCATATTCATTCCCGTGCTATTACTTAAGATGGATACCTACACTTGCACATATAAATTGCATAAACAAAAATAAATCAACTAACACAAACTTTGGCATTCTTTCTTTCCCATTCATTTCTTTTGTACACATGTTTGTATTTAAGGAAAGTTGTACATTAGCCTGGACAACCCCGGGATTGAGGATTTAAGTAGCCCTAAGTAGGTCTTGTACCTTACACCCTTGGTGCAAACAACACCGTACTCACTTATGCCTTTCATACACTCATATGTGCATGTAAAAATTGGATAAGAAACCCCTTTTTCTAGTTAATGGAAATCATGCATCATAAGCATTTAAATTTTCTTAAGTAACTTACTTAGCATGCATCATAAAGTGTCTTAAACATTCTCATTTGCAATGTATAGATATGTATAAGATCCATTCATATACATGTTATACATGTTGGGAAAGAAATGAAATGGTGTGTGTTTTGTGATCTTAATTTACTTTACTTAATCTTAAAATGCCTTTCTTTTGAATAGGTTTGTTTAGAGTTCATCTAAAATTAGGATTAATTAAAATACATAATAAAACATTCACTAAAAAAACTAAAACATGAATCTACTTTAGAAATTACTTAGGCTAGGGAAGGAAAGAGAAGTTCTCGTCTCTTTCCCTCTCTTTACAACTTAGTAATTAATTGTAGGATTCACTTGAACCTAATCAAAAAACAAAATAAAATCAACCCAAAACTTCTAAACAACTTAGATGAAACCCTCCACCAAGTTAAATATTCTTCACACTTAGGAAATTCTAACTTAAAGCCATAGCTAAGCATACCACACAAACCTTAAAAGTACACAAATTAGGCTAAGTCACCACTTATAGCTTTAGGTTAGGACGGTGCATGGTTTGATGTTTGCTTTTGTTTTATGATATATGTTTTAGACTGGATGTTAGGGTGAATGTGCATAGACTGAATGGTAGAGCGATCTTAATCTAACCATTGTCTTCTGTAGGGGATTGTGCTTAAGGGACGCTATAATAAATAAAAATACAAATGCTTTTTGCTGTGCAGGTGCTTATACTCCTAAGCATAATCTGATAGGCCAAGTGGACTTAGTCACCCATGTGTGGGGTGTTAAGTCCAATATACATGCTTGGGATTATATGGCTTATTTTAGCTAATCTCTATTTTATAGGTGTTAGTTAGATTTCCATTTTTCCATTTTCATGTAATTTTTGCAATTAGGATTTTGGAATGATTATTATGGGGATTATGATGAACATTGGTTATAAGGTTTTTGCCTTATGTACCATGTGAAGCCTTTTTTGGAGCATACACCTTCCAACCATCCAAAAGAAGGAACCAAAAGAATGAAGAAATGAAGTTTGAAGACCCCCATAACAATGAATTCCTTGCTTAATTGTATTAAATTAATTTGTAATCCAGGTTGTATAAGGGTAGAGCTTGGCTACCCAATTTGTTTTCGGGTTTGTGCGGTGATACCCGACCACAATGACCTCTTATTCTTTTGCACTTAGCTTTATAAATTTATTGATGATTTGTTTAGCTTGTGCATTAAGTGACATCTTTTTCTAGTTTCTTCCTTGCTTTATGTTTGTCCTCGATGTCGATTAGGCTCTTAGTGAAAACAAAACAATTCAAAATAAAGAACTCATTTAAAATCAAGATAAAGAATTATTAACCCATTAGTTGGATGAGATCATGCACAATTGATAATTTTAGATTGACTTGAGAGCCATGGTGGAAACACACCTCCTCTTCATTGATTTTGGCCAATAATCTTACTTCTCATGCATAGGCATATAAATCCCATTAGGCAGAGTCAAAATGATTGTCCAAAAATGGAAAAAAAATGTAATATGATTTGTATTAAATTTAGGTCATTTAAAGCATACCTTTACATGATTTGATCTCTATATGGAGTGAGTTTAAGAACTTAGTCTCTTTCTAAATAAATAATAGCCGAGCTATCTTGCATAAAGAATATGACTTGTGTACATGAATTTAAAACTGTAGGAGGAGTTAGTTGGCACCACCTAGTTGTAGTACAAGTGGGTGGTTTTTCCTCTCTTATGGAGGCACACCAAATACTCATTGTTGCCTTAAATTTAGATTATGCTTTTGACCCACACAAAAGCTCCCTAGATTTAGGTTTTGTGGTTGCTTCTCCCCTTTATGGGCCATAAGCATAAATCCTCACCTCTTAGGCACTTCCATAATCTTGTGTCATGGAAGTATAAGCCCTAGCATTCTAATGAAAAATTCAACTCAAACAAATTAAATCAATTTAAAAAATGTAAAGCCCAATCATAGGATAGTTTGAGATGTTCGTTAGGTTTCCTAGTATCATGAGCATCTCCTACTTATCTTCATTTAGCTTCGATAATAACTCCCTCTTTGATTAATCCCATTTGATCTTCAAAAATAAGCTAATCGATCAATAGTCCTATCATATTGAAATCTTTAGAGATAATGTTCATTTACCTTAATCGAGAGTTTCCTTAAAGAATCCCCATTCCTTAGGATGTAATTAACTATGGGGGCTTGCCCCTGTAGGGAACTTAACAAACCTGATTTAAAATAAACCCTACTTTACTTTTTTATGTAAAGTAGGGGAAGAATCCTGGTACACCTCGAAGACCCAATGTCCTCAGGAGTCCTTTTTTTGGTGATTAGGTCCATTGCAGGGTGGTGATTTTTATCTTTCGAGATAATACACCTTACCTCAATGTCATACTCGATCACCCAAATAAGTATCTCATGATCGGCACCGATAAAGCAATTTATACTCATATGTTCTCATTTACCTTCTTTCCACCTACAAAGGAAAGAGGAATAGATGAGGACACAATGAATATAAAAATTTCCACCACAAATTTTCTCGGCAACTCGGGGATGGTTCCTCTCTCCATCTTTGGTAAATGATTGTTGTCTCTAAGTATCGATATTTGTTTTGTATGAATCCAAGACTATCTTTCTTTCTGTTGGCACTTAACTTATTTCATCCTTAAGTCAAGCTAGCCAACATCTTTAAGTTTTTGGACCTCACCCTGTGTTGGTCTTAAAACCCCCCGTTGGGTTCTCCAATGGGTAAAAAAAGAATCTAATAAAAGAAAACATTTAAGGACTTTCTCTTTATCATCTTTATGATAAACAAATGTTCGATATAAAATAATTAAAACAAAATAAATTTTTCTTAAAAATTTTGCTTTTCAAAAGCACTCTTTAAAAAAATGCACATAATAAAATATTTTCCACAAAATGTTAAATCGCCTCTCATCTAACGTCATAATTATTACATATACGAATCCTTAAAAATAAAACTAACAATCTTTCCCAAAAGCATAAATGAACTTCTTTCCTCAATTCACTTTGATGAAGATTTCATTTTCAAAACTAAAATGAACAATCATATTTTCAAAAATCAAAATCAAAATTTTCAAAAAGCACATATGAACCTCTCCATTCAAATTGAATGGAAGTTTCATTTTCAAACAAAACTAAAATTTTCTACATATGAACATCTCCATTCAATATCCCAAATTTAGTGAATGAAGATTTATTCAAATAAAAAAATAACATCATTTGGAAATCCCACTTAAACATATTCCATATATGATTAAGAAATCAAAAAAGCAATCACACACAAAACAAAATTTCATATTTCAAAAATAAGATTTCATTCTTACATACCCAAATTTGTGAAATGGAAGACTTTTCAAAATTCAAAACTAACAATCATTTTCAAAATTCAAAACACATTTGGAACTTCATTTAGCATATAATTTGAAAGTGAAGTTTCCATATTCAAAATAAAAATTTTCAAACACATTTGAACTTCATTTATCATACCCAATTTGTATGAAGTTTCATTTCAAAACTAAAAATTTTTCAAACACATTTAAACTTTATTTAGCATACTTCAAAATTGCTAATGAAGTTTCAAATTCAAAACCAAAATTTTCAACACATTTGAACTTCATCATACCAAATTTGAATGAAGTTTTATTCAAAATAAAAAAAATAAACACATTTGAAACTTCATTTAGCATACTCAAATTTGCTAAGAAGTCTCCAAATTCAAAAAATTTCAAACACATTTGGAACTTCATTTAGCATACCAAATTTGCTAAGTGAAGTCTCCAAATTCAAAACCAAAATTTTCAAACACATTTGGAACTTCATTTAGCATACCAAATTTGCTAAGTGAAGTTTCCAAATTCAAAACAAAAATTTTCAAACACATTTGGAACTTCATTTAGCATACTCAAATTTGCTAAGTGAAGTTTCCATTCAAAAAAAAACTTCATTTTAGCAACATATTTGCTAGTGAAATCTCCAGTCAATTTAAAACAAATCAAAACAAAATTTTAAACACATTTGGAACTTCATTTAGCATACAAATTTGCTAATGTATTTTTCAAAATCAAATATCAAAATTTGAAACTTTGATTTAGCATACTCAAATTTGCTAAGTGAAGTCTCCAAATTCAAAACCAAAATTTCAAACACATTTGAACTTCATTTAGCATACTCAAATTTGCTAAGTGAAGTCTCCAAATTCAAAACCAAAGATTTTCAAACACATTTGGAACTTCATTTAGTATACTCAAATTTGCTAAGTGAAGTCTCCAAATTCAAAACACAAAAAATTTTAAACACATCTTTTGGGATTTCATTTAGCATATTCAAATTTGCTAAGTGAAATTTCTATTTTACAAAATTAAGTCAAACTTCATTTTTAGCATACCATATTTGCTAAAGTGAAATCTCTGGTTTCAATCGAAAACAAATCAAAACCAAATGAAATACATTAGGATTTCCTTAGCATACCTAAATTTGCTAATGATCCTATTTTTCAAAAATCAAATATCCAAAATAAATGAAACACTTTAGGATTTTCTTAGCATACTCAAATTTGCTAAGAATCCTATTTTCAAAAACTTTTTCCCAAACAAAAACAAAACACACTTGGATTCTTCACTTATCATACCTAAATTTGTTATGTGGGAATTCCAAATTTCAAAATCACAAAAGATTCACAAGATAAAAGAAAACAAAAAGAAAAAAAATAATTATTTTCAAATACCTCACTTAGAATACCCAAATTTGCTAAGTGGGTGGATTCCAAAATATCAAATCAAAATCAAAAACAATTGGCCCTTACTTTAACATACCCAAATTTGTTAAAGGAAAGGGTCCTCAAATCAAAATCTAATTTCAAACATGAACCTATGGAAGCATCTTTCTAAAAAATATGAACCCATTTTCAACATACCCAAATTTGAAGCCCACTTAACACTTCCAAGATGTTGGATATGGGTTCAAATTTTAAATTCAAATTTAGAAATCAACAAAAATAGAAATATGATCTAAGCATGTTTCCAATATTGTAGATTCTCAACCATTACAGCTACAGTTTAGTCCTTCAATTTTTCAGTTGATTAGAAATGGCAACCCCTCAGAAGTTTGTGTTCACTTTCCCTTACGATATGGACTTAGCCTTGGATCAGGCCAATCTTCCCCAAGCTGATCATACCCTCCTGATCCATTTCAATAGGATTTGAGATCAGATCACTGTGAGGGCACTCCCCTCGTAATTGTTAGTAGGATTGCGGTGACCAGGTAGTAGTCGGTCATCCAGATCAATTTACCCTCAGATTATGACATCCCCTCATTAAAGTGGAAAGCAGTGGTAGTCCCATCAGCTTTAGCAGTGATAGTACCAGCATCAGCACCATCTTCAGTGCACCCCATGGTTTCTCATGGCCCAGTGAGGGCTAGCACCCACTCATCAATACCCTCTAAGGGGTAAGGCTCCCCTGATCCTGGGATTGCCTCCCTACTTTTGAGTATGGTCTAGCTCTCACTCCTCTCATCCTATCCGGACACAGAGGAGAAATAAAAACTGCATGATCAAGTGGTATCACACCAAGATTGCTTAGGAGATGGAGGCAGCCGCCCATTCAGCTGTTGAGGAGTTGCCTGTTTTGACTTCACCACTGGTTACAGTGAACCAATTTCATCCTCTCTCTGGGTTAGATAGAGAGGATGCTAGGAGGATCCATACTTTGCCTCCATCGGGTTCAACATCGCCTCATTCGGGGGTAGGAGGTCATATGCCGCCCAGTTTATCTAGGGAGCTTATGACATGTAGTTTGGAGCTCAATTTGATTTGAGATTTATCATCCCGTAGCGGGGGAAATAGCTTTAATAGGAGAGAGCGAGAGGCCCATACATCTCATATATCACTAGGAAGAGTGAGGTTCGCCGGGGTAGATCATCAATTTTCCAGCTCGGTGTGCTACCCGCGCCGACCATATAGACAACATCTTGCTTACTGGGACCACTCATCACAAGAGGATAGCTCCTATTCATAGAGAGTTAGTGGTGTCTCCACCACACTGCTCTACCCCCATCCACCATCACCTGTTCATGTCACATCATCTTTAGTTCCACCGAAGGCCATGAAGGCCACATCCGGGGAGAAGCATACTCTATTGGTGATCCGGCTATGGTAGAAGGATCCTAATCCATCTACACCCCTGTGGCGGCTCTCCACCACCTTCGCTCTGTGGTGGTGCGGGAATGGTGACCCCAAGCATAGTGGTCATCCCTTCACCACCACCAGTTGAACACGGAGATGGTGGCATCAGAGGGAGGATGATAGCCATTGCATGACGACAGTAGAGCCTCCTAGGAGTGTCACACTGAGTCGAGTGGGTAAGTGTGTCTCTTCTAGTGAGTACAGTCCTTATAGGATTGATTCTTTAGCAGCAAGGGAGGTCTGGTTCCTCTTAATACATGATAGTGATCACACCGATCAACTGAAGATATTTGTACCTACTCAGATTGATCATTCTTTAGATGAGATGATGGTTCATTATTTCATGGAAAAGAAGGAAATTCTAGGATATGATTGGTCTGATGAGGAGAAGGTTAGTTTTGATCCCAATGAAGATGATTTGTTGGGAGACTCAGCCAAAGTATGCATGGTGATGATGCCGAGCAGGAAAACACAACCCATTCACATCAACACCTCTTAGCACAATAAAAAAAATAAAATGAAAAGATAGATAGGATGTCAAAGCAGCTTGAGGACTTGTTAGCAATAGTTTCAGTACTTCAGAAATAATCCCCATCAGTTCACCCTATCACAGCTGATATCAATTAGGTAGAGTTAGTGCATGTCTTGGACCCAGCCAAGACCTTACCTCCCATCAAGCAAGGTAGCACTAGCATGTATAGAAAGGTAGTGGAAAGTACCTTAATACAAGAAAAAGACATAAAATTCATGGTTGAGGAGCAAGCATTGGCTCAAGCTTAGGGAGGATCATTAGTTCCAGGGTAGACCCTACCCGGAGGAATTTGATACAATCCAATATCCCAAGGGTTTTGTGCCACCTTCCTTCAAGAGCTTTGATGGAAGTGGAAACCCGAGGCAGCATATTACACACTTCAGGGCCATTTGTTGGAACATTGGTGGCAGCGACACTTTGATATTCTGCCTGTTCGTTAGTAGCCTAGCAGGGATAGCTTTTGACTGGTATGCTGAACTTCCTAATAGTTCAGTAAGGACATTTGTTGAGTTGGAGCAACTCTTCAGCAAGAGGTTTGCTGGAACTCAGCAAAGGGTTACTGTGGGCAATCTTGTTGTAGCACAATAGCACCGAGGTGAGTCCCTTGTTGACTATATTCTTAGATGACGTAACCTATGTATGAAATGGGAACCACAGCTGTTGAATAGCTTGCCATGGAGATTCTTGCAAAGATTGTCCATGGCCCAGTCACCTTCATGCTTAAGGGCTTCACTATCAAAACATTTGAGAAACTAATCAACTAGGTGGCTAGTCTACAAGGAGAGGCCAAATAGTTTCCTTTTCAAGATCAATTGCCTAAGCAGAAGCGACAGAAGGTCTATAAGAAGAAGCCAGGAACAATGATAATGGTAGATAAGGGGAAGAAATGAGCTAGAGATCAGTCTAAGAGACCATGACCTCAATAGCCTTTGCTTTTACCTCCTCTACCACCATCGAGGTAGCCCTACCAGCTTCCATAGCAGCCTTCACGACTAGCACCGCCATCGCCTCAGCCATACCACCACCAGTAGTGGCACACATATCCATCGCCAGGTAGCTATGGTCCACCTACTCTTTTAGATAAGCTTAACAAGCCTTATTCATTTAAGAGGGAGGTAATCAAGAAGATCTTTAAGAACCTCTTAAAGAAGCAGATATTTATCTACCTAAACTTAGAGACCGGAGGAAGTGGAAAACCATGATCCTAACTTTTGCCCCTACCACCATAGGCTAGGTCATGTTTTGGAAGATTGCTTCATCTTCATGGACTGACTTGAGCATAGCTTCAAGACTGGTGCTATAGTTATCTTGAAGGAATACCTTGTGGAACAACCATCTTGTTCCATCAGGGTAATCCTTAGAGATACTTGTGATCTCTCAAAAATAAAATAAGGTTGGGATATCTCCTTATCCAAAACCTTTAAAAAGATTGTTCAGAAGATCAAGAAACTTTCCTTGTAGGTTCCTGAGTAAGCTCAAACCTCTAACATCAAGGAAGGTTTGCAAGTTGCTAGAAATAACTCAAGAAAAGGGGGACCTCAGTAGCAGTGTCAGCTATTAGTGCAACCACGACCGAGTCCTAGTCATTGCGCTACCACATTAGAGACTTCTCCTACTTTGGCTAGCTCTTCTTTTTCTATTAGTAGAACTCTTGTATTGATGGGCACCAAATCCTTACCCTCTTACTTTACTTGATTTCTACTTTGTACCTTATCAAATCTAAAAAATTGAATAAAAAGCTAGTTTAAATTACATCTGTGTCACTTCTAATAGGTTGCCTACTTTGATTCCTAATGATAACTCTTCAAGCCAAAATAATTGTAACAATTTTGATCTCCTTCATTCTGACTCAGAGTTGGACTTTTCTACTCTGAATACTACGAGTTCGCCTCTTGAGATAGACATGGAATCATCCGAAGAGATGAGGGAGTCATTAATCAAGGCTCTCCTTGATCCTGAAATATCCTTAGCTCAGCTGATCGCTATTGGTGAAGAGGCACATTATGCAAAAGAAGTCCAGAGGATCACTTTCATAGATGAAGACCTTCTTCTAGGGGACTTGGAGCACAACCGTCTCCTCTACATCACAGTTGACATGGGAAGATTCCCTAGATTTCTCATCATTGGTGAACATTATGAGTCTAAAGAATCTTGCCTATTTGAGGATCAACATCTCACACTCCGAGGAGATCAGATGATGTTGAGAGGATTCAATGAACAGGGTGAGAGGGCTTTAGGTTCCATAGTGTTACCCTTGGAGATAGGTGACTGGAAGATTGAAACCAAGTTCTACATAATTGATTCAAATACTTCATTCACTATTTTTCTTGGTAGGCCTTAGATACATTAGAATAAGATAATTCCATCCCCCCTCAATGAGTGCATCAAGATCAGAAAGTATGGGATTGAATACCATGTCAACGGTGATGAAAAGCCATTTTCAGTTAGAGAGGTTGAGATTTATGAGGATGCGACCTACTATCTTCCTCAACACACCCTTTCTCATGAACTTGGACCTAATTCAAACACAAAGAAAAAGAAATTGAAGAAAAAGAAAGAGAAAAAGAAAAAGAGAAGGAAAATGAAAATCCAAGTGAACGAGAAAGGGGAATTGAAGAAGAAATAGAGCCACATATCAGTTTCCACCTACAGCCCATTCCATCATATGGACGTGTGGATAGAATGACTCAGCCTCCACCAGGTAGAGGCAGTTCTAGAGTTGGAAGACCCCGATTGGCCATCAGCCAATAGAGGTTATGCTCTAGTTTGCATGAGTACCCCTACTATTCACTTAGACTTGGAATCCAGCTCGAAGGATGAGTCTAATGTGATTAACATACTAGCCAACCTTTCTCGGTTTCATGACTCTTGATCGACAATGATGAAGACCGTGCCTCCGTGTGAGCAGCATTTAATCAGTTTATGTAAGACTATTAGGCAGCAGCTGGGAACCTTAACTTTAATCTCACTTTCATCTCAAAAAGCTAAAGGTTTAGTAGTTAAGGAAGCCCCTATGTCTTCCATGGATGTGCAAGAGATTTCTTTTGGGATCATCATCCTCAAGTCACAGTTGATGTAGAACTTGAGGAGGAGACCTTTAAAGAATTAATGGAATTACCCCTTGATTTTTACTCATCTTGCATTCATAATCTTATACAAAAAGGTTTGGTTCCTCATACATCAGGCCCATCTTAGAGTATTTTGAAAAGCTATTGATCAATACAGGTAGAGAAGCACAATCAGAGAGGGAGGATTGGTATAGTGGGTGGGTCGATGGCGATGATTACTACTTGGTTGTTACCAATCATTTGGAGTCTGATAGGTTCTTTTCACACAACCCCAACTCTTATGAGAATGTGTGTTTAGAAATCTCAGATGATCCAGATGATCTTCAGATCAAGGATGCACCTCTAGAATTTGAAAAGGAGATTCATTCAATAATAGACAAGCTCAAAGAAATCAACCTCAGGACAGAAGAAAATCCACGCTTCACGTACATCAGTTCCTTGTTGAATGAAGAAGAAACCAATGACTTAGTTAGGCTATTGACTGAGTTTAAAGACTGCTTCATATGGAGTTATGAAGAGATGCCGGATTATCTCGATGTAGCGGTCCACAAGCTAATAGATCTAACGCTACCCATATCAGACAAGCTCCTAGACACATGCAATTAGAAATTGAACAACAAGTCATTTATGATGTCAAGAAATTGATCGATGCTAGTTTCATCAGGGAAGAAAAATACCCTACCTAGTTAGCCAGTGTCTTACCAATTAAGAAGAAGAATGGCCAAATTTGCATTTGCATCAATTTCAGGGATCTAAATAAGGCATGTCCTAATGATGAGTTTCCTCTTCCTATACCAGAATTAATGGTGGACATTGCCTCATCTCATGCAGTGTTCTTTTTTATAGATGGGTCATCCAACCAAATCAAGATGTCTTCTGAAGATGAAAGAAACACCGCTTTTGAACCCTCATCAGAATCTTTTGTTATAAGGTCATGCCTTTCAGCCTCAAGAAATATTGGTGCTACATACCAATGGGCCATGACTTAGATCTTCAATGAACACATCCATCATCAGGTTGAGTGCTATGTTGATGATCTAGTAGTCAAAAGTAGAGAAAAGGAAGACCACCTCTTTGACTTGAGAGTAGTTTTGAACGGTTAAGATAATATATCCTCAAAATGAATCCCCTGAAGTGTGCATTCGGAGTAGCTTCAGGAAAATTCCTTGGGTTTGTTGTCCAACACCGGGGAATAGAGATAGATCCTGAAAAGATCAAAGTTATCTTAGAAATACCACCTCCTAAAAGCTTAACTCAACTCAGATCATTCCAAAGATGGTTGTCATATCTGAGATGCTTTATCTCCAACCTATCGGGGAGATGCAAGCCATTTTCAGCACTTGTCAAAAAGGACGACAAGTTCAAGTGGGATGATAAGTGCCAGGATGCCTTTGAAGACATCAAGCAGTATTTGGTGAAGCCGCCAGTTCTAGCAGCCCCTATCCCAGGCGCCACTCATCCTCTACACTGTTGCATTGGATGACTCTCTCGGTGCTCTATTGGCCCAAGGTAATGACGAAGGAAAGGAGAGTGCTCTCTACTACCTTAGACATCATTTGATTCTTGCTGAAGTGAACTACCCACCTATTAAGAAATATTGCCTAGCTTTGATCTTTGCTTTCCAAAAGCTATGACATTATATGCTTTCTCATAAGGTGAACTTGATCTCCAGAATAAATCCACTACATTATCTCATGACATGGCCAATGCTATTTAGACGTTTGGCATGCTCGTCAATGATACTTTCACAGTTTGACATTACATTCATTCATGCGATAAAGGATACACTAGCAGATTTCTTAGCAGCACACCCACTTCCCATTGATTCTCTGCTTAGTGATGATCTCCCCGATGATTAAATCATGAATTTAGGGGAGGTCGGCAACCATCGATGGGAGATGTATTTTGATGGTGCAGCTTCTTTTCATAATGGGGAAGCACCACAATCTATTCTCCCAGGACAAGCAGGGGTAGGAATTATTCTCCTAACTCCAGACTGCGATGTGATGAGATTCTCATACTATCTATCTAGCTGCAGCACCAACAACAAAGCTGAGTATGAAGCTTTGATTGTCGGTCTGGAGTTAGTCATCACAATCAGTGTCAAGAGCATCAACATCTTTGGGGATTCTCAGTTGGTCATCAATCAGATTGCCGGATCTTATAAGGTTCTCAAACCTAATCTTCATCATTACCACGAGTATACCATGAAGTTGTTGACCCAAATTTCCAAAGTCACCATCTACAAGGTTCCCCGAGTAGAGAACGCAGTAGTAGATGCTTTGGCCAAACTTGCCAAGGAACTGGCATATCCGAAAGATGAGTCGATTTCAATAAGGGTCCAAAATAGACAAGTTCTATCCCTTATTGATCTTTGAACTCATCGAGATACTTTCTCTTGAAGGGAGGTTGCCATTGCCAAAAGGATGAGGAGCTAGATTGGAGGCAACCGTCAGACTATTTGAACACTAACAAACTACCTCAAGAAAAGTCACAAGCCCATTAGGTGAAATAGAGAGCTCTCTCCTATGTTCTCATTAATGGCACCCTGTACAGACAGTCCTTTGTCCAAATGTGGTTACATTGTTTAGACAAACATGAAGCCCATGGAATTATAATCGAGGTACATGAAGGTCTATGGATCACATCAATCCGGTCTGAAGATGAAGACGAAGATCAAGCGACTTGGATACTACTGGCCTTTGATGATTACGGACTGCATGGATGTAGCTAGAAGATGCCATCAGTGTTAGGTACATGATGTGGTCCACTACCAACCACCTAATATTCTACAACCTACCTTGGCCTCATGGCCATTTGAGTGTTAGATGCACATGTGGGTCGATCTTCTAAAGGTCAGGTTCATTCTACGCCTATATTTGTCCAAGTGGGTGAAGGCAATCCCACTCAGAGAGGTCACAGCTTAGCATGTGCTTCAGTTTTTCAGGAACCATATCGTATATAGGTTCGGGGTGCCTCGATGAATTATATCTGATAATGGTACTGCATTTAAAAGTATGAAGATCAACAACTTTTCCAAAAGACATGGTATAGATTAGAGATATTCTACTATCTACTACCCCAGAGGAAATGGCTTAGTAGAAGAATTCAACAAAACTCTCATCCATATATTGCAGAAAACTCTTGATGACCACAATGAGTGGCATGAGTAGTTGGTTGAAGCCTTGTGGGCCCACCACACCACATGCTGGACTCCGACTCAATCTACTCGATTTTCCTTAGTGTATGGGTATGAAGCCGTTCTACCACTAGAAGTTTAACTCCCATCACTAAGTATAGCATTGGGTAGCAAGATCACTTCAGAATGCAAAGTTGCAGTTATAAGAGCTCGAAGGTTTGGAGAAGAGTCGCCTACGGGCGTGCCAGGACCTTGAGTTGTACAAGGCCAAAATGATTCAAGCTCATAACAATTAGTCAAAGTCTTTTCATGTAGGAGAACTTGTGTTAGTCTTAAGGAGACCAATTGTTGCCCATCAAAAGATGGGAGGCAAGTTTGAACCCACTTGGGAAGACCCCTATGCTATAAAGAAGGCCTACTAAGGAGGATCATATCAGCTCATCAATTGTAAAGGGGAACACTTGATGCTTCCAATTAATGGGCTCTACCTAAAGAAATATTACCCATGAAATAAATCATGTTTGAAAACAATTCTATGAATGAACAAAAATTGGATTCCATTTCATCAAAATCTTCTCTTCTTTCGAAGCATTGTTTGTTTGTCTTGTGAATTTTCCATAACATGTTTAGGGTAGGTGTAAGAGTCCCCCAGTGACATCCTATCCCTCTTTTCAAACACAATCCCCCGACACTATTAGAATAGGTGTGAGAGAACCCCAGAGGCATCCTATTTTGATTAGCACAACTAAGTTAGGTTTAAGAGAACCCGAGCGACATCCTTTCTTAATGGAAATTCTGGTTTCCATCCATGGCACCACTCCATCAAACTCGCCACAGTGTTTAGGATAAGTGTGAGAGAACCTAAGAGGCATTCTATTCATGTTAACATATACACAAAACAAACACAAATCTTTTGTCTCAGGCTACTTTGATGTGGGAGCAAGCCCCCTGTGACACTCACTCATTAGCTGCTCTAGGTCATGCTAAGTTCTAGTATGTCACCCCATTGATCATTTGTTAGAAGATGCGAGTCTCCGTGCTTTCTTCCTAACTTGATCATTGCAAACCAACGAGCGCCTTGTTAGTATGGTAGGCTTCACTGCCCATCCAGTAAGCTACCTCATGTTGACTTGGCTTAAGAAGATGTGAGTCCCCGTGCTTTCTTCTTGAACTAGCCATCATGCACTAACTAGGTTGAGTATATTTGAGGTTTAGGGTAAGTCCCCAGAGGCTCTTTTTCTCTTGACTACATTTGAGTCAATTTATGTCCCCAGTATCATTCACTCGGTAGCCCTAGGTCGAGATGGCTTTTGAGAAGATAGACTATCCCAGTAATCAGTTCCATTATAGGAGGATGTGAGTCCCCAAGCTTTCTTCCTAGGCTAATTGTTGTAAATTGATGTGCAGCTTAGGTAGGTTGATGTTCGCTATGCTGACAACGACTCACCCGGTGAGTGCACCACTCTTGGCAGATGTGAGCCCCCGTGCTTTCTCCTTGAGTTGGACATCGAATCCCTATTGGATATATGACTAGCTATGTCATCTTCTCCAGGGTGTTGGTTTAAGCCTCTAGCGGCTAGGGGTATGCGTTTGGTTGATTTGGATGGATTGGATGATAAATTTTTAAAATCGATTGGTTTTGGATTCCTAAAAATATTGAACCTGACCAAATAAAATGCAAAACCAAACAAACCGAATAATAATTTGGTTTGGTTATTTTGGTTTGGTTTTGGATAAACTAAAGTTTGCTACATTTAAAAATTATTTGCATAATTGTTTATTGTATAATAAACAAGCAATAAGCAAAATAGCATAAATATAATAAAAAATGCAATTAACTACTTCATGCGCTAAAATAAATATTTAAAACTAATTTTTTCTTACCTTAATGATGTTTTAAACTTAGAAGTTGATGGAACCATATTACCATATTATGAGACCAAAATATTTTGAGAAATTGGATAATGGTCCTCCAAAAAAGAACTTACCAAGTATTAAAAAAATAAATAAATAATAAGTGTATAATAGATAAGCCTATTATACATAAATTAATAATACCACATTACATATAATTACTTTGGTTTATTTGGTTCCATGCAAAATTTTATTTAACAAATCGATCCAAAAACCAAAAACCAAAGTTTTCAATAATTAAAACCAAAATCCAAATTACTAAGTTCAAAACCAAACCAAATTACTCAAAAACTTTGGTTCAGTTTAGTTTTTTGGTTAAAACCAAATAATGCACACCCCTACTAGTGGCCCCATCCCCTGCGGGCATTCTATTTGGATCACATCCTTTGCGACCCCATTTAGACACTACTCAGATTACTTTTAGATTGGATAGTCCCCCTTTCATAGTAGCCACCCCTATGGTTGGAGAATTTGTTAGGATATGCATTCTCCCTTGGTTCGATCATCGAGATAGGTCTAGCGATATAAGCTCCTTCTCGCTTTGATTCCCAACTAACATGGTCCATGATAAAAAAATAAACAAAACAAACAAATTAAACATGGATTAAGAATTCAAGCCTCCAAAGGGCACCTTTTCCCAAGCACATCTATCTTTAGGCGTGTCAAAGAACTCCCTATAGAATAGCTTGAGTTGAGATAAATCCCACATCACTCCATAGTTGCTCTAAGTCGGGTTCGATTTGTTTCCCAAAGAAATCGATCACCCCAGTGGTCTTTTGTAGTGGAAGATGTGAGTCCCTGAGCTTTCTTCCCTTAAATTGATCATTGCAAACCGAAATGCACACCTTTGGTTGAATAGTTCTCCCATTGGTCGGGAAGCTACTCCCTTTGGTTCAGTAAATCCAAGATAGGTCTAAGTTGATATCAGCTCATTCTTAGTTTGATCCATCGCAAACTAATGGAATCCACCAAAATTAACTAGAAAAATAAAATTTATATTTGACTATTTTTGAGCTGATTTAAGTCCGCCAGCGACATTCACTCAATAACCAGCCCTAGGTCAGGTTCAATTTGTTGCCCAAAGCAGCTGATCACCCTAGTGGTTTCTTATTTCTAGAAGATGTGAGTCCTCGTGCTTTCTTCTTAAGACTTGACCATTACAAAATGAAAGGCATCCCTTTGGTTGGATAGTCCTACCTTGTGGTTGGTAGACTACTCCCTTTGGATTGATAAATCTGTTAAGTCTAGGCCATGGCTCCTACTGGTAGGTTCATCACCCCGATGGGATCCATCATAATCAAAAATATCTAAAAATAAAATCTAATCTTTGACTATCTTTGAGTTGATTTAAGTCCCCCAATGACATTCACTCAATAGTCAGCCTTAGGTTGGGTTCACTCCATTTCCTTCTCAATGGATCACCCCAGCAACTGGTTCCTACATTGGAGGATGTAAGTTTACTACACTTTCCTCCTAGTACAGCTGCTATATAATGAAAAGCATCCCTTTGGTTGGCTAGTCCTACTATGTGTTTAGTATACTACCTCTTTAGATTGGTAAATCTGAGTTAGGACTAGGCCTCGTGGCTCCTACTCAGTGCGATCCATCGTAAACCAACATGGCCCATCTCAAAATCAAAATCTAAAACAAATTCAACAAACAAATCTAATATAACAAAGAAACAAACAATCAACCAATCTAAATCAAATCTTTTGCTTCTCCTCAGTGAGATGCAAACCTTTCTGGTTCCCTCAACATACACAGAATTCTAATCCCTCAACGGATTTCACAACCCCTCCCTTGTGGATGACTTGAACTTGCCTCCCTAGTGGAAAGTTCACTTTTCTATCCCCAATGGAGTTAAAACAAACACAAATTAAACAAACAACAAATTGAAACAAATTCAACCCTCTTGCCCAGCGGAACTTGAATCAAATCTCTCATCCCCTTGTGAATGAATTGAACCTGCTTCCCTAGTGGAAGGTTCACCTACTCTATCCCTGAGTGGATTCCTCCCTCTCTCTTATGTCTTGGACATAAGTAGAGCCACATTGCACTAAGCTCTAGATTCCTTTTGCACCTTGGGTTAGGGTTAGATTGTTTGTTAATGTTTGTGATCTTTCAGTGTTGTTGATCATTTTGGTCAACACCAGTATGTGCGGTGTTCCTTGTTAGTCACACCACACCTATTGGGGGCCCTTTATTGACCTCCTTTTTAGGATGAGCTCTCAACCCTTCCTCCTTAGGCATAGGACTTCTCTTAGACATTAGAGTTCCTTAGTCTTAAGACACATCAAGTGATTAGGTGGACACTCACCAAGCCTAGAGACTTAGAAGGGTTAGCCATAGGAATAGGTCATGCCTTAGGGGTGTTAGTAAAATTTGCCTACCCATAGCTTGAACCATTCCTCACCTTCCTTCCTTCAAATCAAACTCCAAATCAATCCTAATTGATTTTCTCAAACTCCAAATCAATCTTATTTGATTTTCTCCAAACTCAAATCAATATCACATGATTGAAATCCATGATTGAAACCTATGATTGAAATCCATGATTGAAATCTATGATTGAAATCCATGATCAAATCCCATAGTTGAAATTCCAAGTTTGAAATATTTCTTAAGTCCTTAATTCCCTCTTAAGGACTTAGCCTAAATCATCTTCAAATCAATTCAAACTCATGAAATTTTCTCATAACTTATTTATATTCTCATTTATATTCACATATATAAATGAAATATAAATTCAAATCAATCAAATCAAATCAAATTCAAATCAAATTCCAAAATCTTTTCTAAGTCCTTAATTTCCCTCTTAAGAACTTAGCCTAGATCATATTCAAATCACTTCAAATCCTTGAAACTTTCTCATAACCCATTTATATTCTAATTTATATTCACATATATAAATGAAATATAAATTCAAACAACCAAAACCAATTCCAAAAATCAAACTCAAATCTACTCAAAATCCAACCTAAGCCTTTCAAGTCAAAATCTTGAACTTAGCCAAACCAACTTCAAATCAAGCCAAACCCTTGATTTTTCTTCATGATTCAATCAATCCTTCAATCATGAATCCAAATATAAATACAAACGTCAACCACTTAACCAAAACTCATCTAAAAATCAAGCCAAAATCCATTCATGTTCTTCCTTTGAATATGAAATTGTTAAATGAATCAAAACACATTTGACTTCAAACAACTTTCAAATGGATTTATATTTCAATCAAAAGTCCATATACAAGTTCAATCAAACTCAAATCAAGCTTTGAGCCATTTGACCACATAGGCTCAGTTGAACCAAAGTGAGCTAAAGTACCCTTTATGAGCCAAATTCTAATCCTAACCAAATTGGAACTAAGCCCATGTTTGCCTCTCATCATGATCAACAATCATCATGAGATGATCAACCAATCAAGTTGGGTCAAACCAAGTTAAACCTAAGGGTTGACCAAGTCAACACTTAGCCAAAATGAAATCCAACATAGCCAAAATCCACCATAGGCCAAATTGATTGAAACCATTGATCTAAGTTCATTCATGACCAATGTTTGAACTTGACCAAGTCAACATTTGAGCTAACTAACCTAATTGGCCACTTGACCCAAGTTGACCCAACTTGACCTAAAAGTCAAAATGTATCAAAACTTGATCTAAGCTAAATTGATTGAAACCAATGAGTCAAGTTGATTCCAAATTACTTGACGAACTTGACCAAAGTCTCAATTGGCCAACTAGACCTAACCTAGCCTAATTGACCTTGAACCCAACTTGACCTAAAGGGTCATGTTGAGCCAAATTCAAACTTAACCAAAATTGATTGGAAACAAAGATACCAATCCACTTCATATGACTAACCAAACCAAAACGCTGACCTAGTTCAAATTAGGTCAAATGGGTCAAATTGATCAACTTGACCCATTTGACCTAAATGAAATGAACCAAATTCAAATTAAACCAAATTGAATTAAACCAAAGTCACCAAAATTTTCAAATTGTCATATGAACTTGACCCAACCTTGGTTTGACCTAATTTGACCAATTGGTCACAAGTTGACCCATTTTGACCTCAATTGGTCAACATGAGCCAAACCATACCAAATGAACTCCAAATCCAATAAAACTTGCCAAGCCTATTTTCTCAACATACCCAACATATCCAAATTCATAAATCAGCCAAATGATCATTTTAACCCTAGGCCATAGAACAAATTTTGGTCAAATCCATGGGGAATTTGGTCAATTCCTCATCATACCTACTTGATACTCTCCTAGTAGATCAAGTGAACCATAGGGAGGTGGTGCACCCAATGGTTTGGGTCAAACTCCACCATGTGGCCAAATCGAGCACATGGGTTGAAATGGGCACATGGGAATCATGCATACACTTGTTTTGAGCACATGGGAAGTTCATATTCCCACTCCTCTGGCCAAATCAAGCTCATGGACAATCCTAACAGCTCAAACAACCCTTTATATCTTAGCAATTGATCCAAAATGGCAAGTGAAGCTTCGACCATCTGATTGCCATTGGGGGAGATATACTCCCCCCAATTCACTTCAATTCCAATAGATCCATTATCGATTGAGTAAAGGAGAGTGATATGAGCCATTTGCAAGAGATCTTAAGCTTTCTAGAGGGAGATTGAAATTGGCATTTCTTGGTTTTCATCCTTTGAAAATAGGGAGCTCAATTAAACTTCTAACTTCCTCCACACTCAAAATCATTGCAATTCACTTTGCACACTCCATCAGAGAGCCTAATCGAGCTTGCCTAAGCTTTCTTCCAAGTCCTTGGCAAGGGGAGATCCACTTCAATCAAAACTGAGCTCAAGCAAAGGAGGAGTTGGTCCATAGATCCATCCACTCAACCTCAAGAGCTAAAACTTTCACCAAAGCTTCATCTCAACCAGACGAAGCTTCTCCAAGGGAATCGAGCACCGGTGATCACCTATGGTGAGGTATGCCATTTTTCAATAATTAAACTCAATGTGGTGTGGAGCTTTGTGAAAGAGATTTTGATCCCATGGAATTTTAACCATTATATGTGCTTGCCATTATGTTTAGATGGCGTGGGTTGAGTTTCAATGCAATCTGAGCTCAATCGAGCTCGGATCCTCTCTTTGAAAGTGGACGATCCCCATTTTTCACAGGGAAAAATAGGGAGGATCTCTGGCCGTCCATCCGTGCATTTTGGATGGACAGTCGAGATTAAACACTCACTTTAGATTTAATTTTATCCCCTCTCAATGGAGGTTTTAATCTCAGTCGTCCGGTCGTTGATCGGACGACTGAGGAAAAAGCACATAGCGTCACACCAGTGCTAGGATGTGACTTTTAAGTGGCCACTCGAGTGCATGTGTAAAGGGATGTCGCTCATCGTGTGTGGCATGTATAGGGATTAAGGATTTAATTAGGATTTATTTAATTCTAATTAATTACCTAAACTTCTAAAATTCATATATCAACCTAGAAAAATTAGAAAAATATGAAATAAATTGCATTAGAAAGATAATTAAACATAAAATATTCTAAAATTGATTTTGATTAAATTTGAATACTTCTTTTCTCTGAATTGGGGTTTTATTAGAAATCTTAAATTGCTAATTACTCCTTAATTAATCCACGGATTAATCTCAAACTTCTTGAGTATATTTTGGGGGATGACTTTTGCCTCCTAATTTTCTTGGGATTTATTGGTGGCTTAATTAGGAAAATTGCTAATTCATATCCTAATTATTCTTTAAATGTAATTAAAGATAATTAATGGTTTGATTAGTGATTTAATTCTTTGTTAAAGTTGATTAAGGTCTATTTCAATGAATAGGAGGTCCAGGGAATAATTTTGGGTATTTTCCCTAAGTTATTCCTTAAACCCTTTTTCTTCCTTAATCCTTTCTTAATTAAAGGATTAATTCATTAATTACCCTCTTAATTAAATTCTTAAAATTCTAAAACCTTCCAGAACTTAATTAATCTACTTGGGGTAGATGCTTAGGTGTTCAAGAGCCTAAGTTTAAATAAGAAAATCAAAATTCAACTCATATGTTTGAGGGGTGTTTTGAAATTACTTAAGTTAAACCCCTTAGCTTAATCAATCATTAATCATGTGTCAAATTGCATTAGGCTCCTTTCTTCCTAGGTACATTGCAAATTTAAATTATTTTTGAGGTTTTATGTCATCTCATTGGCTCATAATTATTTGGTTAACTATGCTAAGGTGGTGTAGGTAAGGGGTAATTAACATGTTTAATTCATACCTTAACTTAAACAAAATATAAAATGAATCTAATCTTCTAAAAATTGAATAAAAATATCAAATACATGTGGGAATGGGTTAGGAATAGAAAACTCAATTTCTATATTCAAAATTAAATCAAATTCAAAATCCAACCAAAATCATATTAAATAAACTTTGATTTGCTTTAAGCTTTCTTATTTCATAAGATTATCTTTAGGAATTAATTAAAGTGAATATGTTTACATGCTTTCATTACTTTAAGTCTTCCCCAACAAGCTAAATATGTGTGTCATATGATTTCATGCATCCATGTTTTTCAAAAATCAAATTTAAAATGAAAATATTTCCTTTATGTCAAATTGTATGTGTTGGCTAAAGTAAGAATATGAGTGGCTATTATCACTATTAAATCCAAATTATTTTCAAAATATATGAATCAATTATCAAAAATGAAAGGTTGCTACTTATACTTTACCTATAAGCTTGCATGTGAAAAAAATATAAAGATGTTTAATGTAGTTTTCCTTCTCCTTGCTTTTGGTATAGTTTTGAATAGGATTTGGTAAAGTGTTTGGTTCATTTGAAAAGAACCTAACACTTGCCTAATTCCATCTCCTATTCATTCCTGTTCTATTACTTAAGAAGAATACCTACACTTGCACATATAAATTGCATAACCAAAAATAAATCAACTAACACAAACTTTAGCATGCTTTCTTTCCAATTAATTTCTTTTGTACACATGTTTATATTTAAGGAAAGTGGTATGTTAGTTTGGAAAACCTTGGGGTTGCAAGGCCTTAAGTAGCCCCAAGTAGGTCTTGTACCTTACACCCCTAGTGCTAACAATGGCACTGTACTCACTTATGCCTTTCATACACTCATATGTGCATGTGAAAATTGGATAAGAAACCCCTTTTTCTACTTAATGAAAACCATGCATCATAAGCATTTAAATTTTCTTAAGTAACTTACTTAGCATGCATCATAAAGTGTGTTAAACATTCTCATTTGGTATGTATAGATATGCTTAGGATCCATTCATATACATGTTATACATGTTGGGAAAGAAATGAAGTGATGTGTGTTTTGTTATCTTAATTTACTTTACTTATTCTTAAAATGCCTTTCTTTTGAATAGGTTTATTTAGAGTATATCTAAACTTAGGATTAATTTAAACACATAATAAATCATTCACTAAATAAAACTAAAACATAAATCTACTTTAGAAATTACTTAGGTTAGGGAAGGAAAGAGAAGTTCTCTTCTCTTTCCCTCTCTTTACAACTTAGTAATTAATTGTAGGATTCAGTTGAACCTAATCAAAACAAAAAATAAAATCAACCCAAAACTTCTAAAAAACATAAATAAAACCCTCCCCTAAGTTGAACATTCTTGACACTCAGGAAATTCTAACTTAAAGCCATAGCTAAGCATACCACAAAAACCTTTAAAGCACACACTTTAGGCTAAGCCACCACTTCTAGCTTTAGGTTAGGACGGTGCAATGGTTTGATGTTTACTTTTATTTTGTGATATATATTTTAGACTGGATGTTAGGGTGAATGTGCATAGACTGAAAGGAAGGACGATCTTAGTCTAACCATTATCTTCTGTAGGGGATTGTGCTTAAGGGGCGCTGTAATAAATAAAAATATAAATATTTTATTGTGCAGGTGCTTATACCTACATAATCCATAGGCAGTGGACTTAGTCACCCATGTGTGGGGTGTTAAGTCTAATATACATGCTTGGGATTGTATGGCTTATTTTAGCTAATCTCTATTTTGCTGGTGTTAGTTAGATTTCCATTTTTCATTTTCATGTAATTTTTGTAATTAGGATTTTGTAATGATTGCTTTGGGGATTAGGATAAACAATGGTTATAAGGCTTTGCCTTATGTACCATGTGAAGCCCTTTTGGAGCATCCACCTTCCAACCATCCAAAAGAAGGAACCAAAATAAGAAGAAAAGAAGAAGAATGAAGAAATGAAGCTTGAAGATCCCCATAATAATGAATTTTTTTATTTAATTGTATTTAATTCATTTGTAATGTCAGGTTGTATAAGGGTAGAGCTCGACTACCCAATTTAGTTTTGAGTTTGTGTGGTGGTACCCGATCACAATGGCCTCTTATTCTTTTGCACTTAGCTTTATAAATTGATTGATGATTTGCTTAGCTTGTGCATTAAGTGGCATCCTTTTTCTAGTTTCTTCCTTGCTTTATGTATGGCCTAGATGATGATTAGGCTCTTAGGGAAAAATAAATCTTCTACCAAATTTAATAATTCAAAACTAAAATAAAGAACTCATAACCTCACCTAAAGCATAGGCTTATAATCAAGATAAAAGATTTAGCAACCCCTTAGCTAGATGAGTATTTCTTTTATAACAACATGCACAAATTTATCTTGTTTCACTCTTCATTGGAGGGCTTCCACCTTTGCCAGAGAAACTTGGCTTGACCTATGAGAGCCATGGTGGAAACACACCTCCTCCCTTCTCGTTGATTTTGGCAAATAATCTTACTTCTCATGCATTAGGCATATGAATCCTATTAGCCTGAGTCAAAATGATTGTCCAAAAATGAAAATAAAATGTAATATGATTTGCATTAGATTTAGGTCATTTAAAGCATACCCTTACATGATCTCGCCTCTTTAGGGAGTAAGTTTAAGGACTTAGTCTCTTTCTAAATAAATAATAGTCAAGCTATCTTGCATAAAGCATATGACTTGCCTACATGAATTTAAAATCGTAGGAGGAGTTAGTTGGCGGCCACCCCCAGGCTATTGTAGGTCCAAGAGATCGGGTGGTTTGTCCTCTCTTATGGAGGCAAACCAAATACCCATTTTCTCCTTAGATTTAGATTATGCTTTTGGCCCTTGCCAAAGTTCCCTAGATTTAGGTTTTCAGGTTGCTTCTCCCCTTTGTGGGCCATAAACATAAATCCTCACATCTTAGGCACTTCCATAATCTTGTGTCATGGAAGTATAAGCCCTAGCATTCTAATAAAAAATTCAACTAAAATAAATTAAATCAATTTAAAAATGCCCAATCTTGATAGTTTGAGAGTTTCCATTGAGCATCTCCTACTTATCTTCATTTGGCTTCGATAATTACTCCATGTTTGATCAATCCCATTTGATCTTCAAAATTAATCTAATCAATTGATAGTCCTATCATATTGAAATCTTTAGAGACAACGATCATTTACCTTAATCGAGAGTTTTCTTAAGGAATCTCATTTCTTAGGATGTAATTAACTATGAGGGCTTACCCCAATACAGAACTTAATGAACCTAGTTTAAAATTAATTGTGCTTTACTTTTTCATGTAAAGTAGGGGAAGAATCTATGATACACCTCGAAGACCCATCATCTTTAGGAGTCCTTATTTTGGTGATTAGGTCTATTATAGGGTGGTGATTTCTATCTTTCGAGATAGTACACCTCTCCTTAATATCGTACTCGATCACTCTAATAAGTACATCTATGGATCTGCATGATGTCTGACCTGTGTTCTCGTTTACCTTCTTTCCACTACAGAAAGGAAAGAGGAATAGATGAGGACACATTGGGAATATAAAATTTCCACCACATATACCCATAGGATTTCTTTTACAAGGTCCTGGATAAAGCCCCTAGTGGCACCTCCCTTGTGGGCACTCCATTTAGATCACATCCTTAGCAACCCCATCTAGACACTATGTGGGTTACTCTTACATTGGACAGTCCCCCTTTCATAGTAGCCACCCTTGTGGTTGGAGAATCCATCTTGTGGATATGCCGATTCTCCCTTGGTCCAATAAGTCGAGATAAGACTAGAGGTGATATGAGCTCCTTCTCCGGTGGTCCTCACACAATAGGTCCACACACAAATATATAAACAAAATAAATATATATTCTGACTTGTGGATTAAGAGGAAACCCCCAGCGGTACCTTTTCTCAAGCAAGCATCCTATCTTTAGGGTGTGTTAGAAAAACTCTCTATAGAAATTTTTTGACTACTTTTGAGTTGAGATAAGTCCCCGGGTCGGCAGTCTCTTAATAGTCACCCTTAGGTCGAGTTTGACTTGTTGTGCCACTGACAAGTCACCCTGGTGACCATCCTTACTTTGGATGATATAAGTCTATCACACATTCTCTCCAGCACGACCGTTGCACACCAACGGACTGCCTTTGGTCAGGTTCATTTTATTGTGCTATCAACTAATCACCCTAGTGGTTTCTTATTTAGGATGATGTAAGTCTGCAAGCTTTCTTCCTAATTGGACCATTGCACATCAAAAGGCACTCCTTAGGTTGGTTAGCTCTACTCCATGATCGGTAGACTATCCCTCTGGATTTATAAATCTAAGATAGGATTGGGCTAATATTAGCCCCTTCTTAGTATCCATCACAAGCCGACATGGTGCATCTAAAATTAAATTAATTTTGACTATTTTTGAGTCAATATGAGTCCATGGAGACATTCACTCAATAGTCGTGCTAGGTCGGGTTTGATTTGTTGTGCTACCAACCAATCACCTCAGTGGTTCCTTATTTAGGAGGATGTAAGTCTACAAGCTTTCTTCCTGACTTGACCATTTCATACTGAAAGGCAACCCTTAGGTTTGTTAGTCCTACCTCGTGGGTGGTAGACTTACCCTTTGGATTTGTAAATCTCAAATAGGATAAGGCTGATATAGCCCTTCTTAAGTGGATCCATACTTGACATGGTCCATTTTATTGAATCCATTATCCTTCCCTAGTGGAGTCTAAATTAAATCCATCCACTCTTATCCCTGGTGGATGCCTCCCCGAAAAAAACTAAGAAAAACCATAAATTAAATCCATCTTATCCCCAATGGAGCTGAGCTCATATCTCTAGAAGATGTGCCTCAAAATCAAATCAAATTCTCACCCCCAGTGGATGTCCACCAATTAAATCAAATCAAATTTCTCCCAGTGAGGTGTAAATCATATCCTCACCCTAGTGGAACTCACAAAAAATTAAACCAAATCAAATCCCTATCCCTAACGGATAATCTAAACGTGCTCCCCTAGTGAAAGGTTCATGCACTCATCCCCGATGGGATATAAATCCTAATCCCCTGCAGACATTTTCCCCCCAATTCATGTTATTGATCAAACTCAAACTCTTATCCTCTATATGGATAATCTGAAACTGCTTCCCTAGTGGAAGGTTCACATACGTGATCCCTCCGTGGATCCTTTCTTCCTCTCTTATGCCCTTGGCATAGGTTGAGTTGCATTACACTAAGACCTTGATTCTATCTACACCTCAAGTTTAGGGATAGGTCATTTTCATTAGTGCTTGCGATCCTTCGGACATTGTTGATCATCTCGATGAACGCGTGCGACGTGCCTTGTCGGTTATACACCTATTGGTGTCCTTTTGTTGACCTCACTTTTGAGTGATTTCTCAACTTCCTCATCATAGATCTAGGACTCTTATAGACACTAAGAGATCCTTAGTCTTAAGACACTTCCAGTGATTAAGTGAACACTTAACCTAAGCCTAAAGACTTAGAGAATTAACTACTAGAAAGGGTTGTGTCCTAGAGACTTAGGAAGACTTGCCTACCCTATAGCGTAAACCTAATCCATACTTTCCTTCACAAACCAAACCTCAAATTCAACTCATATACCAAATCTAAATCCAAATTCCAAACCAAATGATTGAAACCCATAATCAAATCCAAAATCAAATCCTTTCCTAAGCCCTTTGATTTCATCTTATGGACTTAGCCTTCACCAAATTCAAATCAATCCAAATTCAATTGGCTTTCCTAAGATCAATTTAATCACTCAATCATTTACCAAATCCAAATCCAAAATCCATCTTCAAATGATTCAATCCCATGATCAAATCCAAACTCAACCAAATTTCCTTCTATGCCCTTTTGACCTACATTCATGACCTTAGTCAAATTTGCTTCCAAATCAATTCAGACTCAAGTGATTTTCTCATAAATCATTTATATATTCATTTATATTCCCAAATATAAATGAAATATAAATTCAAATAGCCAAAACCAAATCCAAAATTAAATCAAAACCCAATTCAAGCCCTTTAAGCTAATTTCTTAAACTTGGCTAAATATCCAAATCAAATCAAAACTAATGGATTTTCTCTTGAATCAATCATTCCTTCGATCATCTATCCAAATATAAATGAAATCTACAATCATCAAGCTAAATCAAAATCAACTCAAGTCAAACCCAACTAGCCATTTGACTTGAAATATTCAAATGAGCCAAAACTCTTTTGAACTAAACTCAATTACTTGGATTTATATGTCAATCTTAAATCCATATATAAACTTAATTAAATCAAACTCAACTCAAAATCAAGCCAACTAAACCCAATTGGCTCACTTGACCCAAAGTCAATTTAACCCTAGGCCAAAATCTAATTCAATTCAAATCAAAGTGAATTAAGCCAATCCAAACTTCATGTCATAATGTTGATCATCCTAGGTTAATCAATTATCATGAAATGGGTCAAGTCAACCAAGTCAATTGACCAAGTTAACCCTTTAACTCATATGAACCCAAACTAGGAAAATTGCAACATAAACCGATTGCAACCAATGGCTCAAGTTCATTCCAAATTGATTATTGAACTTAGCAAAGCCTTATTGAGCCCAATTTAACTAATTGGTCAACCTAATGCAACTTAGCCCAAATTGACCTTAAAAATCAAAACCCAATCAAATCCAAATTTAACTTTACCAAAGCCTACAATATATTCCAAATGATCAACCAAACCCAAACCAAGCCATGATTCAAGCCAATTTGGTCAATTTGGTCAATTTGGTCAAATTGGTCAACTTAGCCCAAATTGACCTAAAGGATCAAATTGGCCAAAATCTAAATTAAATCCAAATTAAACCAAATCAATTGAAACCAATTGAACCAATGCACTCCAAATGATCATTGGAACTTGATCCAACCCTTGGTTTGACCCAATTTGACCAATTAGTCAACATAACCTGATTTGACCCAATTTGGCCCAAATGGGTCAAATTGACCCAAATTAAACCAAATGACATGAAATTTGGTCCAACTCACTTTTGACTCATTTCAAATCTTCTCAAATCAAATTCAATGTAAAATGATAACTTTGCCCTTGGGTCAAGGGCATCCCATGAGAAAAGATACTCACCTAAATGGTCATTTCTCTTTCTTGGCCACTTGACACTCATCCATTGGTCCACATAGGCACCAAAGATACTAATCATCTGACCAAGAGGTGGTTGGGGTAGCCATGATTCACGGGGAAGTTAATTCACCTCACATCCCCCATTGGAACACTTGGCATGAAGGACTTCCCTCCAATTGCTAGGACACCCATTTGTCCTTCATGGCAGCCACTTCCCATGTCTTAGCCAACCAAAATGAGCCACCAAGGATGATTCCATTCCATTCCAAATCACCCCAAGCCAAAGGACACCCATTTGGAGCCAAAAATTCAAAAAATGAAATGGATTTTTGGCCAAAACCAAAGCAAAAAAAAAAATAAAGACCTTTATTCTCATTCTCCTACCCTCATTTCCATCCCCTAGAGCTCCTAAACCAACCAGCAAACATTCCCACTTCATTTTGGGGTGAAAATGCAAAAACTAAGTGGATTTCGGTGAGGAAGCAGTGGACACTAGTAGATACATCATTCCAAAGTGAAGGTGATGGTCTAGGCTCATTCCAAGGCTTCTTCCCCCACTCAAGAGGGTGCTTGGATCATCACCACCAAAAATTATCCTCGGTGAGGTAATTTTCGAGAACCATAGCCGCCTTAGGATTTCTTATTTTATGATGGATTTTGTTTAATTATAGGAATTTTCTTAGAAAACCTCTGCATTTTTAATTATATTTAGTCCCAATTTGAATATATAAGTCTTCTAGTTTGAATCAATGTGAAAATGAGTCTATTTGAATGAAATTTCAATTAGATTTCATTAAAAAAAACCCCAAATCCCTTGGTTTACCGTTCTCACACGATGTGATGCACAGATCACATGATTAGGATCGGAGATGCATTGCACATTTCCACCTCTCTGATCATGTGGATCAGATATGGACCATCTGATTTATGATCGGACGGTTGGATTTGATTCGCATGTCGCTTTCCTGTTCATATGCTTTTCCAGCTCATGGCCCGCATCAGTGCCACGTGGGACCACACGCATGTCGCATGGTGCCATTGCCCGTCGGCCTAGGTTAAGTGGGAAATTAAGGTATTTTCTCATTTTTTATATTTAAAAAACCGAAACTTTAAAATTTCATAAAAATTAAAATACTTAACAAAAAATTGCAAATAAGGGCTCGTTGGATTTATCTTTTTGAGATGAATCCAACAAACCAAAAATCTCTAAATTTCACCAAATTGTTTGGGCTTGATTTGAGCTTTATTAAAAATAAAAATTAATTAATTAAAACAAACATACACATCATATTAAGTTGAAAAATCATAAAAATCATACAAAAATCATAAAAAAAGTCATAAAAAATTATAAAAAAGTCATAATAAATCATAAAAAATAATAAAAACATGCACATCTTAATAATTGGAGACTTCTAAAAATCATAATAAATCATACAAAAATCATAAAAATGCAAATAAACATTCATTTTGTAGGTATTTCAGAGGAGATTAATTTAAAATTAATTATAATTAATTTTGAATAGTAACTAAGGCTTAATTGAAAACTTAATTAGATTAATTACTCCTTAATTACCCAAGTAATTAATTTTAAACTTTTGAGGATAATTAGTGGGATGACCTCTGCATTCTAGAATTTTGTTGGGATTTATTTTCTGGTTAATTAGGAAAAATTTTTATTTTAGCGTTAATTACTTAATTAATTAGGTGATTAATTAAAATTCTAAAGAGTGAGAAAACTATTAATTAAGCTTGTTAATCATTGTATAATAGTGAATGGGATTGGGGAATGAGATTAGGACCTCTTTCCCATTCATTTCCCTAAGTTCATTTCACTTGAAATTAGTAATTTGGGATTAATTGATGGTTTAATTCATTATTTAAATGACTTAATTAATTAAATTAAAATCATAATCATTCCAAAACTCATCTAATTAAGTTTCTTGGGTAGATATTTTGGTGTTTAATAACTTAATGCTATTTAAGGAAATCATGGCTTAAGTTCTTTATTCTAATTAACCAATAACTATGAGCCAATTATATTAGGCCTTTTATTTCTTAGATTCATTGCTGATTTAAATTCCAATTCATGTGCATATCATGTTGGCACATAATTAATTGGTTAATTACTTTAAGGTAACATGGGTAAGGGTTAATTAATTGATTTAATTCATATCACAACTTAATTAATCTATAAAATCAACTTACTTTTTTTTCATTGAATCAAATTAATTAATTAATATGGAAATGGGTTAGGAGCAGCAAATGATTAAATCTCCTATTTTCTATAATTCAAATCAAACATCCAAAAATAACTTAATAAGAAGCTTCAGTTTACTTTAAGATGATTGTATTTGATATAATTGTTCTTAGGAATTAATTGGATTGAATGAAATTATGTGCTTATTTTCTTTTATTTCTCTCTAATTGTATTAAATGTTGTATGCCACTTATGAGCATGCATTCATACTTTTTAAAAAATTAATTAAATGAAATGATTTCCTTTATGTCAAGTTGCATGTGTTGGCTTAAATTAAAAATATGTGTGGCTATTATCACTATTAAATCTCAAATGTATTTTCAAAAGCTTATTAATTAATCATAATACTTGTTGTGACATTAGTTACACATAAATAGGAGGTGCATGTGAATATAAGCTTAGTGTATTAAGTGAAGTTTCTTTCTTTCATTCATATATTGATTTACATAAGTTCGAATGTTAGTGGGTATATTAATCTGGACATTCTGGGGACACAGGGCTTTAAGTAGCCCAAGGAGGTCTTTACCTGACTTCCTTGGTGCAAAATAATGGCATCGTATCCACTTAAAACTTTTATACATGTGTATATGTGATATGATTAATGAATGAAAATCATAATTAAATCAAATTCTACTTTTGCATGGATTTTTATTCTTATAGTTGTTTGAACAGTCATATGTATATAAGAGTAGTGGATATATTAGTCTGGACATTCCGAGGATGCAAGGCTTTAAGAAGCACTGAAGAGGTCTTTACCTCACTCCCCTAGAGCAAAATAATGGTGTCGTATCCACTTAAAACTTTTATACATGTTTATGTGTGATATAACTAATGAATGAAAATCATAATTAAATAATATTCTACTTTTGCATGGTTTTCTATTCTTATAGTTATTTGTTCATTTATATGTATATAAGAGTGGTGGATATATTAGTTTGAATATTCTGGGGAAGCAAGGCTTTAAGTATCCCCAAGGAGGTCTTTACCTCACTCCCCTGGTGCAAAATAATGGTGTCGTATCCACTTATAAGTTTTATACACTTGTGTGTACATTTAACTAATGAATGAAAATCCCCTTTTCTATTTTTTTTTAAAAAAAAGACCTGCATTCATATATTGTTCAAGTGGTCGAATTGATTAGTCACAAGATTTAGAGTTCTTTTCTTATACTCTTGTATAAAAATTTAGATAGAGCTTTAAATTAATATGACAAAATAATTCAATCAAATGAAGTTTCTAAATTTCAAATGCATTTGCTTACATTCATCATTAAAGTGTGCCAAAAATATATTGCATGTATAGATATGTTTAGGACTTGATCATTTCCATGTTATATATGATGGAAAGAAATGAATGAATATGTGTCATGTAATACTAGTTCATTCTAATTAATCTAAAGATTCCTTTCTTATCGAATAAGGTTATTTAAGGTGAACCTAAATTTAGTATCAATTTAAAATATGTAATAAACCATTCACTAAAGAGAACTAAATTAAATTAACATGCTTTAGAAATGGCTTAAGGTAGGGATGAAAGAGGGTAATCCTCTTTCTTCTCTTTACAACACTTAAAGATTAAGTGTAGGTCATATGAAACAAAATAAGTCATAAATTAAAACTTGCAAATCAACTAAACAACTTAATGTGAAACCACCCTTTAAATTGAATCTTTCTACACTTAGGAAACTACAACTCTATAGCCAAGTTAGGACATACACACAAGCCTTAATACACACACATTAGATTAAGTTACCACTTGTTGCCTTATGTTAGGACGATGCATGGTTTGCTATATGTTTTTTTTGTGATGTATTATTTTAGACTGGATGTTAGGGTGTATATTTCATAGACTGGATGTTAGGCCGTTATTAGCCTAATTATGTCTTTTGTATGGGATTATTCTTAAGGTGTCTCTCAAAAATATATGTAAATGCTTGCTTTGTAGGTTGCTTAAGCTCCTAATTATAATCAAAGTTAGTATGGGTGGGTTTGGTTCCCTATGTATCGGGCGCTAAGTCCAAATTATAAATATAATTTCTTGGGTGGAATGTATGTTTAGCTAATCTCTATTTTGTAGATTTAGTTAGATTTACTATTTCCATTTAAATGTAATTTTGCAATTAGAAATTAGGATTAGTGCTATGGGATAATTAAAATGAGCATTAGCTAGAAGACTATGTCTTATGTGTCATGTGATGCCTTGAAGTGAGCCAAATCAAAGAAGCAAAGAGGAGGAAAAGAAGAAATGAAAATTTGAAGAAGGTGAAGACCCCTATAGCATGTATTCATCATTAATTGTAATTATTATTTTGTAATCTGGATTGTATAAGGGTAGAGTTTGGCTACCCTTTTTTCTTTTCAGGTTATATAACGGCACCCGACCGCACCAACCTTTTATTCTTCCATCAATCTAGTCCGAAGATGAAGGCCAAGATCAAAAGACTAGGATGCTATTGACCTTCGATGATCACATACTATATGGATGTAGTTAAGAGATGCCACCAATGTCAGGTGCACGGTGTGGTCCTACACCAACCACCCAATATTCTACATCCTACATTAGCCTCATGGCCATTTGAGTGTTGGGGCACCGACATGGGGGTCCGATCGATCCTCCTTCTTCCAAAGGTCACCTGTTCATTCTAGCTGCCACCGACTACTTTTCCATGTGGGCAGAGGCAATCCCACTCAGAGAGGTCACAACTCAGCATGTGCTCCAATTTTTCAGGAACCATATCATATATAGGTTCGGGGTGCCTCGATGAATTATATCCGATAATGGTACTACATTCAAGAGCACTAAAATCAACAACTTTTCTAAATACATAGTATATATTGGAGATATTCTACCATCTATTACCGTAGGTAAAATGGCTTGGTAGAAGCCTTCAACAATACTCTCATCCAATTATTAAAGAAGACACTCAATGTCAACAAGGGATAGTGGTATGAGGAATTAGTTGAATCTATGTGGGTTTACCTCACCACTTGCAGAACTTCAACTTAATCTACCCCTTTCTCCTTAGTGTATAGGTCAAAAGTAGTTCTTCAATTAGAAGTCCAACTCTCATCATTAAGGATAGCTGTGGGTAGTAAGGTTGCTATGGAGCAGAAAGACAAGTTGTAGTTAGAATAGCTTGAAGGTTTGGAGGAGAGATACCTCTGGGCATGCCAGAACCTTATGTTGTGCAAAGCCAAAATGAGTCAAGCTCATAACAAGTTAGTCCATCCTAGAGCTTTTCAAGTAGAAGATCTTGTTTTAGTTATAAGAGATCAATTGTTGCCCATCAAAAGATGGGAGGTAAGTTTGAACCCACTTGGGAAGACCCTTTTTCCATAGAGAAGGCCTACCAAGGAGGATCTTATCAACTTATAAATTGTAAGGGAGAGCTCCCGATGCTTTCGATCAATGAGCTCTATCTAAAAAAAGTACTTGTCCATAAATCTTGTTTGAGAAAATCATCAATAAAACTTCTTTTCATCTCAAATCCCATCTCTTCTATGTTAATAAATATCTTTGCTTGTGAATCCACCATGATTTGTTTAAGGTTGGTGTAAGGAACCCAAGCAACATCTTGTAGTGTCATCACAATTCCAACATAAACTACACACAACTACATATAAAATAAACACATATCTTTTATCTTGGGCTATTTTGATGTGGGATAAAGCCCCCTATGACACTCATTCATTAGCTGCTCTAGGTCGGGCTAACATGCTACCTTGCTAGTGTGTCACCCTAGTGGTTACTTGTCTGGAGGATGTAAGTCTCCAAGCTTTTTTTCAAACTTGACCATTGCAAATCAATGAGTGCCTTCTTACGTTGGTAGGCCTTACTGTGTAGCCAGTAAGCTACCCATGTTGACTTTGTTTAAGAAGATGTAAGCCTACACACTTTCTTCTTCGACTAGCCATCATGCACTGAATAGGTTGAATATATTTGAGGCTTGCGATAAGTCCCCTAGTGGAACCTTTCCTCCCGACTACTTTAAGTCTAGGTCCAGTCCTTACATGGGACTCCCCGCTTAGTAGTCGCCCTAGGTCGGATAGCATCTGTCTCGCCAAGGACGCCTATCCCTGTGATCATTTTGTCTGTGAGGATGTAAGTCTACAAGCCTTCTTCTTAGATTAATCATCTCAAATCAATGAGCACCTTAGATTGGTTGGTTATCGCTATGCTGACAGCGACCCACCCAGTGGATACACCACTCATGGCAGATGTAAGTCTACAAGCATGTATTCATCCTTAATTGTAATTATTCTTTTGTAATCTTGGTTGTATAAGGGTAGAGCTCGGCTACCCATTTTTATTTTTGGGTTGTACAGTGACACCCGACTGCACCGGTCTTTTATTCTTTTATGGTAGCTATAAAATATTTGATGTTTTGTTTAGCTTGTGCATTAAAAATGTCATGCCTTGGTGTTTGTTGTATGGCCTGGATGCGATTAGCCTCTTAGAGATAAATAAATCTTTTACCTAATTACAACTCATAATTAAATTTATAAATAGCTCAAAACCTCACATAAAGCCTAGGCATTAAATCAAGCTAATTAAAGATTTAGCAACCCCTTAGATGTATGGTTGTATGTCTAATATCATGCATGCATCTTCTACCACTCTTGCAAAAATGAGGGCCTCCATTCTTGCATGCATGAGAACCGCTTAACCTATGAGGGCAACTCCTACTGATAGATCTTCACCCTCTTCTCTCTTGATTTAGCCCATAACTCATTTCAACATGCATTTAGGCATACAAAAATCCCAAAGACTTTATCAAAATGAAGAGTCAAAAATAAAATAAAAGTTGAAAAGATTTGCATTAGACTAAGTATTACTCATTCCTCTCATGCTCTAGTCTCTTTAGGGAGTGGGTTTAAGGACTTTAGTCTCTTTTTAAATAATAACAACCTAATTATCTTGCAAAATCATATGAGTTGCCTACATAGATTTAAAGCGTAGGAGGAGTTAGTTTGCTGCCACTCTAGGCGGTTGTAAGTCCAGCAGTCGGGTGATTTATCCTCTCTTGTGGAGGTTAATTATATACTCATCTCTGCTTAGATTTAGGTCACGCTTAGGTTCTTGCCAAAGCTCTCTAGATTTAGGATATGAGGTTGCTATTTTCTTTAGGCTACTAGCATAAATCCTCACCTCTTAGGCATTTTCATAACCTTATGTTGTGGGATTGTAAGTCCTAGCTTTCTAACAAAATGTCAACTTTAATAAAATCAATCTCTTCAATTTCAAACATATAAAGCCAAACCATAGGATAGGTTAGAAGACCCATTAGGCTTCCTAGTATCATGAGCATTTTCTACTTATTCTCTTTGGTTTCGATAATAAGTCTTCTTCTTAAGTTTTTCTTGTTGAATTTCCAAATACAACCAATCCTTTGATAGTTTAGCCTTGAAATCTTTGGAGAACCTAATTGTCTACTTTAATTGAGAGTATTCCTAAGGGATCCTATTCCTTAGAATGTAATTAACTATGGGAGCTTGCCTCCATAGGGAACTTAACAAACCCATCTTAAAATAAACCCTACTTTACTTTTCCATGTAAAGTAGGGGGAAAATCTTTGGTACATTCGAAGACCCATCATGCCTTAGGAGTCCTTATTAGGTAATTCGGTCCATTATCGAGTGGTGATTTCTATCTTTTGAGATAGTGCATCATTTTTTAATGTCATACCCAATCACTTCAATAAGTACCCCATAAGATGTGGTGTCTCACATCCAAAAATAAACACCAGACTCCATTACTACCATAAGTACACCATCGAGTTATTGGACCAAATCGCAAAGGTTTCCATTTATAAGATTCCTCGAGGAGAAAATACCTTAGCAGATTCTTTAGACAAACTTAGCAAGGAGTTGGCATGTTCGGAAGATGAGTCCATACCAATAAGGGTTCAAAATAGAAGTCTTATCCCTTATTGACGCTAAACTCATCGAAAGATACTCTCTTGAATGGGAGGTTGTTGTTGTCAAAAAGGAAGAGGAGTTGGATTGGATGCAACAATTCATGGATTACCTAAATATAGGAAAACTACCTCAAGAGAAGTAGCTAGCACATCAGGTGAAGCAGAGAGCACTTTCCTTCACTCTCGTGGATGACACCTTATACCGACGATCTTTCGATCATATGTGGTTACGCTATTTAGACAAACACAAAGCCCGTAAGATGGTGACTGAGGTGCACTCAGGGTTATGTGGAGCACACCAATTCGGTCTGAAGATGAAAGCCAAGATCAATAGACTAGGATACTACTCACTATTGATGATTACATATTGCATGTACATAGCTAGGTGATGCCACCAATGTTAGTTATACAGTGTGGTCCTACACCAGCCACCCAACATTCTACACCCAATATTGGCCTCATGGCTATTCGAGTGTTGGGGTACCGACATAGTTGGTCGAATTGACCCTTCTTCTTCTAAGGGTCATCAATTCATTCTAGCTGCTACTGAGTACGTTTCTAAGTGGGTGGAGGTGATCTCACTTAGAGAGGTCACAACTCAGCATGTGCTCCAATTTTTTAGAAACCATATCATAAATAGGTTCAGGGTGCCTCGACAAATTATATCTGATAATGGTACTGCATTCAAGAGTACCAAGATCAACAACTTTGCTCGGAGACATAACATAGATTAGAGATACTCTACCATCTACTACCTGAGGGTAAATGGCTTGGATGAAGCCTTCAAGAAAACTCTCATCCAAATATTGAAGAAGATGCTTGATGATTAGATAGTGGCATGAGCGTTGGTTTAAGCCATATGGGCATACCGCACTACATATAGAACTCCAACTCAATTTACCCCTTTCTCCTTAGTGTTTGGGTCTTAAGCACTTCTACCACTAGAAGTCCAACTCCCATCACTAAGGATAATTATGGGAAACCTGATCACAAAGAAGCAGAATGCCAAGTTGCGATTAGAAGAGCTCGAAAGTTTAGAGGAGAGATGCATACAGGCATGCCAGAACCTCGAGTTGTACAAGGCCAAAATGATTAAAGCTCATAACAAGTTGGTCCGTTCTAGAGCTTTTCAAGTAAGAGAGCTTATTTTAGTTCTAAGAAGACCAATTATTGCCCATCACAAGATGGGAGGCAAGTTTCAACCCACTTGGGAAGGCCCTTTTGCCATAGAGAAGGCTTACCAAGGAGGATCTTATCAGCTTATTAATCATAAGGGAGAGCACTCGATGCTTCTAATCAATGGGCTCTACCTAAGGAAATATTATTCATAAATCATGTTTGAAAAAAATTATTAATGAAAATTCCATCTAAAATTCTTTCTCTCCCATGTAGAAAACATCTTTGCTTGTGAATCTACCATGACATATTTAGGGTAGGTGTAAGAGAACCCAAGCATCATCCTATCCTTCATTAACACAACACAAATATAAACTACAAAAAAACATAAATCTTTTGTCTCGGGCTACTTTGAGTTGGGATAACACCCCAGTGACACTTACTCAGTTGCTACTCTAGGTCAGGTTAACATGCTACCCTACTAGTGTGTCCCCTCATTGGTCTTCTTGCTTTGGAGGATGTAAGTATACTATGCTTTCCTTCCTTATTTGTCCATTGCACGATAAGCACCTGTTAGTTTGGTAGGCCTTCTTGCATGGTCGTAGCTACCCCATGATGACTTTATTTATAAAGATATAAGTCTGCTACGCTTTCTTCTTGAACTAGCCATCATACATTGACTGGGCCAAGTATATTTGAGGTTTAGGGTAAGTCCCCCAGCTGCTCCTTTCCTCCTGACAACTTCAAGTCTAGGTATAGTTCTTCTTTGTGACTCCCTACTTAGTAGCCACCATTAGGTCAGGTCGATATGTTGTGCCAACAATGGGTCACCCCAGCGGTTGTTCCTCACTTAAGAAGATGTAAGTCTGCTACACTTTCTTCCTAGCACGATTGTTGCACACTGACGCCCTAGGTCAGATATAAGTCTACACGATAGACTATCCCGATGATCAGTTCCATTTTAGGGATATATAAGTCTACACGCCTTCTTTCTAGACTGGTCATTGCACACCGATGGGCACCTTAGGTTGGTTGGTGCTCTTTATGTTGACAGCGGTCCACCCGGTGGATACACCACTCATGGCAGATGTAAGTATTATGCTTTCTCCTTGAGTTGGCCATTGTACCCCTACATACATTATTTTTTATAGGGTCCAAGATAACTCCCCTAGTGGCACCTCCCCTATAGGCACTCTACTTGGATGACATCCTTTGCGACCCCATTTAGACACTACGTGGGTTACTCTTGGATTGGACAGTCCCCCTTTTCTAGTAACCACCCCTGTATTTGGAGATTCTTTTCAGCGGATGCATGGATTCTCCATTAGTCCAGTAAATCTGAGATAAGTCAAGGCTGACATAGCCCTTTCTCAGTGTGGTCCCTCGTACACAAACAAGGTCTAGAATAACAAACAAAACAAAATATATATTCACTTGTCGATTAGGATAATGCCCCCAGTGGAAATTTTCCCAAGTAGGCATCCAATCTTTAAGGTAGTGTGAAACTCTATAAGAATTACCTGAGTACACTTGAGCTAAGATAAGTCCGTAGCATCACTCTCTCAGTAGTTGACCTTAGGTCAGGTTTGACTTATTATGCCACCAATAGGTCACCCCGATAGTCATCCTTGCTTTGGAAGATGTAAGTATGCTACGCATTCTTTCTAGCATGATCGTTGCACACCGACGGGTATCCCTAGGTTGGGTTCAGATTTATTGTGCTACCAAAAGGTCACCCCCATGGCTATTCTTTGCTTTGAAAAGTGTAATTCTACTACAATTTCTTTCTAGCATAGTCATTGCACTCTGAAAGGCACCCTTAAGTTGGATAGTCCTATCCTTCAACCGGTGAATACCCCTTTGGATCAAATCTGAGATAGGCCCACATAGCCCCTTCTCGATCCATCACACATCGAGTCTATCAAATTAAAATGATATGAACCTTGCTACTTTTAAGTTGAGGTAATTCCTAGCGACACTCTCTAGTCAACCTTAGGTTGGGATAGTCCTATTTTGTGGTCTACCCTTTCCACATATAAATTTAAGGTAGGCCAAGGCCCCTGTGGCCCCTCCTTAAAGGGTCCATTGCACACTGACTAGGTCCATAAGCCAAATCAAAAATTAAAACCCATCAAATTTATCTGAGTTTTATCTCCAGCGGATATTACCTCAATTCAAAATTGTCCTCCCCAATGGAGCCATAACAAATTAAACAAACTCCCCCAATGGAGTCTAAATCAAACAAATCCAACCAAATTTTCATCCTTAGTGGATACATCCCCAAACAAATCATATTCAAAATCAAACTCATAAACTCTTATCCCTAGTGGATAACCCGAACCTGCTTCCCTAGTTGAAGGTTCATACGCTCATCCTCGATGTATTATAGATCCTGATCGCCAATAGATCTTCTTTCCACAAATCATGTACCCAAATCCGACCATATCCTTATCCCCAGTAGATATCTTAAACTTGCTTCCCTAGTGGAAGGTTCATACACTCAATCTCCAGCGAACTCCTCCTTTTTTATGCCCTCGATAAACCTCTCATGGCATGTCCAATGTACGTGTGATCCCCCAGATCTTCTTTCATGTCCTTGGCATGAAATTCTAAATGGATTCCTCCTCCCTCTCTTATGCCCTTGGCATAAGTTGAGTTGCATTGCACTAAGATTGTGATTTTATCTACCTTTTGGGTCTAGGATTAGATCATTTTCGGTAGTGCTTGTGATCATTTTGACATTGTTGATCATCTCGGTCAACACCAATATGTGTGGTGTGCCTTGTTAGTAACACCACACCTATTTGGGGTCCTTTTATTGATCTCACTTTTGGAGTGAGTTCTCAATCTTCTCATCATAGATCTAGGACTCTTATTACAAGAGCTCCTTAATCATAAGACACTTCTAGTGATTATGTAAACACTTAACCTAAGCTGAGAGACTTAGAAAGGTTAGTCATAGGATTAGGCTATGCCTTAAGGATTTAGGGAAACCACACACCCTATAGCCTATACCCAATCCATGATCACCTTCTCAAACCAAACCTCAAATTTAATTCAAATACTAAATCCAAATCCAAATTCCAAATAAAATGATTAAAACCCATGATCAAATCTAAAATCAAAACCCTATCTAAGCCCTATGATCTTATCTTATGGACTTGGCCCTTAACAAAATTCAAATCAATCCAAATTCAATTGATTTTCTCCAAGATCAATTCAATCCCTCAATCATTTATCAAATTCAAATTGAAATTCTACTCCAAATAATTGAAACCCAAGATCAAATTTAAACTCCCAAATCCTCCTTAAGCCTTATGATTGAATCCCTTGGACTTAGCCAAATTCTATCTAAATCAAGCCAAAATCAATGGATTTTCTCTTGAATCAATCATTACTTCAATCATCTACCCAAATATAAATGAAACCTACAATCACCAAGCCAAATTGAAATCAACCCAAGTCAAGCTTTGACTTGGAAATTCCAAATGAACCAAAACCCATCATAGCCCAAATAAATTGCAGTTGAATTTATTTTTCAATCCTAAACTCATATATAAACTCAACTAAACCTTAGTCAAATAAAAACTAAGCCAATTGACTCATTTAGGTTCACTTGACCCAAAGTGACCTAAAGAACCCATTTAAATGAAGTTTTAATCCAAACCAAATTGGATTGAACCAAACCCATCCAAACCTCATACCATGACCATTGATCACCCTAGGATGATCAATTGGCTTAAATTAGGACAAACTAAGTCAACTTGGTCATTTGACCAAGTCAACCTTTAACCCATATGAACCCAAACTAGCCAAAACTCACCCTACACCAATTCAATTGAAACCATGGCCTCACATCAACCCATAATCAATGATTGAACATGACTTGACCATCAATTGAGCCAAACCAAACCCAATTGGCCATTTGATCCAAGTTGACCCAAATTGACCTAAAAGGAAAAAAATATGTTAAATCATGATGCAACCCAAATTGAAACCAATGGCTCAAGTTCATTCCAAATTGATTATTGAACTTAACCAAAGCCATAATTGAACCCAGTTTAACCAAATGGACCCAATTGATCAACCAAGCCCAAGTTAACCCATAGTGTTAAGTTGGGTTAAATTCAAATTAAATCTAAATTGATTCAAACCAATGCCTACAATCCTATCCAATTGACAAGTTGAACTTAAACCAACACCTAACCCAAGCCAATTTGGTCAAATTGGTCAACTTGACTCATTTGACCTATATGAATCCAAGTGAGCCAAAATCAAACCTAGGCCAAATTGATTGAAACTACTTGTACCAAAATACTTCAAATCATCATTTGAACCTAACCCAAGCTTTGGTTTGACTCAATTTGACCAATTGGTCAACCTAACCCTACCTAGCCCAATTTGACCTATAAGGATCAAATTGAGCCAAACCCCTTTGAACCAACCCATGACACTTTGGAACGTGACCAAACCTGACCCAAACCCACCTTGGGTTAGCTCAAATGATATCTTCATTGGCTATGCCACCTCAAATGGGATTTTTCCCAAAATAGCAAAGTCCACTTCCCCTTTCCACTTGACAACCCTCACACACCCCAAATGGGGTATGACTACACCTAGCCCAACCCATGTGGCTAGGTCGAATGGATCAAAGGGAGGGGAGTTAACTCACCTCCCTTACAAACTGAGAACCCAAAGGATCCAAGGAGAGCCATCATCCCATCCCATGCCTTGAGCCACCTCTCAAGCCTCCCTCCACTCAAAATAAGTCAAGTGGATGGAGACAACTATGGGACCCTGACAGCGGCTGACTGGCCAAAAAAATGTTAGCTCGATCCATCCATCCATCACAAGCAATCGAGGGATATACCCCTCAATTTTTGGAAAGGACACCATTCATTTTGTTCCAGCTAGAGAGATTTCTAACTACCTTGTGAGCTCCTGAGTGCTCTCAAAGATTCCCTAGTCAAAATTTCTCCTTCCCGAGTGAAGTCAAAATAGGACACATCCTCTTCGATCCCAACTACCTCAATCCTTAATCGAATTCAAATTTTCCTTGCACACACCATCCCCGCACCTCATCGAAGCCAAACAAATCCTTCCCAAGGCTCTACGATCACTGAACCTAAGAGTTTGATCACCACCGAGATCCAAATTGATGGAATTTGATCATTTGAGCAAACCACTTGGAATCAATCTAATTATTGCTCAACAAGGCTTTGTCTCAACCAAACAAAGCTTATTCAAGCATGGGAGTCATTAGCTCATTGAGGTAATTCCATTGAAATTGACCCTAGTGAAATTGTTTTGGAACTTTATGAAGTGCATGCCAATCATATCCATTGGATCTTCTTAGATCCTTCGCACAAAAGATGTGGGATCGATTTGGAGTGGATTCGCTTGGGTGAGCCATCTCTTGTAGCTCGTGGGAAGGTAGATCACGCGCCATCTATTCCATGTGATCAGAATGGAAAGTTGTGATTAGATCCATTAGATCATCTCATTTTATCCTCTATTAAATAAGTGATTAATCATGATCATTTGATCTTAGATCGCGTACAAGAAAGCATCCACTTGTATTGATTAGTGAATTAAGGCTAATTAATCTATTTTGAAGGCTAAAATTTCATAAAATCATAACAAATCATAAAAAAATAAAAAATACAAATAAATGCTCATTTTAAAGATATTTTAGAGACCATTAAAATTACACACATGTGGATGGGTTAGGATTAGCAAACTTCTTCTCACATTCCTTAAGTCAAATTGAACATGAAATCAAAATGACATTAAAGAACTTTGGTTTATTTTAAATAGTTTTATTTGGTATGTTGTCTCTAGAAATTAATTGGATTGAATGAATCACATGCTTGTATTTGATTATTCTTTTCCAATCATGCTACATATTGTATATTGTTTAATTTCATGCATCCATCACTTTTTCAAAATTAATTAAATCAAATAAGGTTTCTTTTTATGTTAAGTTTGCATGTGTTGATTTAATTTAATATATGTGTGGCTACTATCACTACTAAATCCAAATGTATTTTTTTCAAAAGTTTATAATTGAATCATAACATATATTAGGGTCCTAGTTATAAATACATCAGAGATGTATGTGATTATAACTTAAGTGTATGAAATGAAGCTTTCTTTCCTTTATTCATGTGTTGATTTACATAAGTGTGAATGCTAATGGTTATATAGTCTGGACATCCTAAGAATATGAGACTTTAGCTTGTCCCAAGGAGTTCATTTGATTAGCTCACTTCCTTGGTTAACAAAGGCATGCACTCATTTGATTTCATTCCTATGTATTTCAACACTAGAATTTGTATAAAGCCTTAATTCATACATACAAATAATTCAATTAAAGAAAATATAATTTATTGTATGAATTTTATCCTCTTAATTATGAATGCATGTGTATGTATTTAAGAAAAGTGGGTATATAGTCAGGACATCCTAGGAATATGAGGCTTTAGCTAGCCCCAATGAGGTCATTTGATTACCTCACTTTCCTAGTTAACAAAAGCATGTACTTGGTTATGTGTTCTATACATGTATGTGTATGTTTAATTAGAGAATGATAATCATCTTTTCTATCAAAAATACATGCATTCATAATTGTTTAAATTGTTGAATTAATAAATCATGTGATTGGGAGCTCTCTTTCTTATATTCATGTATGCAAATTTACATATGTTTGAATGCAAGTGGTTATATAGTATGGACATCCCAGGAATACTAGTTTATTTATCTAAGGAGGTCATTTGATTACCTCACTTCTTTGGTTAATAATGACACATACTTATTTAATTTCATCCTTATGTATTTTTATATAAGAATTTGGATAGAGCTTTAAAATCAATTTGATTAAATAATTCAATCAAATGAAAAATATAAACTTTAAATATGTTCATATCCATCATTTAAGTGTGTTAAAACATATTGTATGTGTAGGTAAACTTAGGAGATCATATGCATGTTACATGTGATGGAAAGGAATGATTTAATATATGTTATGTGATAGTAATTCAATCAAGTTAATTTTAAGATGCCTTTCATATTGAATATGATCATTTAAGGAGGACCTAAACTTAGGATTAATTAATAATATCACTAAAGAGTGCTAAATCAAATTAATATGCTTTAGAAATAGCTTAAGGTAGGGATGAAAGATGGAAATCCTCTTCCCTCTCTTTATAACACTTAGTTGCTAAGTGTAATCAAATGAAATAAAAAAAAACATAAATTAAAATTCTCAAATCAATTAAATAACTTCAACTAAAACCAACCCTTTATGTTAAATTAAATTCTTCTACACTTAGAAAAAATATAACTTTAATGCTTAGTAAAACATACCACACAAGCCTTAACATACACATTAGAATTAAATCACCACTTAGCTTTATGTTGGGCTTTTGTATGATGTATATTTTATTTTGTGATGCATTATTGTAAATTAGATGTTAAGGTATATGCCTCATAGACTGGATGTTAGCCCATGATTAGCCTAATGATATTTTTATAGAGGATTGTGCTTAAGGAAGGTGCATAAAAATAAATGTAAATGTTCTCTTTGTAAGTTGCTTAATTTCCTAAGAATAATCCAAGTTAGGACAGGTGGGCTTGGTTACCCATGTACTGGGTGCTTAGTCCAAATTATATATATAACTACTTGGGATTGTATGTGTGCTTCGCAAAAACTTATTTTATAGGTGAAGTTAGATTTACTTTTCTTACTTTTAATATAATTTTATATTAGGAATTAGATTAGTGTTATGGGGATTAAGATGAGCATTGGTTATAAGGCTTTGTCCCTGGGGTGCCATGTGATGCCTTAAAGTCCACCAAATCAAATGGAAAAGAAGAAATGAAGGATACATAAAGACATGAAGACTTGAAGATCCCCCATAACACTTATTTATTTATAAATTATAATTATTCTTTCATATTCTAAGTTGTATAATGATAAAGCTCATCTATCAATCCTTTCTTTTGGGTAGTACGGCGGCACCCGACCGCACCACCCTATTATTATTTTATGGTAGATATAAAATTGATTGATGTTATTTTTAAATTATGCATTAGAAATAACATGTTTTTTTATAGTTTCTTATGATTGATGCTTTAATGTGTGGCCTAGATGCAATTAGGCTTTTAGGGACAAAATCTTTTACCCAACTACAACTCATAACTAAAATTTTCTTTAACTCATAACCTCATCATAAAGCCTAGGCATTAAATAAGATAATTAAAATATTTAGTAACCCTTAGCCGAATGGTTGAATGTTTCACAACATGCATATCATATTTTTCATTCTTGAAAATAGGGGATTTCCATCCTTGCATGATAGGGGAATGCTTGACTTGTGAGGGTTGTGGTGGAAAACACCCATTTCTCGATTTAAGCCAACAACTTTATTTCATCATGCATATAGGCATCAAAATCCTAAAGCCTTTGTCAAAATGAAGTGTCAAAATTTAAATAAAATTTAAGAAGATTTTGCATTAGATTAAGTCATTATTCATAACACTCATCCTCTAGTCTCTTAAGGAGTGGGTTTAAAGACTTTAGTCTCGCTTTCTAAATTAATAACAACCCAACCATCTTGTAGTTTCATATGACCAGACCATATGATTTTAAAATCATAGGAGGAGTTAGCTGGCTGCCACTCTAGGTGATTATAAGTACAACAGTCGGGTAGTTTACTCTCTCTTGTGGAGGTAAATCTTATACCCATCTCTGCTTAAATTTAGGTCATGCTTTAGCTCATACTAAAGTTCCCTAGATTTAGGATCCGATGTAGCTATTTCACTCAGGCTATAAGCATAAATCCTCACCTCTCAAGTATTTCCACAACCTTGTGTTGATAGATTATAAGCCCTAACAATCTAATAAAATTCAACTCAAATAAATAAAATTTTCCACTTTCAAATATATAAAGCCCAATTATAGGATAGATTGGAATGCTCACTAGGCTTCCTAGTATCATGAGCATTACCTACTCATCCCCTTTGGCTTCCAAAAATAAGTCTTATCCTTGATCTTTCCCATTTGATTTTCCAAACATAACAAATCCTTTGATAGTCTTAACTTTGAGATCTTTGGAGATAAAAATTGCCTACTTTAATCGAGAGTATTCATAAAGAATTCACCTTTCTTAGGATGTAATCAACTATGGAGGCTTGCTTCTATAGGAAACTTTAGAACTCAATTTAATATAAACCCTATTTTATTCATCCATGTAAAGCAAGGAAAAAAATCTCTACATTCAAGATCATTCTTAGAGTCCTTATTAGATGATTAGGTCCATTGAAGGGTGATGCCTCTATCTTTCAGATAGTACATCATACCTTAATGTCATAATCAATTTAATAAGTACCCCCTATGATGCATGGAGTCACTACACATCAAAATAAACACCATAATCTCTTGAAAGATAGGCATCACCCTTCAATAGACCTAATCACCTAATAAGGACTCTTAAGGCATGATGAGTCTTGAATATACCAAAAAATTTTCCGCTTTGGGTGAATAAAGCAAGATTTATATTAAACTAAAGTTCTAAAGTTCACAAGTGAGCCTCCATAGTTAATTACATCTTAAGAATTAAAATTTCTAAGAATACTGTCGATTAAAGTAGATAATTATCATCTCCGAAGATTCCAAGGTTAGACTATCAAAGGATTGGTTATATTTGGAAAATCAAGTGGAAAAGTTCAAGAAGAAGACTCATTTTTAGAATCCAAAGAAAGATAAGTATATGGAACTCATGATACTAGGAAGCCTATTAAGTGCTCCAATCTATCCTATGGTGAGGCTTTATATATTTGAAAGTGAAGAGATTTATTTTATTTTAGTTGAAATTTATTAGATTGATAGGGCTTATAATCTACCAATACAAGGTTATGAAAATGCCTAAGAGGTGAGGATTTATGCTTATCCCAAAGAAAATAGCTACCTCGGATCCTAAATCTAGGGGACTTTAGTATGAAGAAAAGCATGATCTAAACCTAAGCAACAGGTGGACATAAATGTTCACCTCCATAAGAGAGAATAAACCATCCAACTTCTGGACTTATAACCACCTAGAGTGGATGCCAGCTAACTCCTCCTACAACTTTAAAACCATGTAGTCTAGTCTTATAAATTGCAAGATAGCTAGGGTTATCTAGTTTGAAAGAGACTAAAGCCCTAAACCCACTCCTTAAGAGACTAGAGCATGAGTGGTATGAGCATATGACTTAATCTACAATTGTAAAATATTTTCAAATTTTATTTCATCTTGGACATATCATTTTAGACAAAAGTTTTAGGATTTTTATATGCCTAAATGCATAATGAAGTAGATTATTGGCAAAATCAAAAGAGAGTGGGTGAAGCTCCATCAGTAGGGGTTGCTCTCATGGGTGAAGCGATCCCTATGCATGTAAGGATGGAGGCCCTCATTTTGCAAGAGTGATTCAAGATGACATGAATGATGTGAGACATACAACCACACAACTAAGGGGTTGCTAAATCTTCTAATTATCTTGATTATAACCTAGGCTTTATGGTGAGATTTTGAGTTGTTTAAAATTTAATTATGAATGATTAGTTGGGTAAAAAATTTATTTATATCATAAGAGTCTACCGTATCCAGGCCACATATTAAAGCATCAAACATGAAGAAACTATTAAGAGCATGCCATATTAATGCACAGTATAAACATAACATCAATCAATTTTATAAACTATCATGAGAGAATAACAAGCCGGTGCGATCGGGTACCACCATACAACCCGAAAAGAGAAAGGATCGGTAGCCGAGCTCTACCCTTATATAACCCAAAATATGAAAGAATAATTATAATTTGAATGAATACATGCTATGGGGCTTTCATTCTTCCATCCTCCTCCTTCCTTCTTCCTTCTTTGATTTGGATGGTACTTGCTTCAAACGCATCATAGGGCACCTCAGGACAAAGCCTTCTGGCCACTGCTCATCATAATCCCCCATAGCACTAATCTTAATTCCTATTAAAAAATTACATTCATATAGAAAAAATTTAATCTATATATATAGATTATAAACATATATAATCCCATATATATATATATATATAATTTGGGCTTAGCACCTTGCACATGGGTAATCAAGCCCATCTGTCCTAACTTGGATTATGCTTAGGGGCTTAAGTAACCTACAAGCAAAGCATTTATATTTGTTTTAAGCAACCCTTTAAGCACGATCCTCTATAGAAAATATGATTAGGCTAAGAGGGGCCTAACATCCGTATATATACAATATCTAGTCTAAAATAATACATTAAAAAAAAACATACATCACATCATACACCATCCTAACATAGAGTTAGAAGTGGTGACTTAATTCTAATGTATGTGTTATGGTCTTGTGTGGTATGTCTTAACTAAGTATTAGAGTTGTATTTCTCTAAGTTTGGAAAATATTCAAGTTAACTTGAAGGTTGGTTTCACTTTAAATTATTTAAGTGGTTTATAAATTTTAGTTTATAATTTATTTTGTTTCATATAATTTACACTTAGTAACTAAATGTTGTAAAGAGAAGAAAGAGGATTACCCTCTTTCATCCCTACCTAAAGCCACTTCAAAAACATATTAATTTGATTTAGTTCTCTTTAGTGAATGGTTTATTAAAAAAAATTTAGTTGATCTTAAGTTTAGGTTAACTTTAAATGACCTTATTTAATATGAGAGGCTTCTTAGGATTAATCTAATTAAATTACTACCACATGATGTATATTAAATCATTCATTTCCATCACATGTAACATGCATATGATTTTAATACTAAGTGTATCAATACATACAACATATTCTAGCACACTTGAATGATGAATGTAAGTGTATGTTTGAAGTTTATATTTTCATTTTAATTAGATTATATGAACATATAAATTAAAGCTCTATCCAAATTCTAATACCAAAATACATAGGGATGGAATCACATAAGTACGTGTCATTGTTAACCAGGGAAGTGAGGTAATCAAATGACCTCTTCGGGCTAACTAAAGTCTCGTGTTCTCGGGATGTCCATATTGTATACTTATTAACATTCTAAATCTATGTAAATCCATACATGAATAAGAGAAAGAGTGCACTGATTTATACATATCACATGTGTTAATGACTTAGGTGAATGTAAATGTATGTATTTTTGGTAGCAAAAGGGAATCTTCATCCTTTAATTAAGCATACCTACACATGTATAAAAGATGTAAGCAAGTACATGTCATTGTTAAACTAGGAAAGTGAGGTAATTAAATGACCTCTTTGGGACTAACTAAAGCCTCATATTCCTAGGATGTCTAGACTAAACACTTTCCATCTTAAACATATATGAATGTATACAAAACTAGAAAGATGAAAATCATGCAAAGATTGTATTTTTCTTAATTAAATCATTTAGGCATATGAATTAAAGCTCTATCTAAATTCTAATATTAAAATGCATAAGAATGAAATTGAATGAGTACATGCCATTGTTAAACCAAGGAAGTGAGGTAATCAAATGACCTCCTTGGGGCTAACTAAAGTCTTGTATCCCTCAGATGTCTAGACTATATACCCATTATTATTCAAACTCATGTAAATCTATATATGAATTATTAGAAATAGAGCTTCATTTAATATGCTCAAGCTATAAACACTAGTAAATCCTATATGTATTGATAACTACTAACATTCTAAGTATTATAATCAATTTATAAACTTTGAAAATTAGTTTTCAATTTATTAGTGATAATAGCCACACATATACTTAATTAAACCAACACATGCAAGCTTACATAAAGGAAATTCATTTGATTTATTTAAATTTGAAAGTATGGATGCATGAAATCAAATGGAATACAACATTTAATGTGCTTGGAAAATAATAATTAAATGTAAACACATGATTCATTCAATTAAACTAATTTCTAAGGACAATCACATTAAATAAACTCATTTAAAGAAAACCAAAGTTCCTTTATCAATTTAGTTTTGAATCTTTGATTTGATTTTGAGAGGAGGAGGAGCATTCATTTGTTATCTAATCCCATTCCCACATTAGTAATATGATGGTTTATGCAAAGGTAATGAAATAGATTGTATGAGTTAATTAAGTTAGATCCTTAATTAAACCAGTTAATCACCCTTACCTATGTTACCTTATTATAATTAACCAAATAATTATGAGCCAAATTGATATGAATATGAATAGAAAGTAAATTTGCAATGATCATAGATAATAAAGGGGCCTAATACAATTGGCTCACAATTGATAGTTAATTAGATTAAGGAACTTAATTAAGTACTCTTATGGTTTCCCTACACATGTGGGTTAACCATATTTTCTAAGCACCTTTAGGTTATTAAACACCTAAAGATCTACCCATGATTTAATTAATCAAGATTTGATATTATTATGATTTTAAATTGATTAATTAAACCATCCAATTAATTAATTAAACCTTTAATTAATCTCATTTCAATCAATTTCTTTTAAAATGAAATAGACTTAGGAAAAGATTAGGAAAGAGGTTCTCATCCAATTTCCTTTGCCCATTCACTATTCAACAGTGATTAACAAGCTTAATTAATTAAATTATTGCATGATTAAGGGTTTAGTTAACCATTTAATTAATTAAGAGAGTAATTAATGCTTAAATGAGTAATTTCCCTAATTACCTAAGCAATAAATCCCAAGAAAATTATGGGAGGCAGAGGTCATCCCATTAAATAATCACAAAAAGTTTGAAATCAATTACTTAAGTAATTAAGGAGTAATTAAGTTAATTAAATTTTAATTAAACCTAAATTAAGCTTTAATTATTGTTCAAAATTAATTAGGATTAATTTTAAATGATTCTCCTCTAAAATACCTTCAAAATGAATATTTAGTTGTATTTTTTTATTTTTCTATGATTCGGTATAATTTTTAGAAGTTTCAGCCATTAAATACATTAATTAAGCCCTAAATTAAGCCTAATCACGTTGGCGCCATGCAGACCACTGATGTGGTGGGCTTTCCATGTGGCATCGCGGGATTGGTTACTTAAGTGTGTGGCAGCATTTACATGGTGAGGGCTTTCATCTCTACCGTCTGATCTCAGATCAGATGGTGCAGATCAAACCTGCGGTTCCTTAAGGGATAAAATCAGAGAAATGTAATGGATTAATCATGACCATTTGTTCCAATCACACGAAATGGATAGTACATGATCAATCATCCCTCGAGAGATGAGAGACTGACACCGTCTGCCTTTCGTCCCTCGATAAAAGCTCACCCGAGCTCAAATTGATCGAGATCGATCACACACCTTCACATGAAAGATCCAAGGGATCCAATGGCTAAGATCATGCAAAATACAACTTTTCTTCAAAAAGCTCCAACCAATTTTTCCAAGGAGGTTGGTTTCATGGAATTACCTCACCGGGGCTCAAGACAGGAGGCAAAATTGATTGAGGAAGCTTCGTTTAGTGGAGATGAAGCCCTGTTGAGTAGCATGCATGCCAATTTCTTCCCGTTCTCTCGGTGGACCATGAACCGTCACTATGGAGGTTGGTGTTGATTAAACTTGCACTTTCGATGGTCTGGAAGCTTGGAAAGTGATTCTTCTTGATGAGGTGTGCGGAAGGTGTGGGTGAAAGGAATTTGGATTTGGTTGAGTATTTGTGGAGTTAGATCAGAAATATGGGTGCCCTATTTTAACAATAAGCTCGACAATGGGGAAGCTTGGATGGCTCGGAGAGGGCTCTAGGGGTTTCATTTTGGGCTTTAGGGAGTCTCTAAGGGTGTGTGTTGAATTTGGATCAAAATGATGGGAGGGTGTATCCTCCCTCCCTTTGATGGATGGATAGATTTGGCTCCCAATTTTTTTGGTCACCATGCCGTGGCACTGAGTGGTCGATGCCACCTCTATGTGGCTTGATTTGGTTCTCTAGGTGCTTAGTTTATGGCTCAAGGTGATTGCCCTCCTTCGGTCCAATGGATTTGGCTAGTGTGGGGAGGTGAGTTAACTCACCTCCCCTTTGACCATGACTGACCTAACCTTCTTGGGTTGAGCTAGGTGCATAGGTCAAACCCCATTTGGGGTGTTTGATGGGTGCCAAAGGAAAAGAGGGGAGTGGACTTTGCCAATTTAGGCAAAATCCCATGTGGGTAGGAGAATCCAAGGGAGATTGCCTTGGGTTTAGCCCAATTTAGGTTTGGTTGGTTTTAGGTTGACCCAAGGTGGGTTTAGAATGGGTTGGGTCAAGTTTCAATAGGCTTTGGCTTGGTTCAAATGAGTTTGACTCAATTTGACCTTTATACGTCAAATTGGGCTAAGTTGGGTTAGGTTGACCAATTGGTCAAATTGGGTCAAACCAAGGCTTGGGTCAAGTTCACATGATGATTTGAAGTATTTTGGTTCAATTGGTTTGAATCAATTTGGCTTAGGTTTGATTTTGGCTCATTTGGATTCATGAAATGGGACAAATTGACCAATTTGACCAAATTGGCCAAATTGGTTTGGGTTATGGATTGATTCATGTTCAATTGGTTGATTAAAGAAGAATGTAGGCTTTGATTTGAATCAATTTGGATTTGATTTGGATTTAGGCCAATTTGATCCTTTAGGTCAATTTAGGCTAAATGGGTTAGGTTGACCAATTGGTCAAACTAGGTTCAATTATGGCTTTGGTCAAATTCAATAATCAATTTGGAATGAACTTGAACCTTTAGTTGCAATCAATTTGGGTTAGATCATGATTTGACCCAATTTTATCTTTCAGGTCAAATTGGGTCAACTTTGGTCAATGGACCAATTGGGTTAGGTTTGGCTCAATTATTGGACAAGTCATGTTCAATCATTGATCAAGGTTAGTGTGAATCAATGGTTTCAATTAATTTAGCTACTTTGGTTAAGGGTGTTGACTTGGTCAAATGGCCAAGTTGACTTAGTTTGAACCAATTTATGACAATTAATCAACCTTGGGTGATCAACAATCATGATAAGAGGTTTTGTTAAGCTTGGTTCAATCCAATTTGGGTTAGATTGGATTTTGGCTCAAATAGGTCTTTTAGGTCACTTTGGGTCAAGTGAGCCTATTGGGTTTAGTTGAGTTGATTTTAGGTTGATTTGAGTTTAGTTGAATTTATATATGGATTTGGGATTAATATATAACTTTGATTGCATTTGGTTTGGGTTTATTTGAATATCTCAATTCAAAGTGGTTAGGTTAGGTTTAACTTGGGTTGATTTTGGTTTGGCTTAGTGATTGTAGGTTTGATTTATATTTGGGATGGTGATTGAAGTCATGGTTGATTCATGTGAAAAGCAATTGAATTTAGTTTGAATGGAATGGGAATTTGGCTAAGTCCATGTGATTGGTTTATATAGCTTAAGAATTATTTTGATTTGATTTTGATTATGATTTGGTTGATTGAGTATGACTGTGTTTGACTGTAGATTTCATTGGTTTTGATTTATATTCGAGATGAGGATTGAAGATATAATTGATTCAGAGGAAATCAATTGAATTTGGCTTGAAATTTGGCTAAGTTCATGGAATAAATCATGTGACTTAGGTTTGGATTTTTGATTTGATATTTGGTTTGGTATTGTTGACCTCAATTTTGGAGTGAGCTATCAACTTTCTTATCATAGATCTAGGACTCTGATAGACACTAAGAGTTCCTTAGTCTTAAGACACTTCTAGTGATCAGGTGAACACTTAACTTAACCCTAGAGACTTAGAAGAGTTATCCATAGGGATAGGTTGTGCCTTAAAGATTTAGGAAGACTTGCCTACCTTATAGCCCAAACCAAATCCTTGCTTCCTTTTTTCAAACCAAACCTCAAATTCAAATTCAAATTCAAATTCCAAATCATAAATCAATTCCAAATTAAATGATTGAAACCCATGATTGAATTTAAATTCTAAAATCTTTCCTAAGCCCTTTGATTTCATCTTATGGACTTAGCCTTAACCAAATCCAAATCACTTCAAACCTAAGTGATTTTTTCATGAATCATTTATATCTTCATTCATATTTTTGAATATAAATGGAGTATAAATTCAAATAGCCAAAACTAAATCCAAAATCAAACCAAAATCCAATTTATACCCTTTTAAGCCAAGTCTTTGAACTTGGTCAAATCCTATCCAAACCAAATCAAAGCCCATGGATTTCTTCCTATGATTCAATCATTCCTACAATCATTGGCCTAAATATAAACATAAACTATGATTATCAAACCAAATCTAAGGTAACCCAAGTTAGCCCTTTTTGACTTGATATTGTCATATGAACCAAAGTCCATATGGATCCAAATCACTTACAATTGGATTTATATTTCCATCTCAAACCCATCTATCAATATAACAAAACTTGAATTAAGCCATGATCAAGCTAATTAACCCATTTAGGTCCACTTGACCCAAAGTGACCTGAAAGACCTTTTTGAGCCAAGTTCTAATTCAACTCAAATTAGATTGAACTAAGCCCATCCAAATATTACAACATGATCAACAATCATCCTAGATTAATCAATTGTCTTGAATTGGGTCAAACCAAGTCAACCAAGCCTGTTGACCAAGTCAACACTTAGCCCAAATGAAACTCAAACTAGCCAAAATCCATCATAGGCCAAATGAATTAAAACCATTGATTCAAACCCATTCATAATCAATGATTGAATATGACCAAACCCCCAATTGAGCCAAACCAAGCCTAATTGGTCATTTGACCTAAGTTGACCCAAATTGGCCTAAAAAGCCAAAAATAGGTCAAATCAATCCAACCCAAATTGATTGTAACCAATGGAATAAGTTCATTCCAAATCACTTATTGAACTTGACCAAAGCCATGATTGAGCCCAATTTGACCAATTGCTGAACTTGACCTAACTTAGCCCAAATTGACCTAAAGGGTCAAATTAGCCATCCAAAATAATTCCAAATTAAACCAAACCAAAGCCTACAATCATTTTCAATTAGCCAATTGAACTTGACTCAACACCTAACCTAACCCAATTTGGTCAAATTGGTCAGATTGATCAACTTGACCCATTTGACCTATATGAACCCAAATGAGCCATAATCAAATCCAAAGCAAATTGAATGAAACCAATGATAGCAATACACTCCAATTGGTCATGTGAACTTGACCCAACCCTTGGTTTGACCCAAATTGGTCAACTTGATGCAACCTAACCCAATTTGACCTAAATTGGTCAAATCAAGCCAAATCAAACCAAATAAACTCCAAACTACTTGAAATTTAACCCACTTTTGACCCATCCCAAATCAGCCCAAATAGAACCCATAGCCAAATGACCATTTTGCCCTTGGGTCTAAGGAATCCCATGAGATGAAGCACATGCATATTTTATCATTTTCTCCCCATAGCCACTTGGCACCCAACCATAGGTCCACTTAGGCACCTAGACCATGGCGACTGACCCAAAGGTGGTTGGGTGACCAGATCCATGGGAGGTGAAATCACCTCCCCATCCCCATTGAAGCTTTCCAAACAGCCATAAGACACCCACTACTCTCTTGGCAGCCACCTCCACACCCTCACCCAACCAAACTGAGCCACATCATGCACCCAAGGACCTCCACTAACCTGTGATGTGGCCAATTGATCAAGAAGAATCCAAATCATCCATGGCCATCCGATCCAAAGAATGAGGTGGGTATCCCCTCATTCTCACTCAAACTCACACACTCACACTCGATTCAATACCAAGAGAGTTCCCGAGTGATTCCTAAGGTCCCCAAAATCCTCTCTTTACCCAAACCAAATAGGGAGGCCACCTTTGATTCCCATTTGCTCAAATCTCCACCAAAGTACAATTAACTTTGCAAACACCTTCCTTGGAGCTAAAAAGAATAAATTCTTTCCCAAGCTTCCCGTGAGGGTAGAGTTTGAACAAGCGACCACCCACGTGCTTTGGTCTTCTGAGCAAACTACACCAAATCAAGGCTTGTGCGGCTCAACAAAGCTTCATTTCTACCAAACAAAGCTTCCTCAATCATTGAAATCATCGATCATAAGCTCCGATGAGATATGCCATTAAAATTGATCCTTGAATGAAAATAGTTTGGTCTTTTGTGAAAGAAATTTCCATGTTAGGCAATTTCCATTGTTAGATTTGATTGTTGTGCTTCCCTGAAGGTGTAAGATCATTTTCATCTCCATTTAAGCTTGGATGAGCTCCGATCGAGCGATGATCGATGGACGGTCACCATTGTTCAACTCTTAGGAGGAGATAGATCATGGACCATCCATCCCACGTGATCGAGATGGACGGTCCTGATCGGATCACGCTTAGAGCCTCTGATTAATCCCTCAAAACTGCAGGTTTGATCGTGGCCATCCGATCTTAGATCAGATGGTCCACAGAGTTATCGTGCATCACCATCTGAGTCAGTACTTGGATGTGACAACTTAAATAGTGAATCCCATCGCAGCACGTGGAAAGTGCGCCACATCAGCCGCCATGTGGCCCGACGGGATTAAGGTTTTAATTAAGGCTAATTAATTTTTTAATCTTGAAACTTCATAAATTCATAACTAATTCTAGAAAAATCTAAAAAATGCAAACTTAGGCTCATTATTAATTGATTTTGAACAATGGATTTGGCTTAATTAAGGTTTAATTGGAAATGTAATTAGCCTAATCACTCCCTAATTAACCATTCAATTAATCTCAAACTTTTTGTGCATATTTAGGGGGATGACCTCTGCCTCCCCTATTTTTTCTAGGATTTTATTGGTTACTTAATTAGGGAAACTAATGGATTAAGCCTTAATCACTTTCTTAATATAATTAGTGATAATTAAGTAAATGAACAATAAATTAATCAATCAATTAAGTTCATTAACCTCTATTAATGATGATGAAGTCTAGGGAAATGGATTGGGACTCCCTCTTCCAATCTTTTCTTTAAGTCTTCTCTAATCCCTCTTAAATAATTAATTAGTTAACACCCCTTTATTAATTAATTAACCAGATTGAAAAAAAAATTCAAATCATACATGAACTTTAATCAACTAATTGAAATGATTTAGGGATTGAGACTTAGGCTCCCTTCTTTGTCTCTTTCTCTAAGCCCATCTCATTTTGGTTGGTTAAGGTTAATTAAGGTTTAATTAGTTAATTAATGAACTTAATTAATTCAATTGAATCTACTTCTCTAACTTAATCTTGGGTAGCTCTTTGGGTGTTCAATAACCCAAAGGGGGAGATAATGAAATTATGGTTAGCTCATATGTGTGAGAAAATCATAAAAGTAGTTAATTGAAATGCAAGCTTAATTAAATCATGAGCCAATTGTATTAAGTCCCTTTCATTTCTTAGGAGCATTGAAAATTTACTTTCCATGTGGTTGCATATCATATTGGCCTACAATAAGGAAGTAAGGCAAGCTACACATGATAATATGACCGCTCTTGTTGCTATTGTCAGGAGGGGTTTGGCTCCACATTTGAAGTCTCTAATGGGGCCTTGGTGGTTTTCTCAATTTGATCCAATTCTGAGGTTTCTCGGCCGTGTTCCTTAGAGATGACATTCCTGCATCAAAGAAAAGGTGTTTGAAGACCTCTTATGCTTAGTAGAGCTAATGGGAAGAAGTCGCAAGACACTGCCGTTATGCTCGAGTAGAGGACGAATGAATAGACTCGACAACCCCTATGGGAAGACAGGGAGGCTAAAATGTGGATTGATAGAGGACTTAAGTAATTTAATGCAAAATGAACTATAAACTTAAAATTAAAATCTAAATTGAAATTGTAGGTGTTTAAAGACCCTATTATTCATAGTGACATTAGAATACTGCGTAGTGTCAAGACACTAATTATGCTCGAGAGTCTGAAGGAAGAATAGACTCAAGAAGCCCCTACGCGGGAACAACGCCGAGAGGCTGCCAAAATTTAGACTGACGGGAGACTTAAACATGGTCAAATAAAAGTATTAATAAGCTCAAAGTAAACTTAGATAGAAAAATAAAGCAAAATTAAACTTTCATATGAAATTCTAAAATTCTTTAAATAAGAATGATCTTACAGGGGATCTCGACAACTTATTGATGATCATAAATAAGACTTTTAATGAACTTGAGAATTTGTCTTCAAGAATAAAATTCAAGTAAAGCTTCTGATTATCTTGATAGTTACTTACGAGCACAAACAAAACTTATATTTGATTTGAAAGTTTGTCCTTCAATCAGAACAAGGATCAAATATAACTGTTTAGAGCAAAAAGAATTTGAATGAGATTTGTGATGAGACTATGAGCTTCTTAGCGATCACGAGCTAAGCTCCATTGAAACTTAAAGAGCTCAATGATATAAACTAGATGCCAAATAAATTAATCTAAATAATTGAACAAGATCTTAAAGGTCAAATGCCACCGAATTTGCAACATATTATACAAGCAAGAAGGCATTAATTAAGTCATTCTTAGATACACCTGCATGTGCTCGGACATAGAGATTTAAAGTGCAAATCTTAATGTCTGAAAAGGCTACGCAGGTTAAATTGGAATCAATTAAATATTAATCTAAAAAATTTAATAAGATATTAGATCAATCTATAACATCTTCTACACCACCGAATTTGTAACATATCATATATAAGCAAATGTAAGGCATTAATTAAGTTTAGATACACACTACATATGCTGGACATAGAGATTTAAAGTGCAAATTTTAATGTCTAAAAAGGCTGCGTATGCTAAATTGGAATCAATTAAATATTAATCTAAAAAATCTAATAAGATATTAGATCAATCTATAACATCTTCTACGCCACCGATTAAGAATATATCAAGTGAAATGTAAGGCATTAATTAAGGCATTCTTAGATACACCAGATGGACATAAAATTTAAAGTGAAAATTTTAATGTCTGAAAAAGAGGCTAAATTGGAATCAATTAAATATTAATCTGAAAAATTTAATAAGATATTAGATCAATTTATAATGCCTTCTTCGCCACCGGATCTGCAACTCTTTGTGCAAGCAGATAAAAGGCGATACTAAATCAAAATCTATAAAAATCATAAGGCTTCCTTCAACCAAAATTCAAGAAATTTCATCCTAATTATGTTTTTCAAAATCAATGATTTCATTAATTAGATGAAATTAGCTGCTATAAATACCGCATGTGTCGACATTAGAGATTTCACAAATTTTAATATCAAAAGAGGTAGGCTAAATTGGAATAAAAAATAAAATACAAAATCAATCTCATAATTCAAACATAAAACTACCTAAAATTACTATACACCACATAGGCCCCATATGTTGAATGCTTAAACTTAGTGTCTGAGGATGCTATGCGGGTTGATTCTTGGTCTAGAGGGTCCGTTAACAAAACCTAATGATGTTGTTATAGCTTTCTCCACCTGAGAAAATCTATGAGAAGCTAATTCTATCATTTGGAAGTATAACAACTATCTCCTAACTCCCCAATGATAACTTAGTTGATCGAAGATATCAACTGGAGGGGTAACTATTATCAAAATATTTAAGATATTATAGTTAATATTCTCAAATTCAAAATCCTCAAAATATTCCCAGTGATCCTCTATTAAAATTGATAGAGTCAACAAGATCTAAATAATAAATTAAATAATTTAAACACCTGCATGGGCCTCAATACTATGCTGAATGCTTAAATTTAGTGTCTGAGGATGTTGATTCTGGTTTTAGATGGGAAGTTAACAAAACCTAAAAATCTATCATAAGTAGTAAAATATCTGAGAAGCTAATTCTGTCATGTGATAGTAGATCGATCCTCTTAGAGCTAAATAGAGTTGACAGGATCTAAGTTCTCAAATATATTTGATTCAATCAATTAACCACCCCGATGATGGCTGTGTTGAATGAAGATTTCAACCGGAGGGGATACTTATCATAAAAATATGCTTGCAACCTCAAATTGAATTAATCAAACTCAAGAATCAATGCAAATGTAAAATCAAATAAATCACCAAATTATAAATGCTTAAATAAAATTCAATTTTTAAAGAACTTAAAGCTAAAAATCAATCCCCCTTTCGCAATTGTTTGCTGAAGGTGACAAATTAAGAAAACTCTAGCTAACGAAGGAGCAAAACTCAAATCAAGTACACAACTATGTTTACTCTCAAATAATCTCATGTCGAAGGACGCCCATGTCCTCGACTCACGTGGCTTGGTTTCTACATGATGCTATGACCAAAGTCATTTGATCGTGGTTTACCAAATGGAACCATTATATTACGATCATCAGGTATGTTCTAATGGCTCGCTTTTGAGTTGTGAACTATAGGGTATACTTGATAAAAAAGCCCCTCTATTAGCTAAGATAGACTTAAACTTGTATCCTTAAACAAACACCACCTAGTCTACAAAGATTTCTTGGATGACGTAACCATGTGTTCAGATAAGATCCTTCAAGTTAGCACTACCTCCTCTACTAAGTAGACTAGGGACCGTGAAATCGGATGACGGAACCATGGGATCTAGATCGGACGCGTCATCATTCCCCCAACCATCCGCTTTAAGTTAAATATAATGAATTTTATAAACCTAAATTCTAAAACTCCACATGTTACTACTATACGCTACGCACTTTGCGATCTAACGACTAGCCTTAATCGAAAGTTCTCTCTCGATATTGAGAGGGGTAATTAACTATAGGTTCTTGTGCATATAGGAAACCTGGAACCAAATCTAAAGTCCTCACAAAATGAGGGAAAAATCGCTAAGTAGTGTCTTATCTACTATCTCATATGCCTTTTGAAAATTACACTGACATTTTAAATCACTCTTTTCATCGGAGGTCAAGGAAGAGCCCACAAACCTGAAAAAAAAGATGGGTAGCTGAGCACTATACAACCTAGATTATGAAAGAATAATTACAATTTGAATGAATACATGCTATGGGGGCTTTCATTGTTCCATCCACCTCCCTCCTTCTTCCTTCTTTGATTTATATGGTGCTTGCTTCAAAGGCATCATAGGGCACCCCAAGACAAAGCATTATGGCCACTGCTCATCCTAATCCCCCATAGCATTAATCATAATTCCCATTGCAAAATTACATTCATACAGGAAACAAGTAAATCTAGCTACACCTATAAAATATATATATAAACACATATATAATATATATATATATATATATATATATATATATATATAATTTGACTTAGTAACCTCGTAACATTCTAAGTATTATAATTGATTTATCAACTTTGAAAAATAGTTTTGAATTTATTAGTGATAATAGCCACACATATATTTAATTAAACCAACACATGCAAGCTTCCATAAAGAAAATTCATTTGATTTATTTAAATTTGAAAGTATGGATGCATGAAATCAAATGACATACAATATTTAATTTGCTTGGAAAGGAATAATTAAATGTAAACACATGATTCATTTAATTAAACTAATTTCTAAGGACAATCACATTAAATAAACTCATTTAAAGAAAACTACAGTGTTATCAATTTAGTTTGGAATCTTTGATTTGATTTAGAGAGGAGGAAAAGCAGTCATTTGTTATTTGATCCCATTCCCACATTAGTAATATGATCTAGTTTAAGCAAAGGTAATTAAATAGATTTTATGAGTTAATTAAGTTGGATCCTTAATTAATCACCCATACTTATGTTACCTTAGTGTAATTAACCAAACAATTATGAACCAATGTAATATGCATATCAATGGAAAGTAAATTTGCAATGATCCTAGATAATAAAGGGGCCTAATGCAATTAGCTCATAATTAATAGTTAATTGAATTAAGAAACTTAATTAAGTACTCTTATGATTTCTCCACACATGTGGGTTAACCATAATTTTCCTAAGCACCTTTAGGTTATTAAACACCTAAATATCTACCCATTATTTAATTAATAAAGATATGATATTATAATGATTTTAAATTGATTAATTAAACCATCCAATTAATCTTTTAATTAATCTCATTTCAACCAATTTCTTTTCAATTGAAATGGACTTAGGAAAAAGATTAGGAAAGAGGTCCTCATCCCATTTCCATTTCCCATTCACTATTCAACAGTGATTAACAAGCTCAATTAATTGATCTGTTGCATGATTAGGGGTTTAGTTAACCATTTAATTAATTAAGAGAGTAATTAAGGCTTAAATGAGCAAATTCCCTAATTACCTAAGCAATAAATCCCAAGAAAATTATAAGAGGCAGGGGTCATCCCATTAAACCACCACAAAAAGTTTGGAACTAATTACTTGAGTAATTAAAAAGTAATTAAGCTAATTTAATTTTTAATTAAATCCAAATTAAGCCTTAATTATTGTTTAAAATTAAGTAAGATCAATTTTAAACAATTCTCCTCTCAAATACCTTCAAAATGAATATTTATTTGTATTTTTTTACTTTTCTATGATTTGTAAGAAATTTTAGAAATTTCAACCATTAAATACATTAATTAAGCCCTAAACTAAGCCTAATCATTGATGGATAGCGGCACGCTTTCCACATTGCACCACAAGATTGGTCACTTAAGCATGTACAACTCAACACTTACGTGGCTGGCGACGGACATGCTTTCATTTTCACCGTCCGATCTTGGATTGGATAGCGCAAATCAAACCTTCGATTACTTAAGGGATAAAATAAAAGAAATCTAACAGGTTAATCACGATCGTCCATTCTAATCATACAGAATGGATGGTGCATGATCAATCATCCCCCGAGCGACAAGAGATGAACACCCACCTTTCGCCACTTAATTCAAGCTCACCTGATCGATCCACACCTTCACACAAAAGATTAAGGGATCCAACATAAGATTACAGAATGCAACTTTTCTTCAAAAATCTCCAACCAATTTTTTCAAGGAGGTCAGTTTTATGGAATTACCTCATGGGAGCTTAGACCATGTGGTGAAATCGATTGAGAAGCTTCATCTAGTGGAGACAAAACCGTGAGATGCAATAATTTCTTCCCTCATTGGTGGACTATAAACCATCATTGTGGAGGTTGGTGTTGATCAAAGTCGCACTTTCAATGGCCGGGAAGCTGGGAAGCAATTTGTTCTTGCTCGATGAGGTGTTGGTGAAAGGAATTTGGATTTGGTTGAGTATTGGTGGAGTTGGATCAAAAATATGGGTGCCCCTATTTTAGAACAATAAGCTCTAGCAATGGGGAAGCTTGGATGGCTTGGAGAGGGCTCTAGAGATATTTGCTCTAGGTAGTCTCGAGGGTGGGCATTTGAATTTGGATAAAATGAGGGGTACATCCCCACCTCCTTAGATGAATGGATTTTAAATTCCCAACTTTGGTCTACCACTGCAGAGTGGTGTCACCTCCATGTGCTCGGTTTGCTAGTGCTTGGTTAATGGCTCAAGGTGTCTGCCCTCCTCCTTGGGTCTAATGGATTCGGCTAGTGTGGGGAGGTTAGTTAACTCACCTCCCCTTGGTCCACAGCTGACCTAGCCCACTTGGGTTAGGCTAGGTGCATAGAAAAGAACCCATTTAGGTGTTGATGGTTGCCAAGGAAAAGAGGAGTGGACTTTTGCCAATTTAGGCAAAATCTCTTGTGGGGAGGAGAAGCCAAGGGAGATTGCCTTAGGTTGAGCATAATTTGGGTTTCTATCAGTCACCAAGGTGGGTTTAGGATGGACATGTTTTAATGGGCTTTGGATTGGTTCAAATGGTTTGGATAATTTGACCCTTATAGGTAAATTAAAGTTGGGGGTTGACCAATTAGTCATTGATCAAACCAAGGATTGGGTCAACTTCAAATGATGATTTGAAGTATTTGGTTTGAGTGATTTGAATCAATTTGGCATAAGTTTGATTTTGGATCATTTGGATTCATGTAGGTCAAATGGGTTAAGTTGACCAAATTGACCAAATTGGCCAAATTGGCTTAGGTTATGGGTTGATTCATGTTCAATAAATGAAGATGATTGTGGTTTAATTTGAATCAAATTTGATTTGATTTAGGTCAATTTGACCCTTTAGGCCAATTTGGGCAAAATGGTTTAGGTTCACCAATTGGTCAAATTGGGTTCAATTATGGCTTTGAAGTTCAACAATAAATTTGAAATACACTTGATCCCAAAATCAATTTGAGTTAGATCATGATTTGACCCAATTTGATCGTTGGGTCAATTTGGGTCAAAGGCCAATAAGTTAGGTTTGGCTCAATTGATGGTCAAGTTATGTCCAATCATTGATCATAGTGTTAATTAATGGTTTCAATTAATTTAGCTTGGGTTGAGATTTGGCTAGTTTGGTTATGGATGTTGACTTGGTCAAATGTCCAAGATTTAATTTGACTCAATTTATGATAATTAATCAACCTAGGTGATCAACAATCATGATAGGAGGTTTTAGTAGTTTGGTTCAATCCAATTTGGGTTGGATTGGATTTTAGCTCAAATAGGTCTTTTAGGTCACTTTGGGTCAAGTGAGCCTATTGGGTTTAGTTGGGTTGATATTAGGTTGATTTGACTTTAGTTAAATTTATATATGGATTCGAGATTGATATATAGCTTTGATTACAATTGGTTTAGGTTCAAATGGGTTTTGTTCATTGAATATGTCAAGTCAAAGGTTAAGTTAGGTTTGACTTGATTTTGGTTTGGCTTAATGATTGTAGGTTTCATTTATATTTGGATGGTGATTGAAGATATGATTGATTTATGAGAAAATCAATTGAATTTGGTTTGAATTGAATGGGAATTTGGCCAAGTCCATGGATTGGTTTATATGGCTTAGGAAGGATTTTGATTTGAATTTGAATATGGTTTGATTATGTTTTTATTTTAGATTTGATTGGGTTTGATTTATATTCAAGATGAGGATTAAAGATATAATTGATGATTCATGAGAAATTAATTGAATTTGACTTGATTTGGATTGAAATTTAGCTAAGTCCATGGAATAAATAATATATGGCTTAGGTTTGGATTTTGATTTGATATTTGGTTTTGGTATGTGATCAATTGATGTATATTTGATTTATATTTGGGTAGATGACAAGATATGAATTGAGCATGAAATCAATTGAATTTGGCTTGATAATAAATCATGTGGCTTAGGTTTGGATTTTTGAGTTTGGATTTAATTATAGATTTCAATCATTTGATTTGGATTTGGATTTAGGTTTGATATGATTGAATTTGGTTGTGGCTTAAGAAAGTGAACATAGGTTGGATTCTCATGAGGTAGGCCATCCTAATCCCAAAAGCATAACCTAATCATATGGTTAACCCTTATAAGTCTCTAGGTTTAGGTTAAGTGTTCACCTAATTGCTAGAAGTGTCTTATGACTAAGGAAGTCTTAGTGTCTAGATGACTAAACTAATATATATATATATATATATATATATATATATATATATATATATATATATATATATATATATATATATATATATATATATGTAAATCATAAGAAAGAGAGCTTTATTTGATGTGCTTAAGCTATAAACTCATGCAAATCCTATATATATTCATAACTATCAACACTCTAAGTACTATAATTAATTCATAAGCTTTGGATAATAGTTTTGAATTTATTAATGATAATAGCCACACATATATTTAAGTTAATCCAACACATGCAAGCTTACATAAAGGAAATTCATTTGATTTATTTACACTTTAAAATATGAATGCATGAAATCAATGACATACAACATCTAATGTGTTTGGGAAGAAATGACTAAACATAACCACATGATTTCATTCAATTATATTAATCCCTAAGGACAATCATATTAAATAAAGCCATATAAGGAAAACCAAAAGTTCATTATTGATTTATGATTTAAGATTTTGATCAAGCTTAAAGAGGAGAAGAATTACTTGTTATTTTAATCCCATTCCCACATTAGTATTTGATTTGGTTTAAGAAAAGGGAGTTAGTGGATTTTATGAGTTAATTAAGTTGGATCCTTAATTAAAATTAATTACCCTTACTTATGCCTATTTAATTTGATTAACCACTTGATTATGAGTCATAAATGACATGAACATGTGAGGAAATAAAATTACAAAGCTCTCAAGATTAAAGGTTGATTAAATTAAAGAACTTAATTAAGTACTTTTATGATTTTTCCACACTTATGGGCTAATCATAATTATCTTAAGGGTCTTTATGTTATTAAACACATAAATAGCAACCTTTAATTCCATTAAATTATTTGATGTGGTTATATTTTAATTTGATTAATTAGTCCACTTTAGAATTAATGCCATTTTAATTAGTTTTCCTTAAAGAGTTGGTCTTAAAAGAGAGAGGAGGTCCTAACCCCATTCCCTGCCCATTCACTATTTAACGGATTAGTGCTTAATTAATTAATTTATTATTTAGAGATTAATTAATTAATTAAACTACTAAGAGAGTGATTAGGGCTTAAATAGTCAATTAACCTAATTAACCAAGCAATAAATTCTAAGAAAATTATGGGAGGCAGAAGTCATCCCATTGAACTAACACACAATATTTGAAATGAATTACTCAAGTAATTAATAAGTAATTAAGCTAATTAAGTTTTTAATTAAGTCTATATGCTATTTAAAATCAATTGGAATTAATTTTAAAGAATTCTCCTCAAATACCTTCAAAATAAGTATTTTTTTAATTTTTCTATAATTTGTTATGAATTTTTGAAGTTTAAGCCATTAAATCAATTAATTAAGTCCAATTTAAGTCTAATCCCATCTCAATGCGCATGACGTGGCCACTTTCCAATGGTGTGTCGCAGGATTGGCTATTTAAACCCGTCCAACTTAGCAATGACTTGGTTGCCGGTGGATGCACTTTCATCTCTACCATATGATCTAAGATTGAATGGCACAGATCAAACTCACGATTCTTAAGAGATAAAAATCAGATAAATCTAATGAATAATCATGATCATCCATTCTGATCACATGAAATATGATCCATCATCTAGAAAGACGAACATTAACCACCTTTGTCACTCAATGAGCTACGAGCCAGATTGAGTCAGATTCAACCCACACCTTCAAGAGGTAGATCTAAGGATCTAAAGAGAATTTGGATGACATACAAGTTTCTTCAAAAGCCAAAAAATATTTGTAAATGCTTGTTTAATGGAATTACTCGCTGAAAGAGACCAATGGAAATTGAAGGAAGCTTCATTTGGAAATGAAGATCGATTTACACACGAGGATTCCTTGTCATTGCCGAGGGCCATGAACCCGAAATGAAGTGGATGCTTGATTGACTGAACTGGTCGAGGGTTTGGGAGGCCATTCATTCTTAGGAGTGGGGAAGGTGTGGGTGAAATTAATTTGAGTTTGGTGGAGGTTTGAGGAAATAAGTTGCCCTATTTTGGGTTGAAGGTTTTACTCGGGAGAGGCTTGAACAATGCTTTTGGGATTTTGAATTCACTCTCTCAAGCTATCTAAGAGTTCAGGTCATCATTTTGGCTAAAATGATGGGGTATATCCCCTCTGGATCGATGGATGGAATTGATCCTAAATTTCAGGTCACCAGCATCATGGTTGGTGCTAACTCCACATGGCTCGATTTGGTTGGTGGCTCAAGGTGTCAGCTTTCTTGGATCAAGTGTGGGGAGGTGTAACTCACCTCCCTTGTCCATGACCAACCTATCCCACTGGGTTGGGCTAGGCATGTGGTCGCCCATTTGGGTAAAGGAAGGCGCCAAGGAAAGAGGAGGGTTGACTTATCATTTTGAGTTTGATCCCACATGAGAAAATGGGTAATTCTTTGTATTTGATCCAATTTAGGTTGATTTTAAGCGACCCTGGAGTTTAGGATGGGTTGGATGGGTCATTCAAGTGGGGTTTGGCTCAATTGACTAGGTTGGATTAGGTTGATCAATTCAATTCAAATTAAACCAAGGCTTAGTCAAGTTCAAATGATGATTTGAAGTGTTTTGGTTCAATTGGTTTGAGTCAATTTGGCATAAGTTTGGTTTTGGCTCATTTGGATTCATATAAGTCAAAGGTTGACCAATTCTAAATTGGCCAAATTGACTTATTGATTCATATTCAATTGGTTAATGAAGATGATTTTATGTGTTGTTTAAATTAGATTGGATTTGATTTATATTTAGGTCATTTTGATCCTTTAGATCAATTTGGGCTGAATGGGTCAATTGGGTTTGATTGACCAAATTGGATTAAATTATGGCTTTGGTCAAGTTCAACAATCAATTTGTAATGAACTTGAACCATTAGTTGCAATCAATTTAGGTTATATCATGATTTGACCAATTTATTTTTAGGTCAAATTGAGTCGAGGGTCAAAGGCCAATTTGGTTAGGTTTGGCTCAATTGGTCGGCCATGTTCAATCATTGATCATAGGTTGGTGTGAATCATTCAATTTGGTTCATGTAGGTTAAGAGTGTTGACTTGGTCAAATGCCAAGTTGACTTGGTTTTACAATTGATGATAATTGGTCAACCTAGGTGATCAACAATCATGATAGGTTTTGGTAGCTTTGTTCAATCTAATTTGGGTGGATTGGAATTGAAATAGCATTTAGGTCACTTTGAGTCAAGTGGACAATTAGGCTTGGTGAGTCAATTTTGGGTTGAACTGAAAAGTTGGATTTATATATGGACTAAGGGATTAAGTTTGATTGCAATTGATTTCATCAAATGGGTTTCAGATTACTTGAATATTTCAAGTCAAATGGGTCAAGCTAAGTTTGATTTGATTAAATTGATTTTTTCATGATTTTAGATTTCATTTATATTTGGGAAGATGATTGAAGAAATAATGATTCAAGAAAAATCAATTGAATTTGATTTGATTTGAATTTAATAAGCTCATGGATTGAATTATATGGTTTAGGATATTTTGATTTGTTTGATTTTGGTTTAGAATTTGAATTGGTTTCATTTATATTTGGAAGGATTAAGAAATAATTGATTCATGAAAAAATCAATTGAATTTGATTTGAATTAAAGGATTTTGCTAATCCATTGATCAAATCATATGGCTTTGGTTTGATATTTGGTTGATTTGGATTATTTGATTTGATTGTAGGTTTTGAATTGATTAAGGGATGAATTTATCTTCAAAATAATCATTGATATGAATTTGCTGAGTCCATGGTTGAATGGGTTAATAGGTTGATTTTGTTTGATTTTTTGTTTTGTAGATTTGATTTGGATGAATTGAACTTGAGGTTTGGTTTAGGCCAAAGAGGTGTGCATTGATTGGGTTTAGGCTATAGGGTAGGAAAATCTCCCTAAGTCCTAAGGCATAGCCTAGTCCTATGATTAACCCTTCTAAGTCTGTAGGCTTAGGTTAAGTCTTCACCTAATTTTTATAAGTGTCTTATGACTAAAGAAGTCTTAGTATCTAGAAGACTCCTAAATCTAAGAAGAGGAGATTGAATCCTCACTCCAAAAGTGAGGTCAACAACTCTAAAGCACTAGTATATTATGTCGAGAGTCTCATTGAGTCTTGAATTCTTGATTCATTATTTATCCCTTTTCATGAATTGTTATATAACTATACTATGAAAATTGAAAGTCTATCTTTTGGATAATGAGATCATGAAAGGATGAAGTTTAGATTAAAGAAAATAGAATAAAGTTAGTCTTATAATAGGTAAGGCATGTCTCAAGAAAACTTGATATTAATTACATGGAGGCTTTCCACATTGGAGCCACTTAAATCGTTGATGGCTGGACCGCTTTATCTCCGCCATCCAATCTTAGATGATTGGAAATAATCTTATGGTTCGGGGATAAATCAAGATTAATCTTTGAATAATCATGTCCATCTGCTCCAATCACGCAAAAGGGTGGATAATCATCTTGAGCAATGAAAGATTTAACATGGTTCCTCCGCTTGATTTGAGCTATGAGCTCATGGAGGCTTGATCAAACAACAACAATACATGATCAACATGAATTTATAATGTGAAATTTCATTTAATTTGATTACATCTTGTATATTGTAATCCAATAATTGATCAAAATCATTTGGATTATGTCAAATTCTCATTTAATTCAAGTATACTAAGATCATTTTATACATCTTTAAGTATTTAGGTCTTCTACCTTTCTTAACATAAGGCAAATCTAATGCATCTACTCTGTAATGACCGATGCTTTATGTGGCCAAACCATCTAAGGACTCTCCTAATCTTATCTACCAGGATACTCCAACTTTTTCCCAACATACTCATTTTGCATTCTATCTCTAAGAGTAAAGCCACTCATCCACTGAGCATCCTCATAACACTTAACTTAATCTTATGCTTGTCTTTATTGGCCAACTTCTTCATAAGACATTGCGGTCTTACTACCATCTTATAAAATTTTCCTTAAGTTTAAGTGGAACTTTTCTATCACATAATAGCCGATGCATTCCTCCACTTCAACCATCCAACTTGAATTCTACTAATAACATCTCCATCTATTTCACCATCATTTTGAACAATAGAGCCTAAATATTTAATCACTCACTCTTATTAATGACTTGATCACCTAAAGTCACAACACTATCACTAAAACTTCTACAACTAAAATTACACTCCATATATTCAGTTTTAGATCTACTTAAAAACCTTAAAGTTGACCTCCATAATTCAAGTTTCGGACTCCTCTCTAGTCTTATCAACAAGAAGAATGTCATCGCAAAAGCATACACCAAGGTACATCTTCTTGTAAATTCCCTCATAAGAACATCCATAACTAAAGAAAAAAGATAAGGGCTTAATGTTGATCCTTGATGTAATCAAATAGGAAAATATTTTGTCAATCCTCCTTGTGTTTTCACAAGTAACAACTCTAGTATACATATCCTTAATGACTTGAATATAACCAATATTAACTCCTTTCTTCTAGAACTCTCCAAAGAACATCTCTTGAACTCGTGGAGGCTTGGGATCGATCCAAAATATTCACAAGAGGGATCTAGAAGGATTTAATGGTGGAAATCGCATGACATTAAGATTTTCTTCACAAATGCCCAAGAAAAAAAATGGAAAATTGATGTTTCATTGAAATTTACCTTGTTGGAGCTCAAGACCCGACTACCAGAGGCTTCAGCCTTGAAAAAGCCTTGTTGAGAAATTGTCTCACTCTTCAAACATTGTCGAATCCCTGAGTTAATCTAGGATGGGCTTGTGTGCTCTAATGCTCGGGAAAGATTCATTTTGCCTCATGGAGCTTGGTGAACGTGTGGGTGAAGTTAATTTGATGATTGGTTTAGTTTAGTGGAAGGAGCTAGGCCTAGGGCACACTCGATTTCATTGTCGTTAGCGTTGGGGAGGCTTAGGGATTTCCAAGAAAGCTCTGGAAAGTTCAAAATGCCCTAAGGAAGCTCACTGAATCCTCACTCACTCAGTTTAGATCAAAATAAGGTGGGTATACCCCTCCTGGATCATGACTTGGATTGGTTCTATCTAGGTTTTCTACCACGGCGATGTGGGAGGAAGCTAAGGTGGCTCGCTTGAGTGGGTGAGGTAGCCTTGCCTGCCTCTCTATCTCCTCACCTATACCACCTAACCCCTTTGGAGCCACATAGAGGGTCCAAATCAAGCTTTTGGTAGCTGTCAAATGCAAAAGAGGGTGGTTGACCACCTAAATTTGTAATTTTTTTTCCTATATGGGATGCTTTACCGATTAGGTAATGGGTCAATTCAGGTTCAATTTGGGTTGGGTTGGATTTGGGTTGACCCAAGATGACCCATGGATGGGTTGCCAACTTTCAATGGGTTTGGGCTTAGTTTGAGTGGGTTTAGCTCAATTTGACCCATGTAGGTCAAATTAGGCTAGGTTGGGTCAAGTTGACCAATTGGTCAAATTGGGTCAAACCAATTCTTAGTTCAAGTTCAAAGGAGTATTTGGAATATTTTGGTGTAATTGGTTTGGTTTAATTTTTTAGATTTATTTGACCCATTTGAATTCATATGGGTCAAATGGCTGGTTGATCAATTTGGCCAATTTGGCCAAATTAGCTTGAGTTAGGCATTGGTTCAAGTTCAATTAATGATTTGAAGATGATTGTAGGCTTTGATTTAAATCAATTTGAATTTAGGAATGATTTAGGCCAAATTGACCCTTTAGGTCAATTTCGGCTAAATAGGTCAATTGATCAAATTATGTTCAATCAAGTCTTTGATCAAGTTCAATAATCAATTTGGAATGAATTTGAGTCATTGGTCATAATCAATTTGGATTAGATTTTGATTTGGCCCAATTTTGCCCTTTAGGTCAAATTGGGTCAACTTAGGTCAAGAGGGTAAATTAGATTTGGTTTGGCTCAATTGATGGTCAAGTAATGTTCAAATATTGATTTTAGGTTGATATGAATCATTGGTTTCAATTGACTTGGCATAAGATAAGATTTGGTTTGATTTGGCTTTTGATGGCAAATTAGGTCAATTTGGTCAAATAACTAAATTGATTTGGTTTGACTCAATTGATTGTATCATCAAGGATGATACAATCATTATGGGAGGTTTAGAATGAGTTGGCTCAATCCAATTTGGGTTGGATTGGATTGGAGTTTGGCTCAAGTGGGTCCTTTATGTCACTTTAGGTCAAGTGAGCCTAATGAGTCAATTGAATTGATTTTGAGTTAAATTGAGTTGAGTTGAGTTTGATATTTGAATTGGGATTCATTTATGGCTTTGATTGCAATTAATTTTAGATTTTGGCTTATTTGGATATTTTGGGTTCAAATGGGCTAGCTTGGTTGATTGAATAGATTTCGGTTTGATATCATTTGATTGTAGATTTTGGATAGGTTTGAAATGATGATTGAAGGATTGATTGATTTAGGAGAAAATCAATTGGGTTAGGTTTGGTTGAGAGTTTTGGCTAAGTCCATAGGATTGAATCATAGGGCTTAGGTTTAGGTCATTGATTTGATTTTGGCTTCAATCATTTGGTTTAGAATTTGAATATAATTGGAATTCAATTGAGATTGGTTAAATTTGAGATTTGGTTTAGGCTAAGGAGGTAGGAATGAGGTTTAGGCTAAGAAATGGGTAGGCTAGTCCTAAGGCATAGTCTAAACCCTATGGAAAATTCTCCTAAGTCTCTAGGAAGTTAAGTGTTCACCGAATTACTAGAAGTGCCTTATGACTAAGGAGAATCTAGTGTCTAGAAGACTCCTAATTCTACGATGGGAAGATTGAATCCTCACTCTAAAAGTGAGGTCAACGTCGATCATTTTGGTTAATTTTGAGATGATCAAAATAGAAAAGTCATAAGAGTCAAATATGTAATAAGTTATATAAGGATAGATAAAAAATAGCTAAGAAAAATGAAGAAGTCATCATTGATGATATCAATATTGATAAATAATGATAAAATCTCAAAAGGTCTAGTAAACAGCCACCTACAAGAGGCTTAAGATCTATCTACTCTTTTAAAGTTGAGGAGATCTACTAGATAGTCCAGACCCATAAAAATGTATTCTCCATCTCTGCACTATCTATTATTGACATATAATGGATAGCCAAAGCACTGCTTAGAAGCATTGCAAACGAGAGATTCAATCCGGTGGAAGAAAGCCATGAAAGAAGAGATTAACTCTCCAAAGAAGAACATAACCTGGGCATTAGACCTATTACCCAAAGGCAAGAAAATTGCAGAACAAATAGGTGTATAGAGTGAAAGAAGAGTCTGATGAGAGCAAAAGATATAAGGCTAGATTGATGGTCAAAGGATTTCAGTAGTTATGTGAGATCGACTACACAAAGGTGTTCTCACAGATGGTAAATACGACAACCATCAAAATGATTTTGAGTATTATTGCAACTGAAAACTTATATCTAGACTAATTAGATGCAAATTCTACTTTTCTTCACAAAGATCTAGAAAGAGACCTATAATGGAATAATTAGAAGAGTTCATTGTTCTAAGAAAAGATAACTTAGTGTGCTGCTACAAAAGAGTTTATGGGTTGAAGTAAGCACCAAGACAATGATACAAAAAATTTGAAGATTTTATGTGTAAGAATTGGTTCACTAGATGTGATATGAGCCGTTGTTGCTTCATCAAGAAGTTTAACAAATCCTACATTATTTTGTTGTTTTATGTTGATAATATATTGGTTGCATGAACAAGCATAATAGAGATTAATAAGTTGAAATAATAACTGTCAAAATAATTTGAAATGAAAATTTTGGGAAAAGTAAAATAAATACTTGGCATGAGGATCACTAGGAATAAATTTAAAGGGACCTTGGACTTATCCCAAGAGAAGTACATGCAGAAAGTTTTGAATCCATCCAATGTTCAGAATGCAAAGCCAAGAGAAATCCCTTTAGGTTGTCATTTAAGGCTGTCTAAATAGTAGCCACCAAAATTTGATAAAGAGCAGGAGCACATGAAGAAGGTACCAGTATCTGCAGTTAGTAGTATGCAAGAGATTAAAAATCAGATCGGATCGACCGATTCAACCGTGATCCAGACTAGTCTGAAAACTTGAAAAATCGGTTTTGCACAAAACCAAATTGAATCGGTACCAGTTCAACGGCGAACTGACGCTAGGTTAATTTGAACCAGTCGATAAGAAGAAAAAAATCACATGCAGCCTTTCATTGACAATTGAATGGTTCTAGGCCCGCTCTAATACTAATCAGCCTAAATATTTCATATTTTCGTAACCCGTGAGTCCTGAGTCCTGACTATTCCAGGCCTTCCGCTCTCTCTGTTACTCTGCCCAGGCAGTGAACCGTGAGACCGTTCCAGGCCTCCTGCTGGCTGCAAATTCGACGATGGCTTTTGGCGAGTCATTTTGGTGACTCGGCAATAGAAATGAGTTCAATTCATGCATTCGTCGACGACGCCAACGAGTTTTATTCTGTGCTGGTTCAATTTCAGGTTCGATAATATTATCAAATTCTCCATTAGATGCCATTGTGGTGTTTTGATTCTTTAATTAAAATTCTGGTGATTTTTGGCTAGCCTTTTCATCTATGATAATGACTCAAAAATGTCTAGCTTAATTTTTAATTGTAAGTCTTGCCCTCTCCCTACTGTTATAATAAATTATACTTTAATTATAAATATATTGATTATAATTCATTTATATGTTTTTAGATAAAAAAGTTTATTATAATATATATATATATATATATATATATATATATATATATATATATATATATATATATATATATCATAAAAGATTCAATGCTCTTCAAATTTTCCATATATATTATAATTAATTGCATGCAAAAATATTTTGATGAATCAAGGATGTATAAGTGAAGATTGCTCTTTGGAGGAGAATGAAGAAGTTTTATACTTATATATTTTGATTGTAGTCTGTTAGTTTTGTGAGTTGAGATTCCATTAAACAAGATAAAGAGGGTTGCCAAAATGATATTATTATGGCTTGAATAGATCTAAGGTGCTAGAAAAGAAGATATGATGTTTTAGGTGTTGAATATGTAAATATTAAATATTAATTGCTATGTATGTAAATTCTCTTATAAAATATTGTTTTAAAGAGGAAATTTTGCTATACAAAATTTGTTGCAAATTGAGCTTATATTAGATTAAAATTAAGATATGAATTAAGCATACGGGTGTTCTTATGATCAATTGATATTATCATTTATAGGAAGATAGATATAAAGTAAAGGGTAGAAAAGATTAATGAGATTGATAATTTAAGTATTAAATGTCAATATCTTTGTAGGAGTTGTCGTTATGAAAAGTATTTGAAGGATAAGATTTTATTTATATTTGATTTTTTATATTATAATTTATAAATATTAATATTTTATTTTAAAAAAAGAGTGAATTATATTATCACTTAAAAAATTGGATCTGATAAAATATGTATTGATTATTTTTTTTATAAATAGATTGTTTAGATTATAAAAATTGTAAGATCAATTTTGATAAAATTTTAGGTATTTACTATTTAGCATTGATTATTAGTTTTGGAGTTTAAATAAAAATTTAAATAGTTAAAAATAAAATGAAGTCTTACTATACACCGGACCAAGAAGATGAGTAATGTTGCCATGAAAAAGAATATTAGTTGTTATTTTATTTACATTTTTAGATTGATATTGAAAATTTTTGTTGTTGTCTTGTTTTATTTTTTGTGTTCTTATTTAGATTGGCTTGATGTTGAAAATTTGATTAATTTCATTTATAATATAATGGAATCATCTAGATCACAACCTTCATTATCGATGCACAGTGTTTGCAAAAAAATTGATCTAGCATGGAATCACTTTAATGAGTTTAAGGGTATTGATAGAAAAAAAAAGTACAAGTGTCTACACTGTGGATTAATATATAAAGAGGGTAGCATTAATAGAAGAAGCATCATCTTGTAGGAGTTAAAGGAAATATTACTTCTTGCAAAAAAAGTATCGCTTGACATTCAATACCAAATGCAGGAAAATTTTAAAAAATAATTACAAAGAAAACAAGAGGCACAAGTTGACATAGAGAGCGTAAATCAATATGATGATAGTGAGATTGTAAATAAAAGGGTTCTTCAAAATAACAAAGCTCAACCACACATGAAAAATGATTAGATAAAGGGAAGAGAAATGTTATTGATCTAGAAAATTATTTTGCCACTAGAACAAAGCTTGGTTCACAACCTTCTATAAAATCTATGTTGGCATATAAAGAGGTTGTACATTGTGCTAATATGGCATTGGCTATTTGATTTTTTTTTATATAGTTGCATTCCAATGAATGTATTAAACTCATCATATGCACAAAAAGCCATTGATGAAATTGCTGCCATTGGACCAGGATATGAAATTTCATCTTATTATAGGATGCGAGTTAATTTACTAAGGGGTTGTAAAGAAGAATATAGGAAAGAAGAATACAGGTTGTTGGTCAAGACTTATAGATGTTCTCGGAAGGAAACTGGTCGCGCTTTGATGGCTGATGGTAGAACAGATAATAGAAATAAAACTTTGATTAACTTCTTGATTTATTTTTCTTGTGGTCCTACTTTTTAAAAATCAGTTAATGCTTTTGATATTACTAAGGATGCAGGTACATTATGTTCTTTATTTAGTGAAGTTATTCAATGGATTGGAGCATAAAATGTGGCAGAGCTAGGTACTAATAATGCAACAAATTATAAAAGGCAAGAACCACTACATGAAAAATATAGTAAAATATATTAGTCACCATGTGCCGCACATTATTTAAATCTCATTTTAAAAGACATTGGTAGTAAGCCGCATAATGTGAATCATGTTAAGAGAGCATCCAAAGTTATTATCTTTAATTACAATCATATTTTTTACTAGCTTTCAAGAAAAAAAACTAGATTAGAGAGAGATCGTCGGGCTTGGAACAACACATTTTGCAATAACATTTATCACTTTAAAAAGTGTGAGTGATCGCAAGCATTGGTAGCTAGTAAAGACTTCAATGATTCAAAGCTATCAAAAAATGAAGGGAAAAGAGGTGATTACTATTACTTTGGATTCTAACTTTTGGAATAATTGTTTGGCTATGTCAAAGTTAGTGCCCAATTATATGATTATTACAAATTGTTGATGCTAATGAAAAGCCATCCCATAGCTACCTTTATGGTGGGATGTATAGAGCAAGAAAAGTAATTAAAAGCATGTTTAGAAATACCAAAAAAACTCTATAATCCATACATAAATATTATTAAGAGCCAATGGGATTGCCAGCTTCACCATGGGATTCATTCTATTGCATAATTCTTGAATCCTCAGTTTTAATATGACCAAGAAAATTATTACTACAAACCTGAGATCATGCAAGAATTGGTGAAAATTATTAAAAATAAAGATATATGTGCTAAGCCAAAACTCGCAATGAATGAAGTGATATTCTATTGAGATGGTTTAGAAAGTTTTGGAAAGCCAATGGGTTATTGCAATGTCAAATAAAATGCAATCTGTTAAGTTTTTTATTTCATAATTTAGTTCATTTATATCTTTTTGCATATTCTTCAAATTAATCATTATTTTATTTTTAGATGAATGGTGAAAGATGTTTGGCTCTAGTACTCCAAATTTGTAAAAGTTAGCAATTCACAATCTTAGTCAAACTTGTTCTTCTCGATGTAAAAAAAAATTAGAGTATTTTTAAACAATTCATATAAAGAGAAGAAATCATTTAGAACATCAAAGACTAAATGATCTTGTATATGTTTAATATAACTTAAACCTGAGAAATATATATGTTTCTCATTCATATATCATGTTTTAAATATTATATATTATGTATATTTTCCTTTGATCGTATTTACTTCATAGGTCACGACTCAAAAGAAGAAGTTATTATCTATTAAATTATTCAGGCATTAAAACAAGTCGTGAACTTGATTATGAAGATCTAGAAAATGAAATATATATAGAAGATGTTATTCCACATATAGAAGATGTTAACTTGACATCCAATATGTGAAGTCACTAAAATTTAATTATTAAAAATTTAAATTTATCACTTGGTTACGTAACAAATGAATTTCATTAATGTATAGATGAAAGAGACTCAGGTGATGATGCTATCAGAAATCTTGATCGTGATATCTTAGAAGTTTTTGGAGAGGGAGTTGGTGGGGATATAACTTTTGGGGATATAGATTTCATAAACACATTAATTGGAGATGATTTTTTAATGTTTTATCTTTTGAGTAGATTATTTATGGTGTTGTACTTTTATTAGAAGATATATTTCATCATGAGTGTTATATAGTTATATTTATGATTTTGTATTTTTGGAGAAGTTATAATTGTTTAGCATTAAATGCTTTTTATCTAAACTATCATATGTATTTTGAGCCATGAATAAAAAGTGTTAATAATTTTTTTTCTTTCAATTCAAATTGAAAGTTATTATTGAGTCATGTATGTTTTTATTGTTAGATGATACTAAATTATTAATTTTTCTTTTTTTAGATTCGAATTATCATTTTCCAACAGAATGAAGTACAAGATTTCATATGATCATCTGCATTTTTCATATAAGCACCAAAGCAAGGCTAGTAATTTAAATATAACAATTTTTTATAATTTTGATAATTGAAATATGTTGCTATTATTTCACCATTTATGTTTAGTATTACTTGGCATTTAGTTTCATTGTATTTTATTTTTTTTATTAACAAGTTTTGTCATTGCATCATTATTACTTCATATTTTATTATGTTTAAATAATTTTCATATTTATTACAACATATAATTCAACTTGAAGAAGAATGAACTAATTCTATATGAACATTGAACCTCTCACTCTTGCGATTATATGTCTAGTTTGATTTTCACAACCTTGATGGTATGTACCAAACCAGACATAACTTATGTAATACGAGTTATGAGCATATTTATGTCTGACCTAAGAAAGGAGCATTGAGAAGTCGTAAAGTAGATCTAGAGATACTTAAAAGGTATTTCAAGAATATCTCTTTGCTTTAAGAAGAATGAACTAATTCTATATGAACACTCAGATGCTAACTTGTGAGCATATTTAGATAATTGTAAGAGCTCATCGAGTTATGTGTTCATGCTTGGAGGAACTTTAATTAGTTGAATGTCTAAACTGTAGAAGAGTATCTCACCACTAAAGCCGAATATATGATTGTTTTAGAAGCAGACAAAGAGTTGATTTGGCTAAAGAATTTTTTACAAGAAATAAGAAAAAGCAAACTAATTGCGCACTCTTCAGTGACAATCAAAGCATCATCCTCCTAACAAAAAAAAATTTAATATTTCTTACAAGCACAAAACATATACAGCTATGATATCATCATAACAGAGAACTGATTGATGATAAACTCTACAACTAAAGAAGATTCATAAAACAAATAATCTTGCAGATATGTTGACCAAGGTGGTGACCATCTCAAAATTGAGGTTATGCAAGAACTCGCCACTCCATAAATCATGATGATGGAGGTGCACTAAGAGCATTAGTGGATCTACATGAAGCATATTGAGAAAAGTATTCAAACATAATAGCTAATGTATTTAAAAATTTGATTCCAAGTGAGATATTATTAAATGTGAAGTCAAACTCCACATTTTTTTTCTTTTTTGTCAAAGTTAAGTAGCTACCAAAATTGAATTAGTTCACACTGAAAATTCAAAATTGGTGACTAGATGATTATTTAAAATTATTTCTCATCCAAATTTACCCCTTCATTTTAGCTTATAAAAGAGGAGGATATTTATGGGAGAATACTTCTCAAAAATTTATATCTTCTCCTAAGCTCGTTGTAAGAGAAAAATATAATGAGATCCTAGTGTGGCCATGAATATATGCAAGATGGTGAACCACATAAATCTTCTTGTATTTTCTTTTGTGTGTGAGAATATACTCTACTTCTCTCCCTCTTAAACTCTAACAATTAATTGATAAAATAGCCCTTAATATGTTTATTTCAATTATCAAATCTTATGATATTAAGTCAACGGACAAAATGCCACCCCGATGGGCTACTTGAGGCATAAAGTGTTATCATTAAGCCAAGCCCTTTTAGATGTTATTTATAAGACTTCTAACCTAGAGAAAATTTTGGAATGCCATTCCTTAGATGATCCCTCTCAAATAGATTTTGATCACAATACATATAGATTTTCAATTATCTTTCAAATGACTTCAATTATTTTGATATTTCCAATATCCAATATTGTAACTAAATTAATCTTTACCACAAGTATTTAAAAATTCTTTAAAGATTGTAAAACCTTTATATATGCTCAAGATTAGATACAAACAAAATATATCACTAATCTTACCAATGTTAATGTGAACATTTAAAATGCTAGAAAATTTGGTAAAACTACTGTTGACCTCCACATATGTGTCATAAATCAAGTCGCTAAATCAAATTGATAGACTTGAAGTGACGCAAATTGAGGCTCAAAATGTATGACATATGAAAATGGTCAAAATGACCTATCGACGAATGAATGCCGTCACATTCAAAATGTTGAAATAAGTCAGGATATAAATATTGTATGACATAATGACCAACTGATCAAGCTCTCAAGTCGTCAACATGTTTGCACGCATATCGAGGTCAGTAGGCGCCGACAATGATCGAACAACCTCTGATTGATGAACGGACTTCACCATTGAGTTTAGAACATCAAAATTGATCATAATATAGATATTGCAAAATCTAACGAATAATTGATTAAGCGCTCGAGCTATCAATGTGTCGACGTGCATATCGAAGTTAGGAAGTTGCGATGATGACCAAACGATATATTCATGAAATTGACCATTAAAATTAGCTCAAAATATCAAAATCTATCAAATAAGACTTTAATCTCAATTTAGATGAGTCTATGCAAAATGGTTCCAAAATTATTTACGCCACATTTTACTAAATCTCAATTTGGCTACTCGAACCAAATAGCCTCATCTGAAACAGCATTGTGTTCAAAATAATGAATTATCCCTCGATATATATATATATTGACTATGTATTATTTCCGCATGAAATTCATATTAAAATTATTAATAAATTTAAAATTATTCTAAATCCTGCTATTTCCTAAAATCCACCACCAAACATTCTCGCACAATCCCGCCGCGTGTCCTATTAGCCCGCAAACTCATCTAAATTTCACTGTTTCACAGAATAGAAGAACATCGTCAACAGTAATTCTTCTTTCAATTTTCGTATTCCTCACTTTAGTCATCCATTTTCTCTTAGCAATCGGGAAGAATATCGTTAATAAATAATTCTTCTTTCAATTTTCATCGCACTCACTTTAGCCTTCCCATTTCACCCACAAACCGAAGAACATCATCAATAGAGAATTCTTCATATATTTTCAATGTACTTCTTGCCTTACATATATATATAATTTATATGCCTTTTTTCTATTTAAAAAATGCATTAATATGTAGATTTGTGAATGTGAATATATATACAACAATATACCATTTCTTAATTTACTCGCCCATTAGACAAAATGCTCAAATTTTATCTAATTTCTAGACTTAAAAGGAGGAATATATATTGTATATCAGTGTCTTCTTCGTTTAAAGGCCTCTGTGCTTAAACAAGGCCGACGAGATGAAAACTGCTCTATTTGCAAGACACCACTAGTTATGCTCAACAAGGCATACCGAGTAAGCCAAAACACCGATGCACTACACGGAAGATGTCTGTATTTAAATTTGTCAAATTCTAGACTTAGAAAAGGGGAATAAATATATATTGCATCTTCTTTTAGGTTTAAAGGCCTCATGCTCAACAAGCGATGAGATGAAAAATTGTCTTGTCAAGACACCACTCATTATGCTCACAGTATGCAAGGAGCCTACCTCCCATGATCTTACACAAGATGACGCCGGATATCGTCAAAATTTTATCTAAATTCTAGACTTAGAAAAAGAGGGGGGAATGAATATATATTGTATTTGTCTTCTTTTAGGTTTAATGGCCTCGTCGTGCTCAACAGGGCGTGACGAGATAAAAAAATCGGATGCGATGTCGCAAGACACCACTTGCTACGCTCAACAGGGCATACCGAGTATATATATTGAAATGATAGATATATATATATATATATATCATTATATATATATATATATATATATATATATATATATATATATTGATATATATTACCGGCATGAAATCCATTAAAATTATTTAATAAATTTAAAATTAATTAAAAAATTCTTAAATTAACCCTCTGTTAGCAGCTAAATAGAGTTGATAGGATCTAAAGCTCTTAAACATATTCTAATTAATCAATTTTCAAATATCAATCAAAAACTGTTTAAATGAAACTCTATTATTAAAAGCTTAAAACCAAACACAATTTATCTGCCTTCCGCAATAGTTTGTCGGGGGTGATAAATTAAGAAAACTCTATCTCACAAAGGCGTCAATGTCAAATCAAGTGTTCTACTATGTTCACTCTCAATCAATCTCACGCTAGTAAGGACATGGTCTCCTCCTCGTGGTTTCCAAGAGGGCTCCATAAAAAGTAGTTATGAGAGTCCTGACGTGGTTTGGCAATGGCTCATTATATTATGATCACGTAGCTCATATGCTCCCCAATGGCTCTCTTTGAGTTGTGAATCATAGGGTATACTAATAGTCAAACATCCCACATCAACTAGGTAAACTTAAGCTTGTATCCTGACAAACACCACCCGTAGGATTTCTTGACGTAACCCATGTATTTGATAAGGATCCTTTCAAGTCACACCTCCTTTGACTAAGTAGACTGGACCGCGGATCGGGATGAGAACCATGGATCTAGCCGCACATCATTCCCCAACCATCCGGTTTAAGCTAAATGATGAATTTCATAATCAATCAAACTCTATATGTCGCTATTATACGCCATGCATTCAATCTAATGACTAGCCTTAATCAAAAGTTCTCTCTCACTTGAGAGAGGTAATTAACTAGGCTTTCATAGGAAACCTAGAACTGATCTAAAGTCCTCACTAAATGAGATGAAATCTAGGTAGTGTTTTATCTACTATTCCATCTACCTTCAAAAAATTAGACACTTTAAAACACTCTTTTCATCAAGAGGTGGTAAATTTTGGAGCCCAGATTTTTGGTGACTCTGATTCTCTCTTTCCATCTTTGCTAGTCATAGCTAAAGTAGTAATAAAATTTTTGAAAATTCAAAATAACAAAATGGTGATTTAAGTGTGTAATAAATTCAATATGAGGCTCTTTGTAGAATGAATCATTCTATAGTATATTTATTACACCATTGCTTTGTTCCTCCTGCATCTTGAAAGTATGCGGTGAAATAATAATTGCTAATTACTAATCCCCATCTTTCACTTTTGCGAAATGGATCTACAAAGCACTTCTTTCACCATTTAGGTCGAAAATAACATCTATCAGCCAATCCACACAGAGATGTCGGTTACCATTCAATTTGGTAGCTTGAATTTCTGCCATCATGATGCTACTGGTACCCAGGTGTATTCGTCGAGGCTGCTTGGAAAGCCTCACTAAAACTCCTACTAGCCATGTGTGTCAACCAGTTCAACAACCAACCACTGTCAAGGAGTTCTCCTGACAGAGAACTTCAGTTTTCAAAAGGCTAGGTCAATTTGAAGCTCCCGTGATGAAAAGAATCGTCAGTGGGAAAACTGTGTCTTTAATTCATCGGTAGTTGCCGACCTGGAACCTTTTACCGAAAGCATGATCATGAAGCTTCCTCATCAAGAAGCAAATTAACCAGAGAAGAGAGAAACTGAACAGGGCTCGAGATCCCCTTTGAATGACCTAGTGAACAAGTGATACTTTCGTCGAAAGCGAGTATTCCTACCCACAACAACTTTGGCAATCTAAAGTGGGTAAAGAGGAATAGCTCTACTGGCAAAATAAAGCAATCCTTCTGGAACCAACCACGTCAAACTCCACCACCACCATAGGGGAGACATCCTAAAACACTGTCTTCCAGGATACATAAATTTCTCAAAGTAGCCAAGGACAGAGGCCTAATGAAAAGAGGATTTCAGAGGTCTGTGGTGATGGAAAATACTAAAGCTCTACCAAGAAAGTTGCCTTCTCTCCGGTAGTCCGAGCACTTTCATGGTGAATGGAGACACTTGGACCTCGTGTCTAAGAATCCACTGCTAAAAGGTCCCAGTGAAAGGGTAAACAGATATGGAGGCCAAGGCCCCGTAATGAAACTTTAAGTAGTAGAAGAGGTGTGACATCAAATACATATTCTCAGAAATATGCCTCAAAATTAACTCATCAGAAGTGGATGCCCAAAACAAGGGACATCACGGATGAAAGATATGATGGCCGACACCCTGGAGAATCCTCTAGGGGATCCCATCGCCGATCAATTTCACCCCTACAAGAGAAGGTTGACTTTGATTGCAGCCCTTTAATAGAAGAAGTATATGTTCCGCACATTGAGGAGATCCACCGAAATCGAATTAATTGCAGAAGAAGATTCTATGGAAATAGAAGTCGTCTATATGGTTAGAGATATAGATTGACTCTTTGCTCAGCACCATCAGCAGCAATGTGAATCTAAGGAATCTGAACCTAAATTTGATGCTTATCAAAAAGATTCTTCACAGAAGCAAATAGAGGATGGATCTTCGATCTTTGCTGAAGATGAAGAAGATCATAATGAGAAAGAGATTATGGGTGTTGAGGCTGTCTATATGGTTGAACGAAAATGATCACCGCTTTATAATCAAGATCGACATAACAACAATGTCTACAAATGCACAAGGAGAAAGACAGTCAAGTTCTCTCCCTGAAAATGAGCAAAGAGCATAACAACAACAACAACAACAACAACAACAACAAGAGCCTCTACTGATTGATGCCATGGCGATAGCTAGAGAGCAAAGAGAAATGCAACGCCAAATGGAGGTCAAAGATAAAGAGATTGCACAGCTTGGTACCAAAATGAATGATATGATGGTACAAATGAACATCATGATGGGGATGTGAAGAATATCACATCAAAGACCTTTTTGTCTAATCAATAACTAATAATACAACTTCTATACCACCAATCACTATAGTACATCAAGCTCCTACAGTACATGTTATGCATGAAGAATGAAGTTAACCACCTCTCACCGATAATTCAAAATGCTAGCACCTAATGGTATAACAATCATTAGAAATGATAATCAATGAAAATAAAACATAGCCTCGAGAGGCGAATCTTGCGAGTAAGGGTCGCCTTACCCACAGAATATGACCAAGTGTTGTAAAAGGTTACTCGCCAAAATTACTTTCGGCTTGGTAATCCAAAGCAACATCTAGCCCAATTTAAAGCTACTTGTGGTAACACGGGAGGAAACGATGCACTACTTTTCCATCAATTCGTAAGAGCCACTTTATGCTTGAATGGTACAAGAATTGCCAATGATTCGCTTAAAACCTTTGCTAAATTAGAAACTATATTTGTGAAGAGGTTTGTCGTGCAACCAGAAAATCACGACCTTGCCTTAAAAAGGAGGAAAGATGAGTCGCTGACAAAATTCATAAGTTGTTGCAACAAGTATGAAAGCAATAATTGGAAGAAGAACCCGCAATCCAATTGCTAATGGGCAATATGAATGATAAAATGGCACCATTTCTATGCATGGCATCGCAACATTCAGGACTTGCTCGATAGGTGGCTAAATTTGAAAAGTTGAACCTAAGTTTAAGTTTGAAATAAAAAACAAAGAGAAACAAACCTTCGACTCAAGAAGAACAAAACTCACGCCTTTATAGCTCAAATGGCAAAAGGTGATATACAACATGGACAAATGAAAGCAAAGGTACAATGATGATAAGGGTAAAAGCATGTTTATTCTATACCAAAATTGTATTAGAGGTAATGAAAACCTATTTTTCCAAGTGGTGGGGAGTGTCCAAAATAAGCAACAAGAAATGATGAGCAAATGAGGTCATCTCTTAAAGAAAAGATGAACAAAGAATATTCCTTTAGAAGGGACAATGTGGCTAAATTATTTTGGCAAGCAAATCAAAGTCGGTCTACGAAAATTAAAAGGCTCAAGAAGGGATCAAGTAAATAATCCAAACTACTGTCTCTATCATCGGATGATTAGTCATCCTATCGAAGATTGTTATGTTTTCAAAGATTGGCTAGAAAATAAGTATCGACGAGGTGAATTCACACTATCCGACAGTGTTCTAGTCAACCCTAAAAGAGAGTCTATAAGGATGATTATGTCCTCTTCTGTATCAACCAGCAAAGACAAAAAGAAGGAGAAATCAGTTCAGACTGAAGAATGGAAAAGAGTAGTCTCCAAAAAGAGCGTGAAAATGTTGAAGCAACTAAAAGATGTCCCTAGTGTTAAGTGAAAATCACCACTTGAACCTATATTGGACTTTAGAGAGATGCCTAAACCAAGTATTTGAGCTTCTCAATGGCATTCTAATAAGGCTACTTCATCACAGCATGAGAAGCAGTCTACTAAATGCAAGCCTCATAAATTAAAGAAGTTGGCCAAGAAAAAGAAGATCAAGAAGAGAACTACAACTAAAAAGATCATTAACAATCTAGAGGAGTATCACCAACCAGCAAGATAGCCATTTAGGCTTGTAGACTTCATGCCTAAACTATGCATTGTCGAGTCAGATGAAGAAGATAATGGTGAATCTTGTCCAGAGACATCCAACCACCATGCGATGTCGATATTCTTCAAAGATCGAATACGTAGTCGAGACTCAACCAACCCATCACAACTCTTATCAGGAAAGCAAGAAGAGCATGAGGAGCTAATGTTTGAATTTTGTTTAATGACTCAACAAGACAATAATAATTCAAATGAAGATCTATGTTTTCCCGATGGAGAAGAGTCAGACTCATCCATATCATCACGTATGAAACGTATGATGTTGAAAAATGAGTCTAACCCTTTTGGCCAACCTTCCAGAATAAGAAGAAAATTTGAAGAAACTACCTCTTCAGAAGAATCAGAGCAAGATAAGGTGATTCAAGTTCAGTTGAGAAGTGGCAAAGTCTTACCACCTTCATCAAAGAAGGGAAATACAAATAAAGACAAAGGCAAACAAATTGAAGTCAATGAGGATATCATTGCCAGAAATCCTAGAGCAAAGTCTAAATCAAGTTAAAAGATATATTATAATATTCTACCACATGAGAAAAATTCTTGCACAACTAAGTGTGTACAAGGCTCTCTTGATGTCAAAAGACCTCCGAGAGACTTTGATACAGGCTCTCAAAGATCTGGAGAGTTATGAAGCTTACTTTGCTGAGAAATGCATGATAGAAGCATTGCAAACTCAAGATCTCCCAGTAATCACATTTTCTGAAGAAGATCTTATGTTGGAAACAGCGGATCACAAAAATCCTCTTTATGTTACTACAGAGAGTGATGGCATCTCGATCAGCTGAATATTAATTGATCCAGGTTCTTCTATCAACCTTATGAGTCTAAAGGTATTAAGAAGATTATCACTAGATATCCAACATCTTCGGAGAGATAAGTTGATGGTTCATGGATTCAATGAAAAGGGGAAGAAAACTCTAGGTTCTTTTATTCTCCCGCTCAGGTTCAAGGATTTATATATAGAAGCCAAGTTTCATGTAATCGATGTCGATACATCATTTAAAAGCTCTCTTGGGTCATGTTGCATGGTACATCAACTATGCATCATTGCATGAAGTATCTAAAGATAGAGAAGAATTTAAAATTCTGGTAACATAACCGTTTGTCAATGAAGCAAAGATCTATGAAGATGCAAAATATTTCATCCTCTCAAAGAGCCTAAGCTAGAGCCTCTTGATGGTAGCATCCACTGGAACTAAAAAGCAATTTAAAGAGCAAAAGCAAGGAGGAAGAAAGAAGGCAATGTCGACTCTCCCTAAAGCACTTGATTCGGCACTTAAGTCAGGAAAACCAATTCCTCATTTAGGAAGTGACACGAAAGAAAAAGAAGATATGTCTGTCAAACCTAAGGGAACTTATAAGCTCTCAAGAAAAGTAGAGTATGAAATAAGTGATTCTGATTCAGACTACGATTTTGAATCTACTTATGGAAATATAGTTCAGATGGTTGCATCAAGGAGGATAGCTCACTTGGCAGAGTTAGATGACTCACTAAAAATTATACCCATCCCTCAACAGTGCTTCAAAGAAATCACTCCACCGAGGTTTATAATAAGAATTGGTAACATTCTATGGAGTGAGAGTGGCAAAAAACAGAACTCTATTTTATAAATCAAAGAGTTTCAATCTCAAGATTTTGAACAACCTACTCAACATGAAAATTGATGATAGTGCCAACAAGAATACTAATATATTATCGATAAATTGTGAAGAATGATGCATAAGCCTGGAGTTCATCTTGTAACTACTAAACATAGGACTCAAATCTTTAACAAGATGTGGAGCCAAAGAAGTCCTCAAGTATCATGAAGAAGTGATAAGTTTATCACTAAAGGTCTGGGGTTCATCCGCAAATCTCATCAAGATAGAGCCTGTTATAATAAAATAGAAGATGAGATAAAAACTTTTAGAAATGAAGAAGATGATTCCCATGAAAATCTTCTTAAAAATGATGAAGAAGTGGAAGCCAAGCCCCCACCTAAAGAACTCAAAGATAGTGGACAAATAGCTACTATGGATGAACTTAAAGAAGTCAACCTGAGTGAAGATGATCCCCAACTTTCTCAATGCCCTTCGCTTGATGAGAAAGTTGAAGAGCTAAAATACTACTTTGTGAATTCGAGATTGTCTGACATATTTTGAAATACCATGCTTACCCCCTGATGTAGTAGTTCACAAACTAGCTATTAAACCAGATGCAACGGCTGTTAAACAAGCTCCTAGGTGAATGAGATTGGAGATCAAAAAATAGGTAATTGCGGAAACTAAAAAGCTAATTGAAGCAAGTTTCATCCGGGAGGAGAAGTATGCAGATTGGATAGCTTACATTGTCCCAGTTAGAAAGAAGAATGGCCAAATCCATCTCTACATTGACTTTCGAGATTTAAATAAGGTGTGCCCAAAAGATGACTTTCGCTTCCAATATCGAACTACTGGGACAACACCTCAAACTACGACATGTCTCATTTATGGACAGATCGTCGAGATACAATTAAATCAAAATGGCACCAGAAGATGAAAAATATACATCATTCAGAACTCTTATTGGCATCTATTGCTACACGGTCATGCCCTTTGGCCTGAAAAATACTGGAGCTACATACCAAAGAGCCATGACGTATATTTTTGATGAGTTGATTCATCAAAAGGTGGAATGTTATGTCAACTGGTGGTGAAGAGCTTAAGCGTGAAAACCACTTCAAGACTTGAGAATCAGAGAGAATCAAAATATGATCTCAAGATGAATCATTTAAAATGTGCATTCAGGGTATCCTCTGAAAATTTTTTTGGGTACATTATACGTCACAAAGGTATTGAAATTGATCTTGCTAAAATCAAGGCAATCGTGGAGATGCCTCCAAGAGTTTGTCCTCCATTCTTTATAAGGACAACTCGCATTCATCCGTCGATTCATATCAAATTTATCATGATGTTGTCAACCGTTTGCAAGGTTAATGAAGAAGGATGCTCCATTCAAGTGGGACAAGGAGTGCCAAGTAGGCTTCAATAGCATTAAAAGCTACTTGCTAAATCTACCAATCTAGCAGCCTATTCTGGAAACCCCTCATTCTATACATATGTTAGATGAGTCTCTGGGGCATTATTATACATACATAATGAAAGCAAAGAGAATGCTCTTTATTATATCAATCGGAGGCTGATTGGAGCATAAATGAGATACTCTCCGATAGAGAAGCATTATTTAGCATTGATCTTTGCAATCCAAAAGCTCTGTCACTATATGTTATCTCACAAGATTACCCTCATCTCAAGGATCGATCCGCTGAAGTATTTGATGATAAGACCAAAGATAATTGTCAAAGATGGGCAATATTTCTTCTATAATTTGATATCACATATGTTCCTAGAAAGTAAATGAAGGGACAAGTCTTAGTGATTTTCTAGTTGCACATCCCATCCCTCGGACTCTTCTCTTAATGATGATTTGCATGAGCAAATTATGCTCATTCATGAAAGAGAAAATCACAAATTTAGAAATGTACTTTGATGGAGCCTCATCGATCAAACAAGTCCAACATCTAAATTTTCAAAGAAAAAAAGAATGACATCATCTTCATAACACTAAGAGGGATAATAAGATGATCATATGGATTGATCGATCCAAGAACTATAATGAAGTTGAATATGAAGCATTAGTGTGAAGAAGCTATTTTATAGGCATTCAAAACTTGCATATTTTATGATTCTGCTTATTATAAATCAAGTACTTGCATCTATAGAATCAACAAGCTTGAGTTAGCTTTCACAAGCGAGTTCTCGAGCTAATGAAGAAGATACTAAATATCACACTAACTCGAGTCTCTCGATCTGAGAATAGTAAAGTCGATTGCTTGGCAAAATTAGCTAAGGAAATGACAAGTATGAATGGTGATTATGTTATGATATATTTACGATGAGTTCTAGACAATAAAGTATCAATCCTGGTAGAGGGGTTACCAAATCGACCCAAGAAGATGCAACTCAGGTTGCTCATACTCCCAAAATCTACAAGAAGTTGTACCAAGAAGAGTTAAGAATGACATTGCCTCGTAAAAGTAGTATGAAGCCTTTATTGGAAGAGTCACGCTGATTGGAGGCAACCCTTCATCGACTACTTTAAAGAAGGCAAATTACCAAGTAATAAATCACTATACTCAAATCAAAAAAGAGAATGCTACTATGCTTTCATCAACAATACTCTATATCATAGATCCTTTAAACAAATATGGCTACGATGCAAAGATGTAAATGAAGCTAGCAAAGTGATGGTTGAAGTTCATGAAGGACATTGTGGTACACATCTGTCAGGTCCCAAGATGGCAGTAAAGATCAAAAAGATGGGTTATTACCTTCTATGGTGAGATATTGTATTAATCATGCTGTCATGAAGTGTCATGTACATGAGAATCTCATCCATCAACCTCCAAATCCATTACCCAACAACAATAGCATCCTAATTCAATGTTGGGTAGATGTAATGAACCAATTGATCCACCATTTGGACATCGCTTCATCTTAGCAGCGATTGATTATTTCTCTAAGTGGGCTGAGGCTACTCCATTTAAAGAAGTTACTATTGACCGAGTGATCAACTTCTTCATGCATAATATGGTCTATAAGTTTGGAGTACCATGCTAAATAATTTCTGATAATGGCACAACTTTCAAAAGTGCAAATATTTATAGATTCATCGATTGACATAAAATTGATTGGTGATATTCTTCGATATACAATCTAAGAGTAAATGGTTTGGCAGAGGCCTTCAACAAGACATTAGTCAAACTGCTCAAGAAGATTCTCGCTAAAAATAAAAGAGAATGGCATACCAAGCAAATAGAAGCTCTTTGGGCATATCGAACTACCTACATGACGCCGACTAAAGCCACTCCTATTCATTGTATTTGGAAGAAGCTTCTTCCGCTCAAAGTTGAGTTGCCTTCACTCAGTAGCCATCCAATACTAATCAAGATCAAAATGCCCATTTGAGAATGGAGGAACTCGACGCCTTGATGAAGTTAGATTGCAAGCTCATCAAAATCTGGAAGTCTATCGAGCAAAGATGTCCAAGGCTTTTGACCATACGGTGGCCTCAAACATTCCAAAATGGAGAATTGGTTCGTGACCTAATTATCCCCAATCAAAAATTGGTGGTAAATTTGAGCCTAACTGGAAGGCCCTTTTGTCATTGAAAAGTATACCAAGGAGGGGCATACCAACTCATCAACTGGGTGAAAGACCAATGCCTCAATTAATGGTCGATACTTAAAAAAGTACTATACTTGATGACCACATTCTCGAGGTACAATAGAAATCTCTGCAAGACAGTTTTTTTTAGTATATCTATTTAGGTTGACATCGTGCTTCATGCCGAGATCCCTAAATAAACATATTCCATATGAAGAACTTTTTCTTGAAAATTCCCTCTACATGGGGCATTTTAGATTTATATATATATATATATATGAAATCAATGTTGTATGTTAAAATCTCTCTTAGAAAGCATCAATTCAAATATGGATGTATTTGTATATTTTTATCTTGAAAATTCTCCTAAATGTACTTTAGAATTCCCCTATAAGATAGGGGCAATTTTTTAGTTTATATTAAGTTTATTTGAGTTGACATCATGCCATAAGACGAGATCCTCAAATATATTCTGATTCAGATTAACATCGAGCATTACGCTAAAATCCCTGAATATATCTATAATTATCATTGTTAAGTTGCATGTTCTTGCAAAAATAAAAGAATCTATTTCTACGCATGAAAAGATAACCCTAAAAGTTAAGAAATTTACATCCTGATTTGCCAAATTCTAGAGAGCAAGTTAGAAGAACTCTCGATTTCGGAAGCTTCAATCAATTAAGTTGGAGAAACATCAACCTATACATCCTAAAGTCTAAGACATGGATGGGTTCTAAAGGTTCGACTCAACAAGCCCACAAATGGTCGAAGTCGATGCTCTCCTCACTCAACAAGCGAAAAGGCAAGTGAAAGAGCCCCTCATCGCCCGATGACAAAACCACCAACCTACTACAACTTAAGTCAAAGACTCGAGTAGGTTCTAAAGGTCGAACTCAACAAGCCCAAATATGGCCGAGTTGCTGACGCTCTCCTCACTCAACAAGCCACAAGAAAAGGTCGCAGTGAAAGAGCCACCGCTCATCAGTTCAATGATGATAGTTGCTCAATCTCAAACCAACTTTAGTGATTACAAGTAATCAAGATCCAAGAGATCTTTCTACTTGATAGATCAAGGCAATCTAAGGAAATGCTCAATTCAGGGCTGCCTCAAATCAATCTTCATATTACATATAAGGTGATATTTCAATCTATTCTCAAATGATCTGATCAAGCTCAAAGCGATCAAAGCCTACCTCCTCATCAAGTCCATCAAAGCAGAAAGCAAGGACTGAGGAAGCAATTCCATATTTCATACAAAGTCGATTGCTGAACTAAAGGAATTTCGTGGTTATTCCCTGTAAAGCACGTTGCTAGACTAATAACTCAACATTGACCTATATAAGTAAGGCTGGGTTATTCATGTATGTCTTCAATGACCATCAAAGCAAGCAAGTGGTTCATGTAGTACATACACTTCGACAAGTCAATATGAAAATCGGTCCCCTTCATCAAGTCCGGCTCAAAGCTGGACGAAGGAATTTCAAATCAATTAATGGATAAACCGATTCTCTAGGAGTCCTTCATCAAAACAAGACTAATTCCTCCCTCAAACCCAACTAAGCAGGGTTGGAAGAGGCTCAAATTCTGCATATAAAAGAAAGAGATCTTCATCAAAGCTATTAAGTATAGTATATGGTGTAAGAACTCTTAACATCCGACAAGTCGATTCACAATCACATGTCATTTAGCATGTCCTAAATAGGCATACTAATGACAAGTCCTATCGAGCTCGAACCTATTGCAATAATCTAAAATGATCCAAGCCCATGGGCCGCCCAAATGATCAACCAATTTTCAACAAATGACGCTCCATGCACAATCACATTTTTGGGAATTTGTTGACCTCCACATATGTGTCATAAATGTCGCTCCAAATCAAATTCGATGGACTGGCGATGGTACAATTGAGGCTTAAAATGCACTAAACATCACTAAAATGGTCAAATGACCTTGATCAACATCGAATATCAAAATTGGTTAATATATATATTGCGACTCAATGATCAACACCGATCGCCAACATGGTTGCACGATATTGATCGACATGAACAATGATCAACATTGATGAATCAAATGTTAAAATATAATATAAAAATCTAACAACAATTGATGCGACTATCAATGTAACTATCAAAAGTTGAATGACAACCAAATGACCTGCTCATAAATTGATCATGTTAGCTTTAAAACATCAA